>NC_069435.1:5544672-5622172 GCF_026875155.1 Cherax quadricarinatus | reverse complement strand
CGTTTTCAACTTTCACGGGCTTCACACATTCGCGAATTCCCAGCCGCCAAATCATATTTAAGTTTCCCGCCACCTGCGAGTCCCTACTACCCTCCCTCCGACCCCGGCAACTGGCAGCCAGCCCTCCCACCACTCAGTGTGGTGAGTTTTTGTTTGTTCATTATTTGCTATTAAACTACAGTATAAATAATGTAAACCCATTCATGACTGCATATTGGAATGGCTATTAGGAAAGGTATTAGACGGTGACATCATGTGTTTACTCTTGAACACTGCAAAGAATTAAACATTTCTGCTAAAGCTAATAATAACAATAGTAATAATAATAATAATAATAATAATAATAATAATAATAATAATAATAATAATAATAAATATGATATAATTGAAGAAGGAAATTGTACAAAAATACGAGGGAGTGGTTGACACATCGTCAGTGTGACTTTGTTTATGCTGGAGTGAACATTAGTCTCCATGCTCTTCCAAACATTTCACAATAATTCATTGTGTTTGGTGCTTGTAGATTGAGTGTGACTGGAGTGGTAGAGGCAGTGATTGAGGCAATGGTATTTAATAACATACATGTTAATAATAATACATGTTATTAATAATATGTACTATTATTATTTATAACATATATGTTATTAAATACATGCATGTTAATAATAATACATGTTATTAATAATAACATGTACTATTATTATTTATAACATATATGTTATTAAATACCACTGCCTCAACCGCTGAATTATTGTGAAATGTTTGGAAGAGCAGGGAGACTAATGTTCTCTCCAGCATAAACAAAGTCACACTGACGATGTGTCAACCACTCCCTCGTATTTTTGTACAATTTCCTTCTTCAATTATATCGTATTTATTATTATTATTATTATTACTATTGTTATTATTAGCAATAGCAGAAATGTTCGATTCTTTGCTGTGTTCAAGAGTAAACACATGATGTCACCGTCTAATACCTTTCCTAATAGCCATTCCAATATGCAGTCATGAATGAGTTTACATTATTTATTCTGTAGTTTAATAGCAAATAATGAACAAACAAAACACTCACCACACTGAATGGTGGGAGGGCTGGCTGCCAGTTGCGGGGGTCGGAGGGAGGGTAGTAGGGACTCGCAGTGGTTGAGGAAGTGGTGGAGGCATTGGTGGAGGCAATGGCGGAGTCTGTGGTATTTAATAACATACATGTTATTAAAGCATAACATGTATATTTTTAGTACAGTTTATGACGTTTTCATGTATTTTATGGTTGTTCACGGTTCAACAAGTTAAGGAAGCAGTATTGTATTATATTTCCCTACAATATATTGGGGCACCAAACATTCACGGTTTTTCAACATTCGCGAGGCTCTTGATCCCCTAACCTTCGCGAATGTTGAGGGAGACCTGTATTGTGATATCACCTGTTACTGTGATTTTATTGTACAGTGTGTACCACTGTACTCATACATTCCCTTCTTTGCCTCCATGGATAACGTTTGTCTCCACAGATATGTGAGGGAAAAGTTCAACATAGGAGTAAGGAAATTATGAATGTATGGTGACAGTAGTTTGTTGGCAGTCTGCTAGTTAAGGCATGTGCAGTATTTAGCTACCACTATTCCCCCCCCCCCCCTGCCTCTTTTCACCCAGTGGGAAGTGATGTGTGAATCTCCAACCAGTGTAGAAATCACTTGACTGGTTGCTTCCATCAAACCTGTATGTGTTCCACTCCTGTACTGTTTTGAAAAATAGATACAAATGAAGCAGCCCAGCCACCGTGGAGAGAAGACGTCGTCGTTCCTGCTCTTCAGCTGAGCAACTCGGAACACTGTTGCTCGAGATTTTTCTTGGGTTATCCTGAGTAGTTCTTCACCAGAGCTGAGAGGAAACTTGCTTGCAGTCACTTCGAGCCCCATCCCATCAAGAGTGTAAGGCGGTGACTTGCTTGCTTGCTCACCCCTCTCATCCCCATCCCCCCATCCTTCCCCATCCTCCCCTCACCCAAACATCAACACTGGCCCACACACTTAACATACTACATACATTGCTATCCTTCTGACTTTCCTATCTTCTTCTTTTTCGGCAACTTCGCTTTGGCGAGTTAACACAAGGCATTTTGACCATCCGGTAGCCCGTGTGGTTTTTTAAAATCCGGCCGATCTTTGCCTTGGGCCCTTTCCCCTCACTACTCGAGGGTAGGCTATCTTAGGGGCTGACCTTCATAAGTCAGCTGAAATAGGATGTCAGATTAACATTAAGTTAAGATCCTTTTTTGTTAAGAACTCCTCTGCCAGATGTTCCTTCCTAGATATCATGGCGAGGATACATGTAAGATTACGTATTGATGGAAATCAAATGTCCATGAAAGAAATTCTAACATGTATTTGCTCGAACTCAACTGTTGCTCCAGTGGTGTTTTTAAAAAACCCACGCTGGAGCGTACTTCTCCTCTCTTCAGAAGAAATTTACTTCAATGCTAAAGCATGAGTCCTTGACAAACTGAAGATTCTGGTGTTACCCCATTGCACCTGAGGCTATCAACCCAGAGGACTGTGTTGTGGCCAGAACAACAGTTTTAGAAACATAGCACTGTGAATGAAATTGTTGAGGACATTAATTAGAGAATTCTGAATTTGGGGCTGTAGAAGCAATAAATTCTCTAATCCTAAAACAAAAAAGGTAACCAAAAAAATTTAAATACTTGAGACACCGAGGAGGCCAAATTGTGTGCAAAATGGCTTCAAATGTTTTGGCCCAGATGTACCCCTGACCAAATCTTTTTTAAAAACGTTTTTGTAGTGGACACAAGTTTTAAAAGTTTTTCCCTTTGGTCATAACACCAAAAAATGCAGCACTCAGGGAAAATTTGTAGCATTTGCTCGGGCCCAAACTTTCTTATTAGATTGAAAAAAAAAAATACACCCAAATGTGTCCTCTGCAACGGAAAACTAGCGTTTCTGCTATTTGTCCTGAAAGGAAAAAGGAAATGCAAAAAAATTATTGAAGCCAAAAAAACTGTCCCTTCAAAGAAGACCACCCCCCCAGGCCCCACCAACGATGTCCCAAATTCCTTCCCGTCTGCCTGGATCAAGTGGGCCCCCTCGGGTCTTCCCAATGGTTCCCAATTTTTGGAAATTTTGCCCCTCTTGGAGCGCCAATCTAACCTTCACCTACAACATACACAACGCAACAACAATTTTTCAGTCTCATCTATGTTCAGGTTCCACACCGGGGATATGATGAGAGCAAACTAATGTTATGAGGCCCAAAGACATAGCAGGTGGTGACATTCAACTCTGTCTCGGGTTTTTTAAATGATTTTTAAATGCAATGGGACCTCCCATCACTATCCCAAAAAATGTGAAGGGCTATTATACCCAGCCTTCCATAACAAGAGTTTTTACCCTACTTACTTTAAAAAAATATGCCAAAGTCATCCCTGGCCCAGGGATCGCTCCCTGCATACCCGGGTGTCAACTCCCCTAAAACCGATAAGTCAACACCTGAACATAACAATGCCCAGAAATTGGTGCTACTCTCCCGCTATTGAAGCTGACCTGTTGAACAGGAAATTTCCCAGGAAAAACTCACCTTGCCTACCAAATTTTTCCCCCTTGAGCCTCCACAGTCTCCCTTTAAACTCTCACGAGCCTCTGCTTCCTGTAACGGGGAAATATCTACCCCCGTTTTTGATGAGACTAACGATTTAATGAATCTGTTAATTTTACTCCTCTAGTGAAGTGTGGATTTTTAATACACGCCCAACACAGAAATTCCCTTTCCCCCTTGTTTGGCCCAGCAGGAAATAGTGTGGATACCACACTTGACACTATTGGGCGTTCAGCCCAGTACACGAGCGAAGTAAAAGAAATAAGGGGGTTTACAATTTTTCCAACTTAATGTTCACATTTTTTTAAATAATCGTTACCTTCTTGGGGTTAAAAATCAAAAATACAATCCCGATGTTATACTTTGAACGAGAAGCTGCAAGAGTTGATCAACATTTTAAATTAGGGGTTACTGTACTGTGGGAAATCAAAGGGGACCCTTTAGGGGTGTAGCAATCTTAGTTAAATTGGCTATACTTTTAAAAAAATATTCATGTTAGAAGAAAAATTTCTTGCATAGAAATGACAACATTCATGGAAACTGGGTGATAGGAACTGGTTTTTTTTCCCCCAAGACAACAAAATAGAGTTATTCCTCTACATGGATATTAAGCAGAAAATTCCAACAATTCAGCGGGAGATTTTAATGTCATCACCCTCCCCTCTTCAACTGTGGAGCGGGTATTCCACTGGGGGGATTTAAAAAAGGAAAAAACTTTTTAAATATCATGCAGCTAAAAAATTGTCATTTCAAGGCCCATTTTTAAACCCCTTTGACTGTTTCAGGCCCCTCTCTGAAACTGCATTCAGTCGCAAATATTCGAAAAAAACAAAATTTTTTTTTTTCTTAAAAAAATTTTGGAATTTTTTTAAGTGTTTTAACCCCAAAAAAAAAATTTTTTGCCATCATACTTACTGAGATATAGAGCCGCAAATTTTGCAAAAAATTGACGTGCGTACGGCAACAGCGGCACTGCCGCCCCACCCGGGTATTCTTTTTTTTTACTCAATTCAAAGGTTTCTTGCATTTTTCAATATTTTTTTTTTCCCAGGTAACTTAGTGGCCTTAGACCAATGTAAGGTCTTTGTTCAAAATACACTCATTGTTTAAAACACAATAACAGAAAAACTTTACACTTTTAGTTTGTGTTACATTTTGTTTACACAAACAATAAAAAAAATGTTTTTTACTATTTTTCCCATAAATATATACATTGTACAGTCACAAACCCACTTTCCCTAAAAAACTGTGCAGCTTGGGGAAACTCTTGAAACATGGGTATATGCAGAGGGGCACTTACACTCCTCAAAATTTAAAACGAGTTTTCTGGGGGTTTTGTGGGCGTTTTGTGTATGATACATACTAACCCCTTTCTGAGCTTTGTTCTTGGTTGTGGAGGCGTTGTGGGGGGTAGTGTACCGGGGCCTCATAGAGATGCCGTCGGGGGCCCTGGTCTATTGCAGGAGTTGCCCCCTTGGGTATTTTGAAATTTTTTTGTCTGATTACTGACAAACAAAATTCACCATATTTCGGGGGTTTTTTTTTGGTCTTCAACTTGTATATGTTATAAGCTTTTTAGCAAGAGATATCAACAAGAGGAAAAAAAAGTTTGATATACCACTTAAACTCTTGCGTCACAGTCTGAAAACCCCAATCTGCATGTCACTTTTGTCCACAAGCGCATATTGAGGTTTAGTCCATGCAGCTGCAGGCTTTAAATGGGTTCATTGGTCTCTCTTTTGTCCCTCCAGGGGGTACCTTTTCGTTTTTGGAATGTGTCAACAATGTGACATCACTTTGTCATCCCACCGAAATCCCTAAATGTCTTTGGCAGCAAAGGTTGCCCTCACCTTGCGAGTCCCAGCGTAAACCCTTGCATTGTTTGCGATTACCACGCACTGTGCCACCCCGTCTGTCAAGTTCACTCGCAAGAAACCCTGAGTAAGGGGCTTGTGTACCATTTATCATTTAAATAACATATGCCCCTTACCAAGATATGGTTCCATCATTGTTTGAACCACTCACCCAGAGATCCCCCAATAACTTCATGGTATCTCTAAAAGTATTACTCCCAGTGTACACAAAAATATCAAAAACAAGACCCCTTTGCAATCCACAGTACAAATACTTTTACCAAAACGTTTCCCCTTGCTTGGTTATATGCTTTAATGAGAGTCTTCCTTTGAATAAAATCAAGGACTCCCTCAATAACAAGCTTCCTGAAGGGATAAAATACATGCAGACTTTTGTTTAGGTACATAAACACTTTCTTTTCTATATAACCCTTTGCTTCTGTCAGGCCCGGTTTTGTCTGAAAAGGTAACATACGTAACAGAAACAGGAAACGATTGACACCATAAGTCACTAAAAACCCGGAGTTTTAAATCAGGGGATCTGTTTCCAGTATTGGTGGGCAGTGGCTTATACCTGTGGCTAAACATTTTTTGTGGGAAAAAAAAAGGTCATCTCTGCCCAGTTGTTCCTTCCATTTTTGTAGCTGTGATTTTGGGGAGAGAATTGTATTTTCCATGGTGTAATCACAGTAGTATTTGTTTCCCCCGCAAAGATGCCATGGGGGTTTTCGAAAAATAAATCAAAGCGTCCAGTTCACGCATTGTTCCCCAAATGGACAAGATTTGGGTTTTTCCACTTTGTGTTTTTTCAAAGTCATGGGGGCTGGGAAAAACTCGTCACCCTCCCGCCAATCCCATATGCGGTCTGCGGGGGGTCTGGATATTTTACCGTGGTTGTGGTGTGCAGGTTTTGGGGGTGCAGGTTGTGGCAGTGTGGGGTGGGTAGGCTGGTTGTTTCTGATCAGCCCCGGGGGTATACGTGGCCCGGTGATGGTGCCACATGGGCCGGCCAGCCCCACTATCCCATTCTCCCCTCGTTACAATATGTCATCTTCACTACAGGTCGTGGTGTAGGGCCACGGGATGTGCTTTTTAGAGTTTTCCTTCCCCCTTTGGGAAACATATGAAAAAACACCAGACCCATACTAGTCTACATACTGGCGCTTCACGGGAAATTCACTTCACTGTCACTAGAACTGCTTTCAATGACCTTGAAATCACTATCATGCTATCTAGGGTGTTGTAATACCCAAAAAGTTTCCATTTCGTCCTGGAACAGGTGAACGTGAAAGTGAACAACCGGCACACACCCGAGGTCGAAGGTTTGGGGATCTGGGTTTTCGTCACTATTTAAAATTTTTCCTGGGCACTTTTTTTTGGTAACCTCATTGAAAAAACCCTTGAAAATTTATGTCTTGACATTTTCATCGCTGTTAAGCTATCACTTGGGGAAAAAAAGCCTCCAAACCGCCGAGGAGCGAGGAACTTCTTACCGAGAGGGATGGTGAAAATGGACTGACAACATGGCGTTCCCAATGCACTGTGGTCCCCCGATTTTTTTCACAGGGTGCACCCGACCACTGAGACCTATTTCTCCCGTGTAGCTACAGGCCCTTTTGGGGCTCATTTGAAGCCGCTAGAATTTGTGATATAAATACGTCAAAACATTGCTCTAAGACGTATTTTATACGTCGGGGGAAAAAGCAAAGGGTTAAATCGTCACTGGACCTCATCCCGGGACACGAGATATATATGACAAACAGAGACGTGACATTTCACTGTCATATATCCCTGGTGGAAAAAGTAGGATCTGACCCTATCCCTGTTTTAAAACAGCTACAAACTTCTCTTTAGAAAAACCTGTACCTCCTAAACCCAAACTTTAAAACCCTAGGATTTGACCCCTTCAGGGGAAAGGGGGCGATGAAAATTTTGTCATTGGAAAATCTACCTTTCCCCTGCAATTGTGATGCAACAGGTCCCTGATAATCAAATAAATTTAAGTACTAATGCATTTTCAATTAGCTTCCACAAAGATTTCCCAAAAATAAAAACCTACTGGGAAATTAGGACAAAATTTAAAAATTATAAGCAAAAGTCGAAGGCATCTTCAAACGCGACAACCACCCGCAGCTACACTGCACCGATTAAAACAAGAATTAATTAAAATGATTAGTCATCACAAAAGGGGCTTTTGGAAATTGCTAGTTCTTCAAGCTAAACAGCACAAACGTGAACCCCGAAAATTTTGGAGTAAGATCCCACAACTTTTAGGGCCCCAAAACAAGGCTCCCAATACCTAGTTTATACCTTCATGATGAGGGGGATGAAGATGTTTAAAAATTTAAAATTGACGATCCACGGCCAGGCTAATTTGATGGGTGATGTATGGGGGAAAATCTCTCCCACAAAAAACAGGTCAATTAACAATAATCATTATAGTTGGTAAATAATGGAAAAATGGAACTTGGATGTCTACAACCATACCTTCCATCGATACTTCAACCTTGAAAATACCCCCCGCTTTCAGACCTATTACATACTAGAGATGAGTCAGGTTATTGGAAGAATGCGCAATAGAGCCCCTGGCTCCTTGGGGAATAAAAATGAAACAAAAAAATTCCCCCCCAGAAATTGTAAACAGTCTTTGGTAAATATCTTTTTAATGCCATTTGGCCTCAGGACATTTTTAGTGGTTTTAAGAGTAGGATGTCTTTTAGGGGAAACCAATAAAGACATTTACCAACCTGGGAACTATAGACCTATATCTTTACTTGAAGTTATGGAAAAATTCTTGAGAAGGTCATTACCCAAAAATTTTAAAACTACAGGAGTTTAATCCTTTTTTACTGAAAAACAATTTGGCTTTTGAACACAGAGGTACCAATCATGCAATAAATGTTATTTTTGATACTGTAGCAAGTCAAAAAAATCGGGGAAAACTTGCCCTTTAAATTTCCACCAGAGATGTTTAAAACTTTTGATAGCTTTTGGGATGATGGCCCTTTATCAAACTCATTGCCTACCAGACCCTAATGGGCTTTCCTCAGAGAATATATAAATTTTTTAATCAAAAAAAAAATCATTCCCACCTTTATGGGGGTCGATACTTACTTACTTCTTACTATAAGCCTTTTTTACCGCGGCTGTGTCCCACAAAGGTTTTTTTGTCTCAGTCCACTTCTGTTCAAATTTATGTGAATGACCTTCCTCAACCGAGTTTAGTGATACGATTTTGACCAGTTTGCAGATGATGTTATTCAGTCGTTCATCAACTCCGGTTTAACAGGAAAATACAAGTTGAGAGTTCATAGAAAAAAAGAATACGAACTTGTCGAACATCTAATTGGAAAAAAAGTGGGAATTTCACTAATCCTGACATCGTTACACGATAGGTGTTTTGCATCAACAAATTTAAAATAAAGGAGGATCTATAAAGGTTTCCCGTAGCCCTTGAAACCCTAACAAAATTTTGGGGGACGAAATAACAGGGTGCTCCAATCAAAATCTCATGTAACTAAAAAAATCAAAATAGCCAAAGCCGGTCTTAGCAGTCTCTTTCGATTCAAACAAGCCCCAACATGTCAAAAAAAAAATCTGTAAAAATGTTTTAAAAAGACCTATACTCGAATACCCTTGTGTCCCCAAAGTCATTAACAACAAAGACAAATATGCTACGGTTACAAAGGGTCCCGAATAGAGCGCTTCGCTTCATTCCGATACCCGGGGAGAGAGAGTAAAAAAAGGCAAATTTTCACATACAAAAGAATTTACTCCATAAATGTACGCCTTGCCCCCTAAAAAAAACAACTCATACAAGCAAGAACATACACCCAATAGAAACATCCTTACAAGGGTAAATACCATGGTTTAATCTCAATACTCCCCCCAAAAGGACTCAAAGAATGACTTTTCCCCACGAGGGTCCGTCGTTTTATACATAAAGATGATTCCCCTCGACCCATGATATTGAGCAACCCCCCCTGATGAAAAGAGGGTAACCCCAAACCCTTCTATGTATACGAGAAAATCATCCCCCCCAATTGGGAGACATTTTATAAAACAATCTAATGTAAAAAAAAAGCATTTACTAGGCGGGACCCACCGTAAAAGCCATTGTCACAAAATTTCCCTATAAACTGGTCAAAAAATTACTCCCTTCATTGTCGTTAAATATCCGTTGTGCAATCGGGGGCAAAAAAAAAAAAAAAAAAAAAAAATTGCAACTGTATAATTATCCCAATTCAGAGTCTGTACTTATATTCTGTTATATTTTGTGACTCTGAGGGGTTAGTTTTAACCTCTTATAAAAAATTCTTATCATTTCACTACATTTTTTAAATTACACCCAAAGGGGTGGGCCACTTACTTTTTATACCCTCCCTTCCTCCCCCCTCCCCCCCTTTTTCCAAAATTTCTATCCTTCCCATCCTTCTTCCTTAACCATCCACCCAAAACTCTGGTCTGGATACCGAATACCCCAAAAATGTTTTTTTTTTTTTTTGGGTTGTCTTAAGAGCTTCACTCTTATTTTCGGCGTTGGCTGTACACTTGGGTTTTTCCTGCCTTGCTTTAAATTTTAAAATTATTTTTTATAATCCCCCATTTCTTTTAAAGGCTGTACGCCTATCATGTGATGATTTAGCAAGCGATTGAACTATTTTTTTCATTTTAGCCTTGTTGTTGGCGTGGGTCTCTGAAGGGGGAGGTAAATAATGACAGCAGGGATCGGCAAAGACTATTAAAATGTCCAAACATACCCCGATCCAACCCCCCCCTTTCCCCACTTAACAGCTCACCGACCAGCCACACACCCCGGGAATTACTGTCTTGTTGGGGTACTCAACATGTGGGATAAAGGGGGGCTATAAAACATTTTTTAGCCTGTGGTGATAAGGGTAGCTATAAAAATTTTGCACTGAGGGATCAGAGTACAAATTCTCCTTGGGAAAAATTTTATTTGGAAACCCTCTTTTGGAGTCACAAACATCTGTGACCCCCACCCCCTCTTCAACTACACTCCTCAAAGCTCGGTGTCAACAACATCGACACGCCCTTCTACAACTACTACGTCTGTACTAATTAGCTTTGAATTCACATATTTATTTATGTGGGCGAGGGGCTTGGACTTCTAGCAAGCATGCATGAGCGTGTTAGATAGGAGTGAATGGAGACGAATGATACTTGGGACCTGACGATCTGTTGGAGTGTGAGCAGGGTAATATTTAGTGAAGGGATTCAGGGAAACCGGTTATTTTCATATAGTCGGACTTGAGTCCTGGAAATGGGAAGTACAATGCCTGCACTTTAAAGGAGGGGTTTGGGATATTGGCAGTTTGGAGGGATATGTTGTGTATCTTTATACGTATATGCTTCTAAACTGTTGTATTCTGAGCACGTCTGCAAAAACAGTGATAATGTGTGAGTGTGGTGAAAGTGTTGAATGATGATGAAAGTATTTTCTTTTTGGGGATTTTCTTTCTTTTTTGGGTCACCCTGCCTCTGTGGGAGACGGCCGACTTGTTGAAAAAAAAAAAATTAATTTTTCTTTCAAGTAGGATTAATTCTCAATTCTTTTACATTTATGCTTGAAATCATGTACTAAAAATGCTTATCTTATGTTATTATGTTTTCCATCATTTATTTACATAAGGAGGAACCAGCATTTTCAATTCCTTACTTAGGAGCTGACAAGGCTGACAAGATACCTCAACACACCACTCACTTTTTTTCCTTCATCACTTCTATGGTTAACCTTATCCTTCATAAACTCATCCACTGACAAGTCAATTCCCAAATATCTGAAAACATTTACTTCTTCCATACTCCCTCCCTCCAATGTGATATCCAGTTGATATCCTTATCACCTTACTCTTATCTATGTTCACTTTCAACTTTACACTTTATCTAGGTGGCCAGTAATAAAAATTTGTTAGTGCATTATAAGTATTTTAATTTTTGAGACCTACAAAAAAATTTGGTGGGACTTTTTTGGGAAGCTAATGAATGTAAACCTATCCCCCCCCCCCCCGTTCTTCAGGTCAGTTTACACAATTTTTTATCAAAAGCCATTTCGAGGAATGTAACCACCATGTTATCCGACAGTCTACTGTATATCTACCTGGAGGGTGATCCAGAGGTCAACACCCTGCTGTACACTAACGGCCCCCTTCGAGGCTGGCGACATTGCAGACCTGGAGTGTGTACAAAGAAATTTCACGGCACACATAAGTACAATAAGGCACCTAATCTACTAGGAACGGCTGAAGGTCCTTGATCTGTATTTCCTGGAATACAGGCAAGACAGATACATGATAATATACATTTGGAAGGTCTTGGAGGGAGTGGTACCAAACCTGCACACAAAAATCGTTCCCTATGAAAGCAAAAGATTTGGCAGGAATGAACATTTCCCCCGATAAAAAACAGGTCCACGAGTACCCTAAGAACACAATCAGTGTCCGGGGCCCCAAAACTGTTCAACTGCCCCCCAGCAACATAAGGGGTTACCAAAAAGAGTGACCAACCGGGGTGTGGTTCATAGCAGTTATGCGGCAGCATAACAGCCCGTTGATCAGTCCCCAATCCACCAAGGCCTGGTCCCCAAGGCCATGGGGGCATTGACCCCTGAAAACCCTCTCCAGGTAAACTCCAATAAAACCCCTGCACCCAGTCCATGACCAGGCCTTGTGGTGGATCAGGGCCCGATCAACAAGGCTGTTACTGGTGGTTGCACATAATCCAAAGAATAAACCACAGACCAGCTGGTCAGGTACTGCCTCTAGGTATCTGTCCAGTTCCCTCCTGAAGACAACTAGAGGTCTACTGGTAATCCCTCTTTAAAACCCGTAACGGTCCCAAAAATATATATACTTTCACTACCGTACTGCCCCAACTTTTTTGAGAAAAAAACATTGTTGTTTTTTTAATAGGAAAAAAGAGCATATGGTACCCAGGCATCCCCCAATTATTTTAATATGGCGCACAGTGAGTGCTCACACCCATTCTCTCATGTCTAGGAGACTCAGGCTTATCATGGCAATGTTAAATGTATGACACGTAAAACATATATACATGTATGTTTGGGGCACTAGCGGTAAAAACGTATATATACGTTTGAACCGTTTACGGGTTAAAAAATTAAAATAATTAAAATAGATGAAATTACCTCATGTGAATCACTGCGAAGCTCTAGAGGCTGCTTGAGTAAATGAAGTGACTGCGGAGAACTTGGACAGTGAGGTGACTGAGGGGAGGTAGGACAATGAGGTGATTGGGGAGACGATGGGGAGGAACACGAGTGACTGCCTCGGCTACCACTTGGTCTGTTGCTTCTACTGGTACAACTGCTGCTACTTCTGCTGTTACTACTGCTGCTGCTACTGCAGCTGGCCACTCCACTGTTATCAATGGAGGCATTCTTAGTTTTCTGATTTTTAACAGTATCCAGGCTTATGCCCTCCCCTCCATCATCTGTCAAGCACATCTGTTTGCGTAAAGTCTCCAGCAGAAGTGTGACAAACTCTTGACAGTCATGCTGAAAAAAATAAATATCTTATTCATTTTATAACTGAACCAGATATGAATTCTAGAGTGGGTAAAAATGTTGTAGAGGGAGTAGTAAGTAAATCTGGGGTCCAGATATAAATGAAAATGGGGAGCCTTTAATTGAACTATGTGTAGAAGGAGGTCTGGTAATAAGTACAGTGGACCCCCGCATACCGGACGCATCGCATACCGAACAATCCGCATACCGGACGCTTTGATCGCAAAAATTTTGCCTCGCATACCGCCCAAAAACCCGCTCACCGCCCTTCGTCCGAGACGCGTCCAATGTGCGGCCTGAGCCACGCTCACATGTTCCGCCGGTGGCATTGTTTACCAGCCAGCCTCCGCGGTAACATCCAAGCATACAATCGGAACATTTCGTATTATTACAGTGTTTTTGGTGATTTTTTCTGGAAAATAAGTGACCATGGGCCCCAAGAAAGCTTCTAGTGCCAACCCTACAGCAATAAGGGTGAGAATTACTATGGAGATGAAGAAAAAGATCATTGATAAGTATGAAAGTGGAGTGCGTGTCTCCGAGCTGGCCAGGTTGTATAATAAACCCCAATCAACCATCGCTACTATTGGTGGTACAGCTGCTGCTGCTGCTGTACCACCATCAGCTGCTGCTGCACTGTCAGCTGCTGCTGCTGTACCACCGTCAGCTGCTGCTGCTGCTGTAGCACCGTCTGCTGCTGCTGTAGCATCGTCTGCTGCTGCTGTAGCATCGTCTGCTGCTGCTGTAGCATCGTCTGCTGCTGCTGTAGCATCGTCTGCTGCTGCTGTAGCATCGTCTGCTGCTGCTGTAGCATCGTCTGCTGCTGCTGTAGCATCGTCTGCTGCTGCTGTAGCATCATCTGCTGCTGCTGTAGCATCGTCTGTTGCTGCTGTAGCATCGTCTGTTGCTGCTGTACCACCGTCAGCTGCTGCTGCTGCTGTAGCATCGTCTGTTGCTGCTGTACCACCGTCAGCTGCTGCTGCTGCTGTAGCATCGTCTGCTGCTGCTGCTGCAGTAGCATCGTCTGCTGCTGCTGTAGCATCGTCTGTTGCTGCTGTAGCATCGTCTGTTGCTGCTGTACCACCGTCAGCTGCTGCTGTAGCATCGTCTGCTGCTGCTGCTGCTGTAGCATCGTTTGCTGCTGCTGTAGCATCGTCTGTTGCTGCTGTAGCATCGTCTGTTGCTGCTGTAGCATCGTCTGTTGCTGCTGTAGCATCGTCTGTTGCTGCTGTACCACCGTCAGCTGCTGCTGCTGCTGTAGCATCGTCTGCTGCTGCTGCTGCTGTAGCATCGTCTGCTGCTGCTGTAACATCGTCAGTTGCTACTGTAGCATCGTCTGCTGCTGCTGTAGCATCGTCTGTTGCTGCTGTAGCATCGTCTGTTGCTGCTGTACCACCGTCAGCTGCTGCTGCTGCTGTAGCATCGTCTGCTGCTGCTGCTGCTGTAGCATCGTCTGCTGCTGCTGTAACATCGTCAGTTGCTGCTGTAGCATCGTCTGCTGCTGCTGTAGCATCGTCTGTTGCTGCTGTAGCATCGTCTGTTGCTGCTGTACCACCGTCAGCTGCTGCTGCTGCTGTACCACCGTTGTTGGTGTGGCTTATTGAGAATACCAAGAAACAATTAACCCCAGAGGATTTGCCACCCAGGATATCCCAAAAAAGTCAGTGCGTCATCGAAGACTGTCTAACTTATTTCCATTGGGGTCCTTAATCTTGTCTCCCAGGATGCAACCCACACCAGTCGACTAACACCCAGGTGAACAGGGGAAAATGCCTGGAACTAGTGCTCATATTGGTGAATTTAAAGCCAGCAAAGGTTGGTTTGAGAGATTTAAGAATCGTAGTGGCATACACAGTGTGATAAGGCCTGTTCTGGAAGAAAATACCAAACAGGACCTACAGTACTCAGGAGGAAAAGGCACTCCCAGGACACAGTGTCTCATCAGTCATTGCTGCATCTTCAATAAAGGTAAGTGTCATTTATTCTTCATTTAGTAGAGTAGTACATGCACAATATATATTGTGCAAGTACTACTCTAGTATTGTGCATGTATCCTTCTCTTTGTGTGTAGGAAAATGTATATTTCATGTGGTAAATTTTTTTTTTTCATACTTTTGGGTGTCTTGCACGGATTAATTTGATTTCCATTATTTCTTATGGGGAAAATTCATTCGCATACCGAACATTTCGCATAACAGCCAGCCTTCTTGCACGGATTAAGGTCGCTATGCGGGGGTCCACTGTAATACATATTTTATGAAAAAGAGGATAAATAAGTATACAAGATATGATATAGCACATAATGAAAGTACAGTGGACCCCCGCATACCGTTGGCATCACATAACGATTAATCCGCATACCGCTTGCTTTAATCGCAAAAATTTTGCCTCGCATACCGCTTAAAAACCCGCTCATCGCTCTTCGTCCGAGACGCGTCCAATGTGCGCCTTAGCCAGCCTCACATGTTCCGCCGGTGGCATTGTTTACCAGCCAGCCTCCGCGGTAGCATCCAAGCATACAATCGTAACATTTCGTATTATTACAGTGTTTTTGGTGATTTTATCTGGAAAATAAGTGACCATGGGCCCCAAGAAAGTTTCTAGTGCCAACCCTACAGCAATAAGGGTGAGAATTACTATAGAGATGAAGAAAAAGATCATTGATAAGTATGAAAGTGGAGTGCGTGTCTCCGAGCTGGCCAGGTTGTATAATAAACCCCAATCAACCATCGCTACTATTGGTGGTACAGCTGCTGCTGCTGCACTGTCAGCTGCTGCTGTAGCATCGTCTGCTGCTGCTGTAGCATCGTCTGCTGCTGCTGTAGCACTGTCAGCTGCTGCTGCTGCTGTAGCATCGTCTGCTGCTGCTGCTGCTGTAGCATCGTCTGCTGCTGCGGTAGCATCGTCTGCTGCTGCTGCTGCTGCTGCTGCTGTAGCATCGTCTGCTGCTGCTGTAGCACTGTCAGCTGCTGCTGCTGCTGCTGCTGTAGCACTGTTGTTGGTGTGGCTTATTGAAAATACAGTGGACCCCCGGTTAACGATTTTAATCCGTGCAAGAGGGCTCATCGTTATGCGAAATAATCGTTATGCGAATGAATTTTCCCCATAAGAAATAATGGAAATAAAATTAATCCGTGCAAGACGCCCAAAAGTATGAAAAAAAATTTTTTTTACCACATGAAATGTTAATTTTAATACACACAAACTGAAAAAGGCATGCACAATTAAATGACACTTACTTTTATTGAAGATCTGGTGATGATTGATGGGATGGGAGGGGGGGAGAGAGTGTGTTTAGTGTTTAGAAGGGGAATCCCCTTCCATTAGGACTTGAGGTAGTAAGTCCTTTTCTGGGGTTACTTCCCTTCTTCTTTTAATGCCACTAGGGCCAGCTTCAGAGTCACTGGACTTCTTCGCACAAGATATCTGTCCATAGGGGGCCTGAAACCTCTCGTTCCTTTATGACTTGCCTAAAGTGTTTAAACAACATTGTCAGTGTAATAATCACCAGCACGGCTTGCAATAGCTGTGTGAGGGTGATTTTCATCCATGAAGGTTTGCACTTCAAGCCACTTTGCACAGTTTTCCCTTAATCTTTGAAGTAGGCAACTTCTTCAATTTCTCTCTCCCCTCCTCCGAAGCAATTTCCTCAGGTGTGGCCTCTGCTGTTGAAGTTGATCTAGCAGCTCATCAGTGGTTAGTTCTTCATTGTCCTCCTCCACCAACTCTTCCACATCCTCCCCACTAACCTCCAACCCCAAGGACTTTCCCAATGCCACAATGGATTCCTCAACTGGCCCCAGGATTCTCAGGGTTAGCCTCAAACCCTTCAAAATCCCTTTTGTTACATTTTTTGGGCCCACAGTTTCTTCCAAGCAGAGTTCAAGGTCCTCTTTGTCACTTCCTCCCAAGCCTTACCTATAAGGTTTACACAATTGAGGATATTAAAGTGATCTCTCCAAAACTCTCTTAGAGTCAGTTGATTTTTCTGAGGTCATTACAAAGCACCTTTCAAACAGAGCTTTTGTGTACAGTTTCTTGAAGTTGGAAATAACCTGCTGGTCCATGGGCTGCAGGAGAGGAGTGGTATTAGGAGGCAAAAACTTCACCTTAATGAAAACTCATGTCCCCATAAAGTCGCCCCTGCCACGTCTGTAGGATGACCAGGGGCATTGTCCCCAACACCAGGAGGCACTTAAGTTCTATTTCTTTTCAGTTAGGTAATTTTCACATTGGGGGCAAATGCATGGTGTAACCATTATAGAAAAATTCCCTAGTGACCCATGCCTTACTGTTTGCCCTCCACAGCACAAAACAAAATTTTCCTTGAGGACATTCTTTTGCCTGAACGCTCTGGAGTTTCAGAGTGATACACTAATAAAGGCTTCACTTTGCAATCACCAGTAGCATTGGCACACATCAACAAAGTAAGCCTGTCTTTCATAGGCTTATTCCTGGGAGTGCCTTTTCCTCCTGAAATAATGTAGGTCCTGCTTGGCATTTTCTTTTCCCGAACAGGCCTGTTTCATCACAATTAAACACTTGTTCAGGTTTCAGTCCTTCAGTTTCTTTTGTACCCTTGAATTCCTGCACATATTTTTCAGCCGCTTGTGGTCCGAACTGGCAGCCTCACCATGCCTTACACACTATGGAGCCCCTACGCTTCTTAAATCTCTCAAACCAACCTTTGCTGGCCTTAAATTCACTCACATCATCACTAGTTGCAGGCATTTTTTTAATTAAATCGTCATGCAACTTCCTAGCCTTTCACATATGACGCTTGAGAGACGCTATTCCTGCTATCTGTTTTTTATTTATCCACCAATAAGAGTCTCTCAACATCTTCCATCAATTGCGATCTTTGTTTCGAAAACACAGTTGAACCTTTGGGAAGAACAGCTTCCTTGATTGTCTTTCTGGTGCCCACAATAGTAGCGATGGTTGATTGGGGTTTCTTGTACAGCTTGACTAGGGCGGCTTACGCACTCTCACTTTCATACTATCAATTATTTTCTTTCTTCTCTCTATAGTAATCTTACCCTTTGAGGTGTAGGTTGGGACTAGAAGCTTTCTTGGGGCCCATGGTCACTTATTTTCCAGAAACAGCACCGAAAATACTGTAATAATACGAAATATTCCGAGTGTATGCTTGGATGTTACCGCGGAGGCTGGCTGGTAAACAATGGGACGGAGCGGCACATGTGAGGCTGGCTGAGGGCACATTGGACGCGTCTCGGACGAAAATCGGTATGCGGGTTTTTAATCGGTATGCGGGGCAAAAATTTTGCGATAAAAGTAATCGTTATGCGGAAAAATCGCTATGCGATGCCATCGTTATGCGGGGGTCCACTGTACCAAGAAACAATTAACCCCAGAGGATTTGCCACCCAGGATAACCCAAAAAAGTCAGTGTCATCGAAGACTGTCTAACTTATTTCCATTGGGGTCCTTAATTTGTCTCCCAGGATGCAACCCACACCAGTCGACTAACACCCAGGTGAACAGGGAAAAATGCCTGGAACTAGTGCTCATATTGGTGAATTTAAAGCCAGCAAAGGTTGGTTTGAGAGATTTAAGAATCGTAGTGACATACAGTGTGATAAGGCATGTTCTGGAAGAAAATACCGAACAGGACCTACAGTACTCAGGAGGAAAAGGCACTCCCAGGACAGTGTCTCATCAGTCATTGCTGCATCTTCAATAAAGGTAAGTGTCATTTATTCTTCATTTAGTAGACTAGTACATGCACAATATATATTGTGCATGTACTACTCTACTATTGTGCATGTATCCTTCTCTTTGTGTGTAGGAAAATGTATATTTCATGTGGTAAAATTTTTTTTTTCATACTTTTGGGTGTCTGGCACGGATTAATTTGATTTCCATTATTTCTCATGGGGAAAATTCATTCGCATACCGATTATTTCGCATACCAATGAGCCCTCTTGCACGGATTAAATTCGGTATGCGGGGGTCCACTGTAGTTTGTTAGATTATGTATTGATGGAGAAAAGTTGATGGGTAGGCTTCAGGATGTACATGTTTATAGAGAGGCAACAAATATATCAGATCATTATCTAGTTGTAGCTACAGTTAGAGTAAGAGATAGATGGGACAAAAGGAAAATGGCAACAGTAAGTAAAAGAGAAGTGAAAGCTTATAAATGAACAGAGGAGAAAGTTAGGGTGAGATAGAAGCGACTTTTGGCAGAAAGGTGGGCTAGTGCAAGTATGGGTAGTGGGGGAGGGGGGTTTAACCAGAGATGGGATAGTTTTAACCCTTTCAGTGTCGACACTCATGATCCTGATCCTTAACCCTTTCAGGGTCAACAGGCCCTCTCAGAGACTTGTTCTCAGGGTCGGCCAAATTTCAAAAAAAAAAAAATTATTTTTTTCTTATGAAAAGATAGAGAATCTTTTCCCAATCATAATGACACCAAAAGTATGAAATTTGATGGAAAACTTACGGAATTATGCTCTCACGAAGTTAGCGGTCTCGACGATGTTTACGCATCGGTGATTTTGCCCACTTTGAGCCCTATTTTTGGCCAATTCCAGTGTACTTGTCGACAAAAATCATAACTATTTCGCTAGAACTCCATTTTTTCTATCGAATGAGTACAAGAAACCACCCATTTACCGATTTCAACTATCCAATACAGTGGTTAGAATTTAGCAATTTTGCCACTTTCACACAAATTTCAAAAGATGCCAATTTCCGAATAGGGTCCAGAAAGACATTCCTGGCACTAAAATTACATTTCCTCTGTTCATTAGTCATGTCCCCATGCCCCTCTTACATTCTTTTGCTTTCCATTTTGAATTTTTATTCCCACAAAAAATAGAAGATTTACTGTTATGCAGACTACTGCATTGGTGTAGATGGCATAAATATTATCAGCGCACTTGTGAAAGAATATTAGACTCACCAGTTGACGTGTATTGGATGCATAGCTTGATTTGTTTACTTTTGAACTTTGGTAAAAATCGAACATTTCTGCTACTTTGCGCGCAATTTCAAGGTACTTTTCATTGTAAAACCAGTCAAAATAATCTCAATTTCTGTAATGTCTTCCATTCTATAAAATGAGACCAGGAAAACTAGAAAACAACAATAAATATCATACGAAAATACAGTGCAAAGTCGCTGTTTTAATCCAAAAACACGGTCAAAGTTTTTTTTTCTCATTACGCACTGTGTGCTGCAGGATTTTTTTTATACCGCGCACACTGACCACATAGACCCGTTCTTTCATATGTAAGCCTACAAGCTTTCTCTCACTAGATTTGAGGGTGCTAGAATTTAGGCATACTAGTACGTCAAAAACCCTGGGTCGTAAGCCGTACTAGTACGGCCGAAACCCTGAAAGGGTTAACCCTTAATCCTTTCAGGGTCAAAAGGCCCTCTCCTAAACCTGTTCTCAGGGTCAAAAATTATTCCCCCCCCCCCCAATTTTTTTTTCTTATGAAATAATAGAGAATCTTTTCCCGATCATAATGACACCAAAAGTATGAAATTTGATGGAAAACTTATGGAATTATGCTCTTGCAAAGTTAGTGGTCTCAACGATACTCACGCACAGGCGATTTTGCCCACTTTGAGCCCTATTTTCGGCCAATTCCGATGTACCAGTCGACAAAAATCATAACTATTTCACTAGAACTCCATCTTTTCTATCGAATGAGTATATACCTTTGATATACCTTTGAAAAGTTTCAAGAGTTTATCTACTCTGAGCCCGGCCATGGGCCAGGCTCGTCTGGTGCTTACCTGGTCAACCAGGCTGTTGCTGCCCCACATATCCATCACAGCCTGGTTGATCTGGCACCTAGTGAAGATGCTTGTCCAGTTTCCTCTTGATGGCTTCTACACTTGTTCCAGCAGTGTTTCTGATATCTTCTGGTAAGATGTTGAAGAGTCTGGGACCCCGGATGTTGATACAGTGTTCCCTTATTGTCCTCACCGCACCCCTGCTCCTCATTGGATTTATTTTACACTTCCTCCCATATCTCGCACTCCAGTATATTGTTATGGCAGTGTGCAGATTTGGGACCAAGCCCTCGAGTACCTTCCAGGTATATATTATCATGTACCTCTCTCTCATCTGCTCAAATGAGTACATGTTCAAGACTTGCAGGCATTCCCAGTAGTTTAGGTGCTTTACTGGCTCAATGTGAGCCATAAACGATCTCTGTATTTGTTCCAGCTCAGATATTTCTCCTGCCTTGAACGAGGCCATCAGCACTGAGCAATATTCTAAGTGAGGGATTTCAACTATCCAATAAAGTGGTCAGAAATTAGCAATTTTGCCAATTTCACACAAATTTCAAAAGATGCCAATTTCCAAATAGGGTCCAGAATAAACAAGAGACATTCCTGGCACTAAAATAACATTTTTTCTGTTCATTAGTCACATCCCCAGGCCTCTCTTACATTTTTTTTGCTTTCCATTTTGAATTTTTATTCTCACAAAAAAATAGATTTGCTGTTATGCATTAGTGTAGAAATGGTATAAATAATATCAGCGCACCTATGAAACAATATCAGACTCACCAGTTAACGTGTATTGGATGCGTGGCATCTCTCTCTCTCTCTCTCTCTCTCTTATATATAACCTCTATTAATATATCTATATATATATATTATTATAATATATATATATAAATATATATAACTTATATATATATATATATATATAAAATATATATATATATTATATAGATATATATATCTATATATATATATTATATATATATATATATATATATTATATTATATATATATTATATAAATATTATATATCTATATATTAATATTTATATTATTATATATATTATATATAAATTTTTATATATATATATATATATATATATATATATATATTTATTTTATCTATATCTATATATATATATATTATATATATATATATATTAATATATATATATATATATATATATATATATCTTTATCTTTTTAGGTCAGTAGTAGACAGCAACCACCCAGGTAGGTACTACCGTCCTGCCAAGTGAGTGTAAAAACGAAGACTGTGATGTTTTACATGTGGTAGGATTGCTGATATCTTTTGTCTGTCTCATAAATTGCAAGATTACAGGCTTGTCTTGCTATTCTACTTACACGTAGGTCACACTACACATACATGTACACATTTATTTATACACATCTCTGAGTTTTCTTTGATTTTATCTTAATTGTTTTGGTCTATTAATATTCCTTTTATATCCATGGGGAAGTGGAATAAGATCTTTCGCTCCGTTAAGCCATGTGTGTTGTAAAAGTTCAACTAAAAAATGCCGGGGGGCAACAAAATTCCCCCCCCCCCCCCCCCCCCCCCCCACCCCCCCCCCCCCCCCCCCCCCCCCCACGACCTCAACCCCCCCCCCCCCCCCCCCCCCCCCCCCCCCCCCCCCCCCCCCCCCCCCCACCCCCCCCCCCCCCCCCCCCCCCCCCCCCCCCCCCCCCCTCTAGTAACCTTGTCTGTAAAGAATTACTAAAAAGAATAAAGAGAAGAAAAATTGTCAAAGTGGGAAGTTGAATGTGCGTGGATGTTGTGCAGATTGAAAGAAAGAGATGGATTGTGGATGTTTATGAATGAGAAGAAGCTGGATGGTCCTGTGGGGTGTGTGGGGCCTTTAAGTGAAACAAAGCTGAAGGCGGTGGGAGAAACTTCAGTGGAGAGGAATAAATGGGATTAGGTCAGGGGTTTCAAAATAGAGTTAGAGCTAAAGAAGGAGTAGCAATAATGATTGAAGGATAAGCTATGGCAGGAAAAAGGGGGACTATAAGATGTATTAATTCAAGGGAATATTGTTGGAGTAAATAAAGATTGGATGTGAAAAAGTGGGTTATCAATAAGCGTGTATGCACTGGAGAAGAGAGAAGTGTAGAGGAGAGAGAGAGATTTGGAAATGTTGAGTGAATGCGTGGGGAGTTTTGATCAAGTGTGAGAGTAATTGGTGGTTGGGGAGTTAATGCTAAAGGTGGGTAAAAATGTTATGAAGGAGTAGTAGGTAAATTTGGGGTGCCAGGGTAAATGTAAATGGGTGAGCCTTTAATTGAAGTATGTGTTACGAAAGAAAAATTTGGTAATAAGTAATACATATTTTATGAAAAAGAGGATAAATAAATATACAAGGTAGGATGTAGCACGTTAATGAAATTTAGTTTATTAATTATGTATGGTGGAATAAAAGGTTTTGATGGGTAGGCTCCAGGAGTACATGTTTATAGAGGGGCAACTGGATATAGCGGAATCATTATTTAGTTGTAGCTTACAGTTAAGAGTAAGCAGGTAGATGGGAAAAGAGGAAGGTGGCAAACAACAAGTAAAGAGGAGGTGAAAGTGTATAAACTAAGGGAGGGGAAGTCGGGTGAGATATAAGCGACTATTGGCAGAAAGGTGGGCTAGTGCAAAGATGAGTATTGGGGGGGGGTTGAAGATGGTTGGGAATAGTTTTAAAAAATGCAGTATTAGAATGTGGGGCAGAAGTTTGGTGGTTATAGGAGGGTGGGAGGAGGAAAGAGGAGTGATTGGTGGAATGATGAAGTAAAGGGGTGATAAAAAGAGAAAAAGGTAACTTATGAGAGTTTTTACAAAGCAGGAAGTGTTATAGAAGTGAGAGTATATGGAGAGTAAAAGAAAGGTAAAGAGAGTGGTGATGAGAGTGCATAAGGAGAGCAGATGGATAGAGTGGGAGAGGCTAGTGTGTCAAGAAAATTTTAATGAAATAAGAAATAATTTTGGAGCGAGTTAAAAAGTTAAGAAAGCCTAGGGAATCATGGATTTGTCAGTTAAAAACAGAGTAGGGGAGTTAGTAGTGGGAGATGGAGGTATTGGGTAGATGGCGAGAATTTTTGAGAACTTTTAAATGTTAAGGAAGAAAGAAAGAAACAGAGGCAGTAATTTCATGACTGGTCAGGGAGGTATACCATCTTTTAGGAGTGAAGAAGAGCAGAATGTAAGTGTGGGGGGAGGTACGTGAGAATTACGTAAAATGGAAAGGGGGGTAAAGCAGCTGGGAAAACGATGGAATCATGACAGAAATGTTAAAAGAGGGGGGGATATAGTGTTGGAGTGGTTGGTACTTTTGTTTAATAAATGTATGAAAGAGGGGAAGGTACCTAGGGATTGGCAGAGAGCATGTATAGTCCTTTATATAAAGGGAAAGGGGGGGACAAAAGAGACTGGTAAAAATTATAGAGGAATAAAGCTTACTGAGTATACACCAGGAAAAGTGTACGGTAGGGTTATAATTGAAAGAATTAGAGGTAAGACAGGAATGTAGGATTGCGATGAGCAAGGAGTTTTTAGAGTGGGTAGGGGAATGTGTAGATCAGGTGTTTACATGAAGCATATATTGTGAACGGTATTTAGATAAAGATAGGGATGTTTTTATTGCATATATGGATTAGAAAAGGCAAATGACTAGAGTGGATAGAGGAGCAAGGTGGCAGATGTTGCAAGTATATGGGAATAGGTGGTAAGTTATAAAGCTGTAAAGGAGTTTTTATGAGGATAGTGAGGGCTCAGGTTAGGTGTGTTTGAAGAGAGAGTGACTAAACCTTTTTTTCCCGGTAAAAGTAGGTCTTAGACAGGGATGTGTAATGTCACCATGGTTGTTTAATATATTATATAGATGGGGCTTGTAAAGGAAGTAAATTGCTAGGGTGTTTGGGGAGAGAGGGGTGGGATTAAAATTATGGGGAATCAAATTCAAAATGAATGGACACAGTTAAACTTTTTCTGATGGATAACTGTGCTTATGGGAGATTCTAAGAAAAAATTGCAAAGCGTTTAGTGGATGAGTTTGGGGAATGTGTGTAATGGTAGAAGTTGAAAGTGAACATAGAAAAGAGTAAGGTGATGAGGGTGTCAAATGATTTAGTATAAAGGAAAAAATTGGTATCAAAATTGGGGAGGAGGAGTATGGAAGAAGTGAAATGTTTTCAGTACTTGGGAGTTGAGTTCGGCGGATGGATTATGAAGGATGAGGTTAATCATAGAATGATGAGGGAAAAAAGGCGAGTGGAGGTTGGGTTATAGGTGGAGTCAAAAAACTTTATCTCTGGAGCAAGAGGGAATGTATGAAAGTATAGTAGTACCAACACTCTTATATGGGTGATGAAGCTTGGGTGGTAAATGAAAGCAGCGAGGAGGACGGTTGGAGGCAGTGGGAGATGTCCTGTTTAAGGCACATGTGTGGTGTAAATATTATGAGAAAAGTCGGAGTGTGGAAATTAGGAGAAGGTGTGGAGTTAATTAAAAGTATTAGTTCAGAGGGCAGAAGAGGGGTTGTTGAGGTGGTTTGGTCATTTAGAGAGAATGGATTGATCAATGTAGAATGACATGGAAAGGCATATAAATTCTATAGGGGAAGGAAGGCGGAAAGTTGGGGGTCGTCCTCGGAAAGGTTGGAGAGAGGGGGTAAAGGAGGTTTTGTGGGCAAGGGGCTTGGGATTCCAGCAAGCGTGCGTGAGCGTCTGTTAGATAGGAAGTGAATGAGAGACGAAATGGTACTTGGGACTGACGATCTGTTGGAAGTGTGAGAAGGGTAATATTTAGTGAAGGGATCAGGGGAAAACGGGTTTTATTTTCATATAGTCGGAATTGAGTCTGGAATAATGGGAAGTACAATGCCTGCACTTTAAAGGCGGGGTTTGGGTATTGGCATTTTGGAGGGATAATGTTGTGTATCTTCTATATATGTATGCTTCTAGACTGTTGTATTCTGAGCACCTCTGCAAACAGTGATAATGTGCGAGGTGTGGTAAAGTGTTGAATGATGATGAAAAGTATTTTCTTTTTGGGGATTTTCTTTCTTTTTAGGGTCACCCTGCCTCGGTGGGTGACGGCCGACTTGTTGAAAAAAAAAAAAAAAAAAAAAATACATTATATATATATTATATTTTATATCTATATATCATTATATATAATATATTTTATATATATATATATATATATTATATCTATATATAAAATGTTATTTATATATATATTTATATATATAGATTATATATATATATATATATATTATTATATATTATTATTTTTTTTTTTTATTATCACACCGGCCATTCCCACCAGGCAGGGTGGCCCGAAAAAGGAAAAAAACTTTCACCATCATTCCTCCTCACTGTCTTGCCAGAAGGGTGCTTTACACTACAGGTTTTTTTTAAACTGCAACATTAACCCACCCTCCTTCAGAGTGAGGCACGTACTTTCCCATCTTCCAGGACTCAGTCCGGCCTGCCGGTTTCCCTGAATCCCTTCATAAATGTTTCTTTGCTCACACTCTACAGGGCACGTCAAGTATTAAAAAAACCATTTGTCTCCATTCATCCTATCAAAACACGCTCACGAGGCCTGCTGGAAGTCCAAGCCCCTCGCACACAAAAACTCCGTTACCCCCTCCCTCCAACCATTCCTAGGACGACCCCTACCCCGCCTTCCTTCCACTACAGACTGATACCTCTTGAAGTCATTTCTGGTTTCGCTCCATTCTGTCTACATGTCCGGTACCACCTCAACAAACCTTCCTCAGCCCTCTGGACAACAGTTTTGGTAATCCCGCACCTCCTCCCTAACTTCCAAACTACGGAATTCTCTGCTTATATTCACACCACACATTGCCCTCCGACATGACATCTCCACTTCTCCAGCCTTCTCTCGCTTGCTTTGCAAATTCATCACACGCTTCACCCATATAAGAGCGTTGGTTAAAACTCTATACTCTCATACATTTCCCTCTTTGCTCCAAGGACAAAGTTCATTGTCTCCACAGACTCCTAAGTGCACACTCACTCTTTTTCCCTCATCATTCTATGATTCACCTCATCTTTATAGACCATCCGCTGACACGTTTCCACTCCCAAATTTTGAATACGTTCACCTCCTCCATACTCTCTCCCTCCAATCTGAATTCAATCTTTCCATCACCTAATCTTTTTGTTATCCGCATAACCTTACTCTTTCCTGTATTCCCAGTTGATTCTTCTTGTAATATTTGCACACTCTGCCATATTCATCCACCAATCTCTGCAACTTCTCTTCCAGAATCTTCCCAAGAGACGTGTCATCAGCAAAGAGCAGCTGTGGACAACTCCCACTTTTGTGTGTGATTCTTTTATCTTTTAAACTCACGCCTCTTGCCCAAGACCTAGTGCATCATTTATTCTGTCTTACAACCATCTATTAATATTATTAAAAAACAACCACGGTGACATCACACATCCTTGTCTATGGCCTACTTTTTCTGGGAAAAATTTCCCTCTTCCTACATACTCTAACTTGAGCCTCACTATCCCTCGTTAAAACTCTTCACTGCTTTCAGTAACCTACCTCCTCACCCATAACCTGCAACATCTGCCACATTGTCGCCCCCTTATCCACCTATGTCATACGCCTTTTCCAAATCCATAAATGCCTCAAAAGACTCTTTAGCTTATCTAAATACTGTTCACTTATATGTTTCACTTGTAAACACCTGTCCACCACACCCCTAACCTTTCCTAAAGACCTCCTTGTTCATCTGCTAATCCTATTCTCCGTCTTACTCTTAATTCTTTCCATTATAAACTTACCATACACTTTACCAGGTACACTCTACGACTTATCCCCTATAATTTTTGCACTCTCTTTTATCCCTTTGCCTTTATACAAGGACTATGCAGCTCTCTGCCAATCCCTAGGTACCTTACCTTTCCCATACTTTTATTAAATAATTTGCACCAACCACTCCAAAACTATATCCCACCTTCTTTTACATTTCTTATCTTTAGCCCATCAATCACGGCCTGTCTTACCCCCTTTCATTTTACCTACTGCCTACGAACTTCCCCCACACTACAACTGGCTCTTCTCACCCTACAAAGATGTTATTCTCCTTGCCCTATACACAAAATGAAATCACAGTTCCCTATCTTCAATCAAACATTTAACAATTCCTCAAAATATTCCTTCCATCTCTCCCCAATACCTCTAACTCTCCATTTAATAAAGGCTCCTCTCCTATTTTTAACTGACAAATCCATTTGTTTCTCCTAGGCTTTCTTAACTGTTAATCTCACTCCAAAACTTTTTTTATTTTCAACAAAATTTGTTGATAACATCTCACCCACTCTCTCATTTGCTCTCTTTTTCACATTGCTTCACCACTCTTCTTAATATTCCTCTTTTTTCCATATACTCCTTCCCTCTTGCATCACTTCTACTTTGTAAAATAACTTCTCAAATGCTAACTTTTTTCTCCCTTACTACTCTCTGTACATCATCATCCACCATCGCTCTCTTCCCTCCTGCACCCACTTTCTGTAACCACTAAACTTCTAGCTTGAAAACACTCTAACACTACATTTTTTAAAACCTACCCATAAAAAAATTATAAACCCCTCTTCGACCCCATTGCCTATGCTCTCATTAGCCCATCTATCCTCAATAGCGTTGATACTTACCCTAACTGCCTCCTCTTTTAGTTTATAAACCTTCACCTCTCTCTTCCCTGATGCTGCTATTCACACTTGTATCCCAATATCTACCTTTTACTCTCAGTGTAGCTACAACTAGAAAGTGATCTGAAATATCTGTGGCCCCTCTATAAACATGTACCTCCTGAAGTCTACTCAACATTCTTTTTTACCAATACATATCCAACAAACTACTGTCAATTTCTCCCCTACATCATATCGTGTATATTATTTATCCGCTTTTTCTTAATATATGTATTACCTTTAACTTAAACCCCCTTTTTAACTACAAAGTTCAATCAAAGGGCTCCATTGATCATTTTACACTGGCACCCCCAAATACTTACCTACCACACCCTCTCTTAAAAGGTTTCTCTACTTTAGCATTCCAGTCCCTACCACAATTACTCTCTCACTTGGTTCAAAGGCCTCATATTACATTCCACCTTAAACATCTCCCAAAAATCTCTCTCTCTCCTCGCATTTCCTCTCTTCTACAGGTGCATACACGGCTTATTATGACCCACTTCATCGCATCCAACCTTTACTTTATCCACATTAATTCTTGAATGTTTACACATTTCTATTCTCTTTTCTCCTTTCCATAACTGATCATTTAACATTACTGCTAACCCTTCCTTTGCTCTAACTCTCTTCGATACTCCAGATTTAATCCCATTTATTTCCCCCCACTGAAATCTCTCCAAACCCCCTTCAGCTTTGTTTGCTTAGGGCCAGGACATCCTACTTCTTTTATGCCTAACATCGTGCAAGCATCTGTTTCTTGTCTCCGCACTACATCCACGCACATTTAAGCAACCAGTTATTATAAAGTTTTTCTTCTTCTCTTTTTTAGTAATTTGTATACAGGAGAAGGGGTTTACTTAGCCCATTGCTCCCTGCCTATTTTAGTCGCCTCATACGACACGCATTGGCTTTCGGAGGAAAAGATTCTTTTCCACTTTCCCCATGGACAATAGAAGAAATTAAAAAAGAACAAGAGCTATTTTGAAAAGGAGAAAAACCTAGATGTATGTTATATATATATATGCATGTGCGTGTCTGTGAAGTGTGACCAAAGTGTAAGTGGAGGTGAGTAGCCAAGATATCCCTGTTATCTTAGCGTGTTTATATGAGGACAGAAAAAGAAACCAGCAATCCTACCATCCATGCAAAACAGTTAAGGTTTTTGTTTCACAGTCATTGCAGGCGGTAGTATAACTTACCTGGGTGTTTGCTGTCTACAACCTACTACCTATATACTATATATATATATATATTTATATATATTATATATATATATATATATACTATATATATATATATTTATATATATATATATATATATATATATATAATATCTCCTCTATCTCTCTCTCTTATCTCTCTCTCTATCTCTCTCTCTTCTATCTCTCTCTCTCTATCTCTCTCTATCTCTCTCTCTCTATCTCTCTCTCTCTATCTCTCCCTCTCTTCTCTCTCTATCTCTCTCTCCTCTCTATCTCTCTCTATCTCTCTCTCTCTCTATATTCTCACTCTCTCTATATCTACCTCTCTATATCTCACTCTCTATATATCTCACTTCTCTTTTATCTCACTATCTCCTATATCTCACTCTCTCTATATTCCACTCTCTCATATTCTCTCTCTATATATCTATATATCCTCACTCTCTCATATCTCTTTATATATATTATATTATCTCTCTATATATATATCTCTTCTCTATATATATATATCTCTCTATATCTCTTCTCTTTCTTCTCTTATATCTCTCTCTCTCTTTTTTTTTTTTTTACACAGGGGTTGACAAGGGTTAAGGTCCCTAGATTTATTGACGCTATTTAACAGGTTAAGGGGAATTCCTAACTTATTGGCAAAGCTAGAGCTGTTACCTAATCAGCTCATTTTGGAAAGCATTTTTAGTGTTATGAGACATACAAAGTAGGAAACAGGATGAAGTTGGGAGCCATCTGTGGGCCGATTTTCATTTGATCAACTGACTATTCCCCCAGTTGAATCTTTATCCTGTACGATGTTCTTTCCATTACTCGAAGTCATCCTGGGTTTGTATGATCTCAGATGGAGTGATGTTCTGGAGAAGGGTACAGCCAGAGTGAAGTTGCTGCTTTCTGTACCCCGTCTTTGGCATAAATGCTTGTTTCACGCTGTCCTCGAAGTGATCCAAGTGTGGTTTATTTTGACAATCATTGGCCTTGTACTTAACAGTAAGGCCACCACACATCCCTCCTATGTTGAAGGCTCTGCTGAAATGACAAACTATCCCAGGATGTGGGATGGGTTCAAGGAGAGATGAGGAACGTCTTGCTCTGTTCTCTACTCTGTCAAGCAGTCGCAGATGGAGGGGGGAGCAGGCAAAACCAAAAAGTGGAGCATACTCAAGGTCGCGAGCATACTTGTTGCCTGTACGGATCTTGCAACCCTAACTGACAAGCAGATGGGAGATACGGGGAAGTGCTGTAAGCTTCCTGGACTGCCTTGTTTGCAAGATTTACAACATGGTTTCATGGTTTGTTTGGAGTCAAATTTCACCAAGGATATCAAACTCCTTTCCAGTTTGCCAACATTCCTCCCATTCATCCTTATACAGCACCAGCATTACCATCATGGTGCCTAAGAGACGATCTCATTTGCGTTTTCTCGAGGTGCAAATGTTACTTGCCCTTTATATTCCCCAAGCTGATATAGCTCTCAGCTGGTGATTGATTTTCAGCTTGAGCAGCTGGGCATTTTTCTCTTTGGAATAAGTGAAATGTCAGTGTACAGTCGTTCTGCATATGCATGTGATTCTGGGATGAGATGAAGAAGGTCGTTGAAGGAGACATTCCATACAACTGGACCCAGCACGCTTCATTGTGGAAACTTTGCCCCAAATAGGATGTCTTGCTGATTCATTCATTGGGAATACACTTAGAGATTACCATGAAGGTAGTCACGAGGAGAACTAGCGTAGAGCCTGCAATTCCCAGTGCTTGAAGTTTTGCTAAGAAGGCCCTGGTTGGCCACTCCCGGTTCGAAAGCGCCAGCATGTCCCGTGCTACCCCCACCCACAGCTGACTTTGGATTCATCCAGTGACTGGTGCACTTAGTGGAGAGGTTTAACAACAAGATCAGCAGCAGAGTAAACCTTTCCTGAAGCCATATTGGACTGTCACAAAGTAGTGATTGGTCGTCAAAAAACTCTGACATTTGTCTTGAGATTTATGTCTCAAGGATCTTACCAGTGATTGACAGGAGTGACATGGTCTGTAGTTGCTGACTTTCTGCTTCTGCTCATTCTTTTGTGAAACAGGGACTACATTTCGACCTCTTTCCATAGAGAGGGCATTTAACCACTGTACTAGGCAGTGTGAAAGTTGCGAGTTAGAGGCCTGCTGCTAGCTGGTTCTGGAAGCCTACCCGTACCTGATGCTAACTTTCTTTTAGTGTTCCACCCCACATTTAGCAAGTGGCACACTTTTGATGAAACATCACCCATATGCCTACAGGCTTGCTTGTGCAAGTTCCTGTTTTAGGGGTAGGCATGTCCTCTTATACCTTCGCCATGATTAATACTTAGCAGTAGCAGGCCTCTCTACAACGAAAGCCAACCCAAGGCTGATCTGTAGGCTTCGTCACAATCACGTGCGGTGAGGAATGTGTTCTTGTTGTAGAATAAAGGATGTGTCCAGTGAGGCTTTCATTGGTTGTGAACATCCCCTTGGAGAAGAAGCATTCCAGCGGTGGTGGCGAGTGAAGCCTCAGAGCAAAGGGCTGGCCAATTACCTCTTTCCCATAGGCCAGGTTGTGCGTGTGGACTCCTCACTCGTTTATTGGGATATTATGTGTGGTTAAAAACAGCCTTGTGGTCAGACGATCCAATGTAGCCGAGGGGTTGACAAGTGACTATGCTTATGGCTAGGATCACTCACTAGGGTCAAGGGTGGAGCCAGGAGGTATGAGTAGGGAAATCATACATAGGTTTCTCATGTCAAAACACTGCAATGAAGTCATCAAAGGTCCCTCTGTAAAGGTTGCTGGTTGAGGTCACCAACAATTATAATATGTTGACAGTTTAGTGTTGTAGCAGATGGGAGTCCAATATTTTCCATTGGAAGTTGATAGGGTTGCATGTAGCAACTGACGTCTGTACATTGCACATGGTAGTACAGATAGGTACTAGTGTTTTTACAAGGAGCTTGAAAGAACATCATTTCAATGATGTTGTAGGGGTCTTGGGCATAATCGCATATGTGCGAGCATGAACACTTTTATAGTGAAGCACACAGCAACACCTCCTCCTTGCCTTGCTCTTGTATCTTCTATCAATGAGGTTTGTAGCTGGCAATTTCTTGGCAAAATTTTCTGGTAGTCCTGTCATCCAAAAATGTTTCAACAACAACTATCCATGCGGGGACGTCGATCGGTTCTCTATCTCTCTATATCTCTCTTCTATATATATCTCTCTCTCTTACTATATAGATTTATATATTATATATATATATATATAATATATATATAGATACCTATATATATATATATATATATATATAGTATATATTTTATTATATTATATGTATATATTTATTATATATATATTATATATATATATATATAATATATATATATATATTATTTATATATATATATATTTATTAAGAATTTCAAATATTATATATATATATATATATATATATATTATATTTATTATAATATCATATGACCTTATATATATATCATTATTAATCTATATATATACTATATATATATATATATATAGATATACAGTGGACCCCCCCGCATAACGATGGCATCAGTATACGAATTTATTTCGTCATACCGTCTTAATTGTAATCGCAAATATTTTTGCCGCGGCATAACGTTTAAAAACACGCTCTCCGATTCTTCGTCGAAGATCGGTCCAATGTGCGCCCTTCAGCGCAGCCTAACATTGATCCACTCGTGCCATGTTTACCAGCCAGCCTCCGCGCTAACATCCAAGCATATCATCGGAATATATTCGTATTATTACAGTGTTTTACGAGAGCTGTTTTGGAAATTGAATAATGTGACCATGGGCCCCAAGAAAGCTTTCTAGTGCAACCGTACCACCAATAAGGGTAAGGAATACCCATTTGAAATGAAAGAAAGAGATTTGATAAGTATGAAAGTGGAGTGCGTATCACCGACCTAGTCAAGTTGTACAAGAAACCCCAATGCAACGCCATCGTACATTGTGGGGGCACCAAAAAGACAATCACGGGAAGCTTTTCTTGCCAAAGTTTAACTGTGTTTTCGAAACAAAGATCGCATAGTGATGGAAGATGTTGAGAGTATCCTTATTGTTGTGTGATAAATGAAAAACAGCTTAGCAGGACGATGCGTCTCTCAAGCGGTCATATGTGCAAAGGCTTAGGAGTTGCCTGACGAATTTAATTAAAAAAATGCCTGTTGCAAAACTAGTGTGATGTGAGTGAATTCTAAGGCCAGCAAAGGTTGCGTTGGAGAGATTTAGACGCATAGGTGGCATGTCCATAGTGTGTATAAGGCATGGGAAGGCTGCCCATGTTCGGACACAAAGCTGCCTACTGGAAAGAATATGTGCAGGAATTCAAGGAAGTACATAGAAACTGGAAGGACTGAAACCTGAATCAAGTGCTTTAATTGTGATTGAAACAGGCTTGTTCTCTGAAGAAATGCAAAGCAGGACCTACATTACTCAGGAGGAAGAGGCACTCCTGGATCATAAGCCTATGAAAGGACAGGCTCTTACTTTCTCATGTGTGCCAATGCTACTGGTGATTGCAAAGTGAAGCTTTATTAGTGTATCATCTGAAACTCCCAGAGCGTTCAGGCAAAAGAGAATGTCCTCAAGGTTAATTATGTGTGTGTGCTGTGGAGGGCAAACAGTAAGGCTTGGGTCGTTAGGGAATTTTCTCTATATACTTGGTTACACCATGCCATTTGCCCCCAATCGTGGAAAGATTACCTCACTGAAAAGAAATTAGCCCTTTAGTCAGCCTCCTGGTGTTAGACATTGCCCTCTGATTCATCTACAGACATGGCATGCAGAGCGACTTTATTATGGCGGACATTGAGCTCTTTAAGGTGAAGTTTTTTGCCCTCTATATACACTCTCTTCCTGCAGCCCATGTGACCATCAGGTTTATTTCCAACTTCACGAAACTGGTACACACCCAAGTTCTGTATGAAAGGTGCTTTGTAATGACCTCAGAAACCAGAACTGACTCTAAGAGGTTATCTGGATTGAGAGAGATCGCTTTAATATCTCAATTGTGTTAAACCCATATAGGTAAGGCGTGGTGAAGGAAAGTTGTGACTAAGAGGACCTGAACTCTGCTTTGGAAGAAACTTGTGGCCAGATTGTGTAGGACAAAAGGGATTTTTGTAAGTGGATTCTTAGAGGGGTAACCCTAGAATCCTGGCCAGTTTGGGAATCATTGTGGGCATTGGAAAGTCATTGGGGATTATGGAAGGTTAGTGGGGAGGTTGTGGAAGAGTTGGTGGAGGAGGACAATGATGAAACTAACCATGTGGAGCTGATAGATCAACCTTCAAGAGCTCAAGAGCCAGACTGGGAAACTCGGTTCGGGAGGGGAGAGGAGAAATTGAAGAAGGTTGCCTACTTACAAAGATAAAGGAAATCTGTGAACAAGGTGGCTGTGAAGTGCAAACCTTGTTTTGATGAAAAATCACCCTCACCACAGCTATTGCAAGCCGTGTTTTAGGGCAACCTGTCATGACTAATTTGAGAAAACTTTAGGAAGTGATAATATTAAAGAGGAACGACTGATGGTACAGAGGCCACTTATGGACAGATATCTTGTGCGACAGAAGTCAGTGACTCTGAAGCTGGCTCCTAGTGGCATTTAAAAGAAGAAGGGAAAGTAACCCAGAAAAGATGAGACATAACTACCTCAAGTCTAATGGTAAAGGGATTCCCTTCTAAACAGTAAGGAAGATAGCTCTTCCCTCCCCACTCCCATCAATCTTCAGCGAGGATTTCTAATAAAAGTAAGTGTCATGTAAGTGTGCATGCCTTTTTCAGTTTGTGTGTATTTAAATTAATATTTCATGTGGTAAAAAAATTTTTTTGTTTCATACTTTTTGGTGTGTCTGTGCACGGGAATTTAAATATTTTATTTCATTATTTCTTATGGGGAAATTTCATTCACATAACGATTATTTCGCATACAAGTTACCCATCTTGCACGGTTTTAAAATCGTTAACCGTGGGGGTTCCACTAGTATTATATATATATCTCACTCTCTCTCTCTCTCTCTCTCTCTCTCTCAGGGTACACATAAGTAATCATAAGAGTGTAAATTACCCTAGGATTACCCAAAATATCCATGACAATAGGTTGCTATACAGTGGATCTGTTGCTCCAGTGCCCTAAATTTAATAATAATAATAATAAAGTACGTTAAGTATTCGTATGTACTACTACTAATAATATAGATTAACCTCTTTGGACTGCTGCAGGGAACCTTTCTGAAACTGTCTTCGTTGCAAAATTATTCGGAAAAAAAAAAATTATTTTTTCTTATGAAATGTTAGGATTATTTTTCGAGTGTTTTAGCCTAAATTTTTTTTTTTTTGCCATGAGTACTTACCGAGACCTATAGGCCGCAAAGTGGAGGGCTTGCATGGAAAGTGAGGTGCGTAGAGGCAACGAGCGGCGACTGGCCGCCCACCAGTATTGTTTTATTTACTCTAATTCAAAAGTTTCTGTTATATTCCAATACTTTTTCTTTTCCAAGATAACTTATGGGCCTGTGAGTTCAATGTAAGGTGCAGTGTTCATAAATATACACTCATTTTGTTTACAACACAATAACTGAACAAGATCTTTATCACTTAGTTGTGTATACAATTTGTTTACAACAAATACAAAACGTTGTTTATTGTAAGTGTTCCATAATTATATACATATGTACAGTCACCTAAAAAACACGTTCCTAGAACTGCTTGCAAGCTTGTGCAAACTCTGGGAAACATGGGAATATTGCAGAGTGGGCACTTGACACTCCTCATCACATAATACGAGTGTCTCTGCGTGTTTGTGGCGTTTTTTTGTGGTATGGTGTACTTAATATAACCACCTCCTTCTGAGCATTTTTCTTGGCAGTTAGTAAGAGGCAGTTGCATGGGGGTGGTTAGGTAGTGATCAATCAGGCGTGAAACGATGCTGATGGCGTGTGTGTAATTTCTGTTGGGGCGTTTGATCTATTGCGGTGTTGCTCCTTGGTACTTTGCGATGATTTGACTGATTACTGACAAACAAAATTCACCATATTTTGGTGTTTTGTTGGTCTTCAACTTGTATATGCTATAAGCATTTAGCATGGAGATATCAACCAGATGGAAAAAAAGTTTTATATACCACTTATAACTCTTGCATACACAATCTGCAAACCCAATCTGCATGTCACATTTGTCCACTAAGCGCATATTGAGGTTGTAGTCCATGACAGCTGCAGGCTTTAGAATGGGTTCATTGGTCTCTCTGTTGTGCCATTTCGTTTGTGTGAACTGATGTCAACAATGTGACATCACGTTTGTCATGCCACCGAAATGCCATGATGTCATTGGCAGCAAAGGCTTGCACCTCACCTCTGCGAGTGCCAGCGTTGAACCTTGGCATATGTTTACGATTACGACGCACTGTGCCACACACGTCTGTCAAGTTCACTCGCAAGAAATCACTGAGTAAGGGGCTTGTGTACCAGTTATCAATAAATAACATATGCCCCTTACCAAGATATGGTTCCATCATTGTTCTAACCACATCACCAGAGATACCCAATAACTTCATGGTATCTCTCAAAGTATTACTACCAGTGTACACAATGATATCCAAAACAAGACCACTTCTGCAATCACACAGTACAAATAACTTTATACCAAAGGGTTTCCTCTTGCTTGGTATATACTGCTTGAATGAGAGTCTTCCTTTGAATAAAATCAAGGACTCGTCAATAACAAGTTTCCTGAAGGGATAAAAATACATGCAGCACTTTTGTTTCACGTACATAAACACATTTCTGATCTTATATAACCTGTCGGTTCTGTCAGGCCTGGTTTTTTCTGAAAAGTGTAACATACATAACAGTATCAGGAAACGATTGACACCTATGTCACTAAAACCTGGAGTTGAAATCAGGCGTTCTGTTGCCCAGTATGTGGTGACAGTGTGCTTATACACATGTGGCATAAGCATTATTGTGGCAAAAAACAGGTACATCTCTGCCACAGTTGTCTCCTTCCACTGGTGAAGCTGTGATTTTGGTGAAAGAATTGTATTTGCCATGGTGTATTCATAGTATGTGTTGGTTTCCCTGACAATGATGTCCATCAGGGGTTCATCGAAGAATAACTCAAAGCATTCCAGCTCACTAGCATTGTTCCCAAGTGGACATGATGGCTTTTTTCCACTTTGCATTTCATCAAAGTCATGGGGACTGGGAACAAACTCGTCACCTTCCTGCCAATCCCAGATGCGGTCTGCTGGTGGGTTCTGGATATTGTACCGTGGTTGTGGTTGTGCAGGTTGTGGGAGTGTGGGGTCGAGTGAGGCTGGTTGTTGTTCTGCCGAGTCAGCAGCGTGGGTAGTAACGTGGCCTGCTGCTGGTGCCACATGGGTCGTGCCACCATCACTATCACCACCACCACTGCCTGCTCCCTCACTCACATCATTCATACCCATCGTAACAATATCGTCATCTTCATATGCTGTTCCCCTTGGAACAGCATATGAAACACTACCAGACTGCATGCTACGTCGTACATACTGCTGCTTCACTGGGGAATATTCACCCTCACTGTCACAACTAGAACTGCTTTCAATGACCTTGAAATCACTATCACTATCACATTCACTGCTAACATCTGGGTGTTGTCCACAACCAAATAGTTTCCTCTTTCGTCCTGGTACAGGTGAACGTGAACAAGCCGGCCCAGCACCAGAGGTGGAAGGTTGTGGGTCATCTGGGTTTTCATCACTAATTACGTTATCCTGGGCACTTTTTTCGGTCACACTCACTTCAAAACCCTGGAATTCACTGTCACTGACATTTTCATTGCTGTTAGAGCTATCACTTGGGAACAACAGACCTCCAATCCGCCGAGGAATGAGGAACTTCTTACCGCGAGGCATGGTGAAAATGGACTACCAAGATGGCGTTCCCACAATGCACAGGCGAGTCCCAGATTTTTTTTTCACAGGGTGCACACCAACCACTGAGACCTATTCTCTCTCATGTAGGCCTACCAGGCCTTTCCCGCTTGATTTGAAGCCGCTAGAATTTATGCGTATAAATAATCAGAAACAGTGGCGCTTAAGACGTATTTATACGGCATAAACAGTCAAAGGGTTAAATTAGTATAATATAATACAGTGGACCCCCGACATTTGATGGCATAGACATTCGATGCATTTTAACGCAAAAATTTTGCCTCGACATTCGATGGAAAACTCGACATTCGATACGATTCATACGAGACATGTCCACGTGTGGCCTGACCTGCCCCGTGTGTGCCAGTGTTTACAAGCCAGCCAGTGTGCGCGCATCTAAGGATACATTCGGTACATTCCATATTATCCATATTATCACTGTTTTTGGTGCTTGTTTCTGCAAAATAAGTAACCATGGGCCCCAAGAAAGCTTCTAGTGCCAACACCTTCGAGAAAAAAGGTGCTAATGACTATTGAAATGAAGAAAGAGATAATTGCAAAGTACTAAAGTGGAGTGCGTGTGTCGGAGTGCATGATGATTTGGTAAAGAAATTGCCAGCAACTAGTGGTGATGTGAGTGAAGTTAAGGCCAGCAAAGGTAGGCTTGAAAGATTTAAGAATCGTAGTGGCATACACAGTGTGGCAAGGCATGGTGAGGCTGCCAGTTCAAGTCCTAATGGAAGGGGATTCCCCTTCTAAACACTAACACCATCCACACACTCCCCTCCTCCCATCCCATCAATCATCACCAGATCTTCATTAAAGCTAAGTGTCAATTGTTCTATTGTTATTAATCTGTTGTTATTGTTATTTTTTTTTTTTTTTTATTATCACACCGGCCGATTCCCACCAAGGCAGGGTGGCCCGAAAAAGAAAAACTTTCACCATCATTCACTCCATCACTGTCTTGCCAGAAGGGTGCTTTACACTACAGTTTTTAAACTGCAACATTAACACCCCTCCTTCAGAGTGCAGGCACTGTACTTCCCATCTCCAGGACTCAAGTCCGGCCTGCCGGTTTCCCTGAATCCCTTCATAAATGTTACTTTGCTCACACTCCAACAGCACGTCAAGTATTAAAAACCATTTGTCTCCATTCACTCCTATCAAACACGCTCACGCATGCCTGCTGGAAGTCCAAGCCCCTCGCACACAAAACCTCCTTTACCCCCTCCCTCCAACCCTTCCTAGGCCGACCCCTACCCCGCCTTCCTTCCACTACAGACTGATACACTCTTGAAGTCATTCTGTTTCGCTCCATTCTCTCTACATGTCCGAACCACCTCAACAACCCTTCCTCAGCCCTCTGGACAACAGTTTTGGTAATCCCGCACCTCCTCCTAACTTCCAAACTACGAATTCTCTGCATTATATTCACACCACACATTGCCCTCAGACATGACATCTCCACTGCATTAAACTTAATATTTCATGTGGCAATTTTTTTTTTCATACTTTTGGGTGTCTTGCACAGATTAATTTGATTTCCATTATTTCTTATGGGGAAAATTAATTCGACTTTCGATATTTTCGACATTCGATAGCTCTCAGGAACGGATTAGTATCGAATGTCGAGGGTCCACTGTATAGTGTTTACTCATTACTTACCTTAAAATATCTGTAGTCTTAAGGACGGGTGGGAAATTTTCAGCGCGCTCTCAAGAAATCAAAAAATTATGGAAATTGAGTTATTCATATAGAAAAATAGCTTAACTCTTTGGCAACACAATGGTACAAGAATCAATGTTCTAAGACGTTTCTACAAGAAATTATAGTCATTTATATCAGGTATGGTAACGGCGATGTAGGTAGTGAGTCTGTTCTCAACCCGCGTATTTTTTGGAATTTTTTCTTTGTTTTTTTATCGCTTTTTCTTTGCGTTATTCTTTCTAATATAATAATTGATTATTTGATATCATATAAGAGTAGGTGGAGCTTATCAGTAGAGTGCCAGCCAATCGGGAGCCATCTGAGAACACTTGGCAGTACTCCCCCTCCAGATGGTGCCAGGTGAAATCACTTCATTATTATGCTTATATCAGCTTATATATCAACTGTATGGCTTATTTATCTGTCAGAATTGATCTAATATGATATAATAAACAATATAAATAACAAATATGTTATATACTCTAGATTGAATGAAATAGGCCATAATATGGCGAGAGTCCACCAGCAATATTTCGATATAAATGAGTTACTCCTCGTCTCCTTGTTGTATTGTTTGGTCTGAGTGATAGAAAACAGTATTTTGAAGAGGATAACTGCACTAGAACATCAGTTTACTTAGAAAACCACTGAAACAAACGCGATTTTCGCGAAAAAAAAAAATTGAGACGGCGGGCCGGCCGGCGTTCCAGGCCTATATCTCGGAAGTAACTTTTTCACTTATTTCACTGACCTACACCATTATTAATGATTGTATTGAAATGATTTTCACAGACAATATAAAACAAAGTGTGTTTGACTATTTGGTGCTTCTTTTTTTGGAATATATCAAATATTTTTTATTTTGTGGGAGGTAAAAGGCAGATATTTTGGTGAATGCCAAAAATTCTATCAAATGTATTTTTTTTTTCCACGATAATAAGATATATTAGATGAAACATGTGCATCCAAAATTCGTGTCAGACGTATTCTAACGGTTGGGATTGTCGGAAGTGCCACTCGTAGTGCCATTTTGTCATTCTTGCTGTCATATATGAAAAATCATTAAATATTTTTTTTCTCTGTTGTTTGTTGGCCAATCATACTGAAACTTTCTCACATTCTTCTACATATTAACCTCTAAACGTACACCAAAAATAAAAAAAATTGGTTGAAAAATAAAAAAGTTGGCCGAAATTGTGACTTCCAACCTTAAAATAGTCAGAGGTGAGTAAACAAGATTAAATGTATAAACAAGAGAGAAGAGTGTAGAAGGTTCGTGAGTTTTGTAAGCAAACTAGTTCTTGTTGTTACCAGCCTGGACACGAATGTTTTTTGTTCACTCTGTAAAGCCAACTGGAAAAACATCTCATATTTATGTTAATTTATATGTTACATAGTGTGTTTATATAATTTTGAAAAAAAAAAATCATAGATGGATTAAGCAAAATGTCTATTAATGTTTTATACACATTTAATGCACTTCAGAGTGATTACTATTGTGTTATTATCATTATTAATATGGCATCTTCAAGACCAATAACACACTTAATTTTAATTTGTAGCTGCACACCAACACAGGTGAAAGATCTGGAGTTTAAAGTAGTTAAGTTCATTTTTTATACATTCTAGAGTGTATAACAGGTTTTTATGTTATTTATATTGTTTATTATGTTATATTAGATGAACTGTGATAGATAAATAAGCTGTATAGCTATTTTTTTTTCAACAAGTCGGCCGTCTCCCACCGAGGCAGGGTGAACCAAAAAGAAAGAAAATCCCCAAAAAGAAAATACGTACTTTCATCATCATACAACATTTTCACCTCACTCACACATAATCACTGTTTTTGCAGAGGTGCCCAGAATACAACATTTTAGAAGTATATATGTATAAAAAACACAATACAGTGGTCCTTCGCTTTTCGTAGCTCTCGGCAATCGTAAATTTCGCCAATCATACGGGTATTTTCGTATAAACATGGACTCGCTTTTCCTAAGTTGACTTGCAAGTCGTAATTCGTCTGGGACGCGTACCCACGGCGTGAGCCGTGGCGGCAGCCAGTCTGTCATTGTTTACCAGTGAGTGAAAATCCCCTCACATGCTCCAGCGAAATATTTCATAATATTCCACTTATTTTAGTGCTTGCAAGTACTAAATAAGCTACCATGGCTCCAAAGAAAGCTCCTAGTGCCAAGCCTGTGGCAAACAAGGTGAGAAATACGATTGAAGTTAAGAAAACCATCATTGAACAATATGAAAGTGGTACAAGTGTGGCTGAACTGGCCAGGATGTATAAGAAACCCTACACAACCTTATGTTCCATAGTCGCCAAGAAAAAGGAAATCAAGGACGCTGTTGTTGCAAAGGGGGTAACTATGCTGACAAAAATGAGATCACCAGTACTCGAAGAGGTTGAGAAATTATTATTGGTGTGGATAAATGAGAAACAATTAGCAGGAGATACTCTTATGACTTCGATTATTTGTGAAAAGGCTAGGCAGTTGCATGACGATTTGGTAAAGAAATTGCCTGCAAATAGTGGTGATGTGAGTGAATTTAAGGCCAGCAAAGGCTGGTTTGAGAAATTTAAGAACTGTACTGGCATACAGAGTGTGGTAAGGCTGCCAGTCGGACCACAAGGCGGCTGAAAAATATGTCCATGAATTCCAGTAGTACAAAGAGGCTGAAGGACTGAAACCTGAACAAGTGTTCAATTGTGACGAAACAGGCCTCTTTTGGAAGAAAATGCCAAAGAGGACCTTCATTACACAAGAGGAAAGGGCAATGCCAGGACACAAGCCTATGAAAGACAGGCTGATGCTAATGTTCCGTGCTAATGCTAGTGGGGATTTCAAAGTGAAGCCATTACTAGTGTACCATTCTGAAAATACCAGTGTGTTCAGGAAAAACAATGTTATGAAGAGTAAACTGTGTGTGTTTTGGAAATCTAATAGTAAGGCATGGGTCACGAGGGAAATTTTCGTCGAGTGGTTCAATGAAGTGTTTGGCCCTAGTGTGAAGGAGTATCTCCTGGAAAAGAAATTGGAACTCAAGTGCCTGTTAGTAATGGACATTGCACCTGCTCATCCCCCAAACTTAGATGACCTAATTTTCGAGGAGTTTGGGTTCATCACAGTAAAGTTCTTGCCCCCGAATACCACTCCTCTCCTCCAGCCCATGGACCAGCAGGTCATTGCAAACTTTAAAAAAAAACTACACAAAAGCAATGTTTCACAGGTGCTTGACTGTGACCACAGACACTCACTTGACCCTAAGGGAATTTTGGAGAGAACACTTCAGCATCCTCCATTACATAACCCTTATAGGTATGGCTTGGGAGGGAGTGACTACCAGGACTTTGAACTCTGCCTAGAGAAAATTGTGGCCAGATTGAGTCGACAAGAGGGATTTTGAAGGGTTTGGGACTGACCCTGATGAGCCTATGTCTGTTGTAAAATCAATTGTGGCACTGGGGAGTTCCATGGGGTTGGATGTGAGTTTGGAGGATGTGGAAGAATTGGTGGAAGACGACAATGAAGAGCTCACCACTGAGGAGCTGCAAGAGCTTCAGCAGGAAGAGCAACACATTGCAGCTCAGAATCTTGCTGCAGAGGAGGAGGAAGAGAGATGGAAGAATGTGCCTTCTTCAGAAATTAAAGAGATTTTTACTATGTGGGGTAAGATGGAAAGCTTTATGGAGAAACATCACCCTAACAAGGTTGTTGCAAGCCATGTTGGCAACATGTACAGTGACAAAGTCTTGGCCCATTTTAGGGAAGTGTTAAAGAGACGCCAGAAACAGAGCTCTCTCCACAGTTATTTTGCGGGACAGGACTCAGTGACTATCAAGATGGTCCTAGTGGCATTAAGAAACAGAGAAGACAAGCAACCCCAGAAAAGCAATTGGTACCTGAGGTGTTGCTGGAAGGGGATTCCCCTTCAAACTATAAACAATCCACTCTCTCTCCTCCTCCAGTCTCCCATACACTAAGAAGAATCTCCAATAAAGGTAAGTGTTATGCAGTTAATGTTTCATTCATCATTTCCCATTGTATTGTTTATGTACTACATGTATACTTCATGTAAAAATTTTCTTTGTTTTAATACTTCTGAGTGTCAGGAACAGATTAATTGTATTTACATTATTTCTTATGGGGAAAATTGATTCGCAAATAGTAAATTTCATTTATAGTAGCTCCTCCAGGAACGGATTACAGTGGACCCCCGCATACCGATTTTAATCCGTGCAAGAGGGGTAATTGTTATGCGAAATAATCGGTATGTGAATGAATTTTCCCCATAAGAATAATGGAAATAAAATTAATCCGTGCAAGACACCCAAAAGTATGAAAAAAAATTTTTTTTACCACATGAAATGTTAATTTTAATACACACAAACTGAAAAAGGCATGCACACTTACATGACACTTACTTTTATTGAAGATCTGGTGATGATTGATGGGATGGGAGGAGGGGAGAGAGTGTGTTAGTGTTTAGAAGGGGAATCCCCTTCCATTAAGACTTGAGGTGTCGAGTCCTTTTCTGGGGTTACTTCCCTTCTTTTAATGCCACTAGGACCAGCTTCAGAGTCACTGGACTTCTTTCGCACAACATATCTGTCCATAGTGGCCTGTACCTCTCGTTCCTTTATGACTTCCCTAAAGTGTTTCACAACATTGTCAGTGTACAGGTTGCCAACACGGCTTGCAATAGCTGTGTGAGGGTGATTTTCATCAAAAAAGGTTTGCACTTCAAGCCACTTTGCACACATTTCCTTAATCTTTGTAGTAGGCAACTTCAATTTCTCTCTCCCCTCCTCTGAACCAGTTTCCTCAGGTCTGGCCTCTTGCTGTTGAAGTTGATCTATCAGCTCATCAGTGGTTAGTTCTTCATTGTCCTCCTCCACCAACTCTTCCACATCCTCCCCACTAACCTCCAACCCCAAGGACTTTCCCAATGCCACAATGGATTCCTCAACTGGCATAATCCTCTCAGGGTTAGCCTCAAACCCTTCAAAATCCCTTTTGTCTACACATTCTGGCCACAGTTTCTTCCAAGCAGAGTTCAAGGTCTTCTTAGTCACTCCCTCCCAACCCCTTACCTATAAGGTTTACACAATTGAGGATATTAAAGTGCTCTCCCCCCAAAACTCTCTTAGAGTCAGTTGAGTTTCTGAGGTCACTACAAAGCACCTTTCAAACAGAGCTTTTGTGTAAGTTTTTTGAAGTTCGCAATAAACCTGTGGTCCAATGGGCTGCAGGAGAGGAGTGGTATTAGGAGGCAAAAATTCACCTTAATGAAGTCATGTCCCCATAAAGTCGCTCTGCCACGTCTTTTAGGATGACCAGGGGCATTGTCTAACACCAGGAGGCACTTAAGTTTAATTCTTTTCAGTTGGGTTTAATCTTTCACATTGGGGGCAAATGCATGGTGTAACAGTTTAGAAAAAGTCCCTAGTGCCCATCCCTTACTGTTTCCCCTCCACAGCACACACAATTATCCTTGAGGACATTTTTTTTGCCTGAATGCTCTGGGAGTTTCAGAGTAAATACACTAATAAGGCTTAACTTTGCAATCACCATTTGCATTGGCCACATCAAAAAAAGTAAGCCTGTCTTTCATAGGCTTATGTCCTGGGAGTGCCTTTTCCTCCTGAGTAATGTAGGTTCCCTGCTTGGCATTTTCTTCCAAAAACGGGCCTGTTTCATCACAATTAAACATTGTTCAGGTTTCAGTCCTTCACTGTCTATGTACTCCTTGAATTCATGCACATATTTTTCACCCGCTTTGTGGCCCGAACTGGCAGCCTCACCATGCGTTATCACACTATGTATGCCACTATGCCTCTTAAATCTCTCAAACCAACCTTTGTGGCTTTAAATTCACTACATCATCACTAGTTGCAGGCATTTTTTTAATTTAAAATCCTGATGAAACTTCCTAGCCTTTTCACATATGATCGCTTGAGAGATGCTATCTCCTGCTAGCTGTTTTTCATTTATCCACCCCAATAAGAGTCTCTCAACTCTTCATCACTTGCGATCTTTGTTTCGAAAACACAGTTAAACCTTTGGCAAAAAACAGCTTCCTTGATTGCCTTTCTGGTCCCCACAATAGTAGTGAGGGTTTGGGATTGGGGTTTCTTGTAAAACCTGCCAGGTCGGCGATACGCACTCCACTTTCATACTTATCAATGATTTCTTTCTTCATTTCTATTGGAATTCTCACCCTTATTGGTGTACGGTTGGCACTAGAGTTTTCTTGGGGCCCATGGTCACTTATTTTCCAGAAACAGCACCGAAAACACTTTTAATAATACGAAATATTCCGATTGTATGCTTGGATGTTACCGCGGAGGCTGGCTGGTAAACAATGGCACGGGCGGCACATGTGAGGCTGGCTGAGGGCGCACTTTGGGGACGCGTCTCCGGACGAAAATCGGTGAGCGGGTTTTTAAGCGGTATGGCGGCAAAATTTTTTCGATTAAAGCAAGCGGTATGCGGATTAATCGCTATGTGATGCCATCGGTATGCGGGGGTCCACTGTAATTACGAAAAACGAGGGACCACTGTATATCCCTCCAAACTGCCAATATCCCAAAACCCCCCCTTTGGTGCAGGCACTGTACTTCCCATTTCCAGGACTCAAGTCCAGTTATATAAAATAACCGGTTTCCCTGAATCTCTTCACTAAATATTACCCTGCTCACACTCCAACAGCTCGTCAGGTCCCAAATACCGTTTGTCTCTATTCACTCCTATCTAACACGCTCACGCACGCTTGCTGGAAGTTCAAACCCCTCGCCCACAACACCTCCTTTACCCAGTCCCTCCAACCTTTTCGAGGACGACACCTACCCCACCTTCCTTCTCCTACAGATTTATACAGTAGGGCCCCGCTTTACGGCATTTTGCTTTACGGCGTTCTGCTAATACGGTCATTTCAAATTATGACCAAAACTTGCAATACGGCTCTTCCCACCTGACTTTCTAATATGGTCACCGCGCCCAACCTGGTTTCCTTACATTCTCCGTGAGATCCGTAAGCATAAGTCTCTCCATTTTGTCTGGAAACTCCAAAATTTCAAGTGTTTTTAAAAGTTATTTCATATTTTATATATACAGTGGACCCCCGGTTAACGATATTTTTTCACTCCAGAAGTATGTTCAGGTGCCAGTACTGACCGAATTTGTTCCCATAAGGAATATTGTGAAGTAGATTAGTCCATTTCAGACCCCCAAACATACACGTGCAAACGCACTTACATAAATACACTTACATAATTGGTCGCATTCGGAGGTGATCGTTATGCGGGGGTCCACTGTACTCTGATAATTATACTTATGTATACCTGTACCTAAATAAACTTACATACTGTTCTAGCATGCAGGTACACATTAAAATCAGTGTCTTATGTCTCGAGACGTCATATTAGTAATAATCACCGAGTTTCATTTAAATGTCGTATATTACGTTAATATACAAATTCTCATTAATCCATCTATGGTATTTTTTCAAAATTATATAATAAACTCGATGCATAATGTATAAACATGATAAATACACCCCACAGTAGAATAAATAAACAAATAGGAGATGTGGTAGCAGACGACTTGCACAAGTGATGCCATATTAGAAATAATAATAATAATAATAATAATAATAATAATAATCACCGAGTCTCATTAAATGTCGTATATTACATTAATATACACATTTTCATTAATCCATCCATGATATTTTTTTCAAAATTATATAATAAACATGATACATAACATATAAATATGATAAATACACCCCACAGTAGAATAAACAAACATAAATAGGAGATGTCGTAGCCAGATAACTTCTACAAGTGACAGCAAGAATAACATTTTCTCAAATCTAACGTAAGAGAAAATGTGTTACTGGGGGTAACTGTAGAAAGTTATTCCTTTCGTATGTATGCAAGTTTATTCAGGCATACACAAATACAGTTACTTTGATCATCATACATAACAGCATATGTGTAGGAACCTAGGATAACCCAAAAAATCAGAGTGACTTATTTCAATTTCCTTCACTCGAGCATCATTTCTTCTCAAATGTGTTACATGAGAATGGGGTGTGTTCTTCTTTATTTATTCTACCTATCAATGTAGAGCAACTTGTTTCACAATGTAACCGTACACAAACCAAACGTGTAACTTTGTTACAAAACTTATGTCCGCCTGGTTTATTTCATAACTTGCGCCTGTCCTCCTCATGTACTCAAATCACTCACTCTCCTCACACACACTCTCTTCACACTCAAAATTTTTCTCCACACTCTACACTCAACACCAAAAACCACACACTCATCTCCACACTCTCACTCACAAACTTCACACACTCTCTCAACTCCACTCTCTCACACACTCTCTCACACTCTGCTCACATTCACTCCCACACACTTCTCACACTCTTCAAAACCCTTCACTTCTCAACACTCTCAACACTCTCTCAACTCTCTCACACTCTCACTCTCTCACACATCTTCACTCACTCACTCACTCACTCTCTCACACACAACTCACTCTCACACTCTCACCTCACTTTACTCTCTCACACCATCTCTCACACTCATCTCTCACTCATCTACACCTTCATTCTCAACCTCTCTATCTCACACTCCACAACTCTCACACTCTTTACCTCTCACGCTCTTCTCTCTCACGCTATCTCCGCTCTCTCCTCTCGGTCTCTCTCACGCTCCTCTCTCAGCTCTCTCTCACTCTCTCTCTTCATCTCTCTCACGCTCTCTTCTCTCAAAACTCCTCAAAGCTTCTCTTCACTCTCTCTCACTCTTCATACCCTCGCACTCACTCTCTCGCACTCCTCTCTCGCACCACTCTCCGCAAATCACCTCCCCGCACTCACTCTCCGCACTCACTCTCTCGCACTCACTCTCCCACTCACCCTCGCATCAACTCCTCGCACTCACTCTTTGCACTCACTCTCTCGACTCACCTCTAGCACTCACTCCTCGCACTCACTCTCTCGCACTATCTCTCTCGCACTCACTCTTCGCACATCACTCTCCGCACTCCTCTCTCGCACTCACTCTCTTTGCACCACTCTCTCGCACTCACTCTCTCGCCTCACTCTCTCGCACCACTCTCTCGCACTCACCTCTCTCGCACTCACTCTCTCACACTCACTCTCTCACACCCCACTCTCTCACACTCACTCTCTCACACTTCACACCCCTCTCACACTCACTCTCTCATCACACTCACTCTCACACACTCACTCTCACCCACACACTATCTCACACACACTCTCTCACACTCACCTCTCACACTCACTCTCTCCACACTCACTCTTCACACACACTCTCCACACTCACTCACTCACACTCACTCTCTCACACTCACTCTCACTCACCTCCCCACCACCACCACTCACTCTCACTCACACATCCTCACACTACACTCTCTCACACTCTCTCTCACACTCACTCTCCCACTCACTCCTACCTCACTCCCACACACACTCCTCCCCACACTCTCTCTCACACTCACTCTCTCACACTCACTCTCACACTCACTCTCTCACACTCACTCTCTCCACTACTCTCTCCCACCACCTCTCCACACACTCTCTCACATCACTCTCTCACACTCACTCTCTCTCACACTCACACTCACTCTCTCACACTCACTCTCTCACATCACTCCCCACACTCACACACCTCCACTCACTCTCTCACACCCCTCCCCACACACTCTCTCACTCACCTCTCACACTCACCTCACACTCCCCCTACACTCACTCTCTCATCACTCTCTCACCACTCCATCACCACACACTCTCACACTCACCTCTCACACTCACCTCTCTCACACTCACACTCCTCTCCACACTCACTCTCACACCTCACACTCATCTCTCACCACCCCTCTCACTCCACATTTTCCCCCTTCTCTTCACACTCACTTCTACTCACACTCCACTCTCATCACACTACTCACACTCTCACACTCACATCCTCTCACACTCACACTCTCACACACTCACTCTCTCACACTCACTCTCTCACACTCTCTCTCCCCACACCACTCATTTCTCACACTCACTCTCTCACACTCACTCACTCACTTCCTCACACTCTCTCACACCCCTCTCTCACACTCTCTCTCACACTCACTCTTCACACTCACTCTTCACACTCTCTCATCACACACTCTCTCACACTCCACTCTCTCACACTCACTCTCTCACACTCTCTCTCACACACTCTCTCCCCTCACTACTCTCACACACTCTCTACACTCCCTCTCACACACTCTCACACTCTCTCACACTCTCTCACACTCACTCTCTCACACTACACTCTCCACCATCTCTCACACTCACTCTCCACTCTCTCACACTCACTCTCTCACACTCACACTCTCTCACTCTCACACTCTCTCACTCTCACACTCTCTCACACTCACTCTCTCACACACTCATCTCTCACACTCTCTCTCTCACACTCTCTCTCTACACTCTCTCACACTCACTCTCACACATTTCACCCCCACTCTCTCACACTCACACTCTCTTCACACTCACTCTCATACACTCCCCATCCCCATCCTCACACTCTCTCACTCCCCACACTCACCTCCACACTCACTTCTCACCTCCTCTCACACTCACACCCTCTCACTCTCACACTCCTTCATCACTCTTCACACCCTCTACACTCTTCACACTCCTCCCCTCACCCACCTCTCACCTCCTCTCTCACACTCACTCTCACTCACTCTCACTCTCACACTCTCTCATCTCACACTCTCACACACTCTCTCCCCCACACTCTCTCACTCACACTCTCCACACTGTCTCTACACCTCTCTCTCACACTCTCCATCACACTCTCTACACTACACTCTCACACACGTTCTACATTTCACACACTCTCTCACCCCTTTACACTCCCCTTCACACTCACTCTCTCACACTCACTCTCTCTCACTCACTCTCTCATCACACTCACTCTCTCACACACTCTCCCCCTCCCCCACACTCACTCTCTCACACTCAACTCTCTCACACTCACTCTCTCACACTCACTCTCTCATCACCCCACTCACTCTCTCACACTCACTCTCTCACACTCACTCTCTCACACTCACTCTCTCACACTCACTCTCTCACACTCACTCTCTCACACTCACTCTCTCACACTCACTCTCTCACACTCACTCTCTCACACTCACTCTCTCACACTCACTCTCTCACACTCACTCACTCACACTCACTCTCTCACACTCACTCTCACACTCCACTCTCTCACACTCACCTCTCCACACTCACTCTCTCACACTCACTTCTCACACCACCTCTCACACTCATCTCTCACACTCACTCTCTCACACTCACTCTCACATCATCTCCACTACTCTACACTCTCACTTTCTCACACTCTCATTTTCTCACACTCTCACTTCTCACACTCTCACTTTCTCACCCTCTCACTTTCTCACACTCTCACTTTCTCACACTCTCACTCTCTCACTCTCACTCTCTCACTCTCACACATCTCACACTCTCTCTCACACTCTCTCACACACTCACACTCTCTCTCTCACACTCACTCTCTCACACTCTCTCTCTCACACTCTCTCACACTCTCTCACTCTCACACTCTCTCACTCTCCACCTCTCTCACTTCACACTCTCTCACTCTCACACACTCTCACACACTCTCACTCTCACACACTCACACTCACTCTCACACTCTCACACTCACTCTCACACTCACTCTCACACTCACTCTCACACTCACTCTCACACTCACTCTCACACACCCTCTCACACTCTCACTCTCCACACTCTCACACACACTCTCACACACACTCTCACACACACTTCACACACACTCTCACACACACTCTCACACACACTCTCACACACACTCTCACACCCACTCTCACACACACTCTCACACACACTCACACACACACTCACACACACACTCACACACACACTCACACACCACACACACACACACACTCACACACACACTCACACACACACTCACACACACACTCACACACACACTCACACTCGTGCACACACTCCCACACACTCTCTCTCATTTATTTGTTTTATCTCGTTTACTTACTCCTGACCCTACATTAAGACTACAAATATTTTAAGGTAAGTAATGAGTGAACTGTATATACATTTTATTGCTCTGGGATGCTTAACTATCATGGAATAGCATGTGTGGGTGGGGTGGCCTGGTATGGTAGCCTGGCTGATTACCATACATCCCACACTTGATTTCTTACAATAAATACTACTTGTCTCACCCTAGATTTAGGCTATAAATATTTTAAGCTAAGTATTGAGTGCAATATGTGTGTATTGTACTTTTTTATTGTTTTTTTTGATGCCTAGTTCAATTGCTAACTTAATATATGTTAGTGTAAACTTGTTATCTAGTATTTGTATGTATTTATAAATGGAAAAAAAGGGTGTTCCACTTTATGGCGATTTCCGCTGTACAGCGGTAGCCTGGAACCTAACCTGCCGTTTAAGTGGTGCCCTACTGTACACTCTCCATGTCATTCTACTTTGATCCATTAACTCAAAATGACCAAACCACCTCAACAACCCCTCTTCAGCTCTCTGACTAATAATTTTATTAACTCCACGCCTCCTAATTTCCACACTCCGAATTTTCTGCATAATATGTACTTACACAACATATTGCTCTTAGACAGGACATCTCCACTGCCTCCAACCGCCTCCTCGCTGCAGCATGTACAACCCAAGTTTCACACCCATACTAATGTTGGTACTACTATACTTTCATACATTCCCTTCTTTGCCTCGATAGACAACATTTTTTGCCTCCACATATACCTCAATGCACCACTCACCTTTTTCTTCCTTCATCAATTCTATGATTACGCTCATCCTTCATAAATCCATCCACTGACACGTCAACTCCCAAATATCTGAAAACATTCACTTCTTCCATACTCCTCCTCCCCAATCTGATATCCAACTTTTCTTTATCTAAATCATTTGATACCCTCATCACCTTACTCTTTTCTATGTTCACTTTCAACTTTCTACCTTTACACACACTCCCAAATTCGTCCACTAACCTTTGCAATTTTTCATTAGAATCTCCCACAAGCACAGTATCATCAGCAAAAAATAATTGTGTCAATTCTCATTTTGTATTTAATTCCCCATAATTTAATCGCACCCCTCTCCCAAACACCCTAGCATATACTTATTTTACAACCCCATCTATAAATATATTAAACAACCATGGTGACATTACACATCCCTTTCTAAGACCTACTTTTACCGGGAAGTAGTCTCCCTCTCTTCTACACACCCTAACCTGAGCCTCTCTATCCTCATAAAAACTCTTTACAGCATTTAGTAACTTACCACCTATTCCATATACCTGCAACATCTGCCACATTACTTCCCTATCCACTATCATATGCCTTTTCTAAATCCATAAATGCAATAAAAACTTCCCTACCTTTATCTAAATACTGCTCACATATATGCTTCAATGTAAACACTTGATCTACACATCCCCTACCCACTCTAAAACCTCCTTGCTCATCCGCAATTCTACATTCTGTCTTACCTCTAATTCTTTCAATAATAACCCTACCATACACTTTTCCTGGTATACTCAGTAAACTTATTCTTCTATAATTTTTACAATCTCTTTTGTCCCCCTTCCCTTTATATAAAGGGACTATGCACGCTCTCCGCCAATCCCTAGGTACCATCCCCTCTTTCATACACTTATTAAACAAAAAATACCAACCACTCCAACACTATGTCTCTCCTTCCTTTTAACATTTCTGTCATGATTCCGTCAGTTCCAGCTTCTTTACCCCTTTTCATTCTACGTAATGCCTCACGCACCTCCCCCACACTCACATCCTGCTCTTCTTCACTCCTAAAAGATGTTATACCTCCCAGGCCAGTGCACGAAATTAACGTCTCCCTTTCTTCGTCGACATTTAAAAGTTCCTCAAAATATTCTCGCCATCTACCCAATACCTCCATCTCCCCATATACTAACTCCCCTGCTCTGTTTTTAACTGACGAATCCATTTGTTCCCTAGGCTTTCTTAACTTACTTTACTCACTCCAAAATTTTTTCTTATTTTCATTCAAATTTCTTGACAGTGACTCTCCCACTCTATCATCCGCTCTCCTTTAGCACACTCTCACCACTCTCTTCACCTTCTTTTACTCTCCATATACTGTACTCTTTTTCTAACACTTCTGCTTTGTAAATACAGTGGTCCCCCGCTTTTCGTAGTTCCCGGCAATCGTAAATTTTGCCAATCATAGGGGTATTTTCGTATAAACATGGACTCGCTTTTCATAGGTTGACTCGCGAGTCGTAGTTCGTCCGGGACGCGTACCCGTGGCGGCAGCCAGTCTGGCATTGTTTACCAGTGAGCGAAGGTCCCCTCACGTGCTCCAGCGAAATATTTCATAATATTCCATTTATTTTAGTGCTTGCAAGTACTAAATAAGCTACCATGGCTCCACCAAAGAACGCTCCTAGTGCCAAGCCTGTGGTAAAGAAGGTGAGAAATGCGACTGAATTTAAGAAAACCATCACTGAACAATATGAAAGTGGTACAAGTGTGGCCGAACTGTCCAGGATGTATAAGAAACCCTACACAACCTTATGTTCCATAGTGGCCAAGAAGGTTTGAGAGATTTAAGAACCATACTGGCATACACAGTGTGGTAAGGCATGGTGAGGCTGCCAGTTCGGACCACAAGGCGGCTGAAAAATATGTCCATGAATTCCAGGAGTACAAAGAGGCTGATGGATTGAAACCTGAACAAGTGTTCAATTGTGATGAAACAGGCCTCTTTTGGAAGAAAATGCCAAAGAGGACCTTCATTACACAATAGGAAAAGGCAATGCCAGGACACAAGCCTATGAAAGACAGGCTGACGCTAATGTTCTGTGCTAATGCTAGTGGGGATTTCAAAGTGAAGCCATTACTAGTGTACCATTCTGAAAATCCCAGAGTGTTCAGGAAAAACAATGTTATGAAGAGTAAATTGTGTGTGTTTTGGAAATCTAATAGTAAGGCATGGGTCACGAGGGAAATTTTCGTTGAGTGGTTCAATGAAGTGTTTGGCCCTAGTGTGAAGGAGTATCTCCTGGAAAAGAAATTGGATCTCAAGTGCCTGTTAGTAATGAACAATGCACCTGCTCATCCTCCAAACTTAGATGACCTAATTTTCGAGGAGCTTGGGTTCATCACAGTAAAGTTCTTGCCCCCGAATACCACTCCTCTCCTCCAGCCCATGGACCAGCAGGTCATTGCAAACTTTAAAAAACTCTACACAAAAGCAATGTTTCACAGGTGCTTGACTATGACCAAAGACACTCACTTGACCCTAAGGGAATTTTGGAGAGAACACTTCAGCATCCTCCATTGCATAACCCTTATAGGTATGACTTGGGAGGGAGTGACTACCAGGACTTTGAACTCTGCCTGGAGAAAATTGTGGCCAGATTGTGTCGACAAGAGGGATTTTGAAGGGTTTGGGACTGACCCTAATGAGCCTATGTCTGTTGTAAAATCAATTGTGGCACTGGGGAGTTCCATGGGGTTGGATGTGAGTTTGGAGGACGTGGAAGAATTGGTGGAAGACCACAACGAAGAGCTCACCACTGAGGAGCTGCAAGAGCTTCAGCAGGAAGAGCAACACATCGCAGCTCAAAATCTTGCAGAAGAGGAGGAGGAAGAGAGATGGAAGAAGGTGCCTTCTTCAGAAATTAAAGAGATTTTTACTATGTGGGGTAAGATGGAAAGCTTTATGGAGAAACATCACCCTAACAAGGTTGTTGCAAGCCATATTGGCAACATGTACAGTGACAAAGTCTTGGGCCATTTTAGGGAAGTGTTAAAGAGATGCCAGAAACAGAGCTCTCTCCACAGTTATTTTGCGGGACAGGACTCCATTGACTCTCAAGGTGGTCCTAGTGGCATTAAGAAACAGAGAAGTCAAGCAACCCCAGAAATGCAATTGGTACCTGAGGTGTTGCTGGAAAAGGATTCCCCTTCCAAACTATAAACAATCCACTCTCTCTCCTCCTCCAGTCTCCCATACACTAAGAAGAATCTCCAATAAAGGTAAGTGTTATGCTGTTAATGTTTCATTCATCATTTCCCATTGTATTGTTTATGTACTACATGCATATTTCATGTAAAATTTTTTTTTGTTTTAATACTTCTGGGTGTCAGGAACGGATTAATTGTATTTACATTATTTCTTATGGGGAAAATTGATTCGTAAATCATAAATTTTGTTTATAGTAACGGCTCCAGGAACGGATAAATTACGAAAAACGAGGGACCACTGTACCTCTCATAAGCTACCTTTTTCTCTTTTATCACACCCTTTACTTCATTCCACCAATCACTTCTTTCCTCCTGCACCCACCCTCCTATAACCACAAACTTCTGCCCCACATTCTAATACTGCATTTTTATAACTATTCCAATACTCTTCAAACCCCCAACCCCACTACTCATACCTATACCAGCCCACCTTTCTGCCAATAGTTACTTATATTACACCCTAACTTCATCCTCCCTTAGTTTATACACTTTCACCTCCCTCTTAGTTTTTGTTGCCATTTTCCTCTTATCCCATCTATCTCTTACTCTAACTGTAGCTACAACTAGATAATGATCCAATACATCAAATGCCCCTCTATAAATGTGTACATCCTGGAACTTAACCATCAACCTTTTATCTACCAATACATAATCTAACATACTACTTTCATTGTGTGTTAAATCATACCCTGTACAGTGGAACCTCTACTTGTGAGTTTAATCCGTTCCATGACCTTGCTCGCAACTGGATTTGCTCCTTTGCAGAGTCAATTTTCCTCATTTAAATTGAAATGCAATTAATCCGTTCCAGTGGAATACTGTACTTCAATAATTTCGCTAATATCAACTCCTTGGCTTATTTATCTATCTCACTTCATCTAATTTTTTTTTTTTCAACAAGTCGGCCATCTCCCACCGAGGCAGGGTGACCCAAAAAAGAAAGAAAATCCCCAAAAAGAAAATACTTTCGTCATCATTCAACACTTTCACCACACTCATACATTATCACTGTTTTTGCAGAGGTGCTCAGAATACAACAGTTTAGAAGCATACACATATAAAGATACACAACATAACCCTCCAAACTGCCAATATCCCAAACCCTTCCTTTAAAGTGCAGGCATTGAACTTCCCATTTCCAGGACTCAAAGTCCAACTATATGAAAGTAACTGGTTTCCCTGAATCCCTTCACTAAATATTACCCTGCTCACACTCCAACAGATCATCAGGTCCCAAGTACCATTCGTCTCCATTCACTCCTATCTAAAACGCTCACGCACGCTTGCTGGAAGTCCAAGCCCCTTGCCCACAAAACCTCCTTTACCCCCTCTCTCCAACCCTTTTGAGGACGACCCCTACCCCGCCTTCCTTCCCCTATAGATTTACATGCTTTCCATGTCATTCTACTTTGATCCATTCTCTCTAAATGACCAAACCACCTCAACAACCCCTCTTCTGCACTCTGACTAATACTTTTATTAACTCCACACCTTCTCCTAATTTCCACACTCCGAATTTTCTGCATAATATTTACACCACACATTGCCCTTAGACAGGACATCTCCACTGCCTCCAACCTTCTCCTCGCTGCTGCATTTACCACCCAAGCTTCACACCCATATAAGTGTGTTGGTACTACTATACTTTCATACATTCCCTTCTTTGCCTCCATAGATAACGTTTTTTGACTCCACATATACCTCAACGCACCACTCACCTTTTTTCCCTCATCAAATCAATGATTAACCTCATCCTTCATAAATCCATCCGCCGACACGTCAACTCCCAAGTATCTGAAAACATTCACTTCTTCCATACTCCTCCTCCCCAATTTGATATCCAATTTTTCTTTATCTAAATCATTTGATACCCTCATCACCTTACTCTTTTCTATGTTCACTTTCAACTTTCTACCTTTACACACATTCCCAAACTCATCGACTAACCTTTGCAATTTTTCTTTAGAATCTCCCATAAGCACAGTATCATCAGCAAAAAGTAACTGTGTCAATTCTCATTTTGAATTTGATTCCCCAAAATTTAATCCCACCCCTCTCCCAAACACCCTAGCATTTACTTCCTTTACAACCCCATCTATAAATATATTGAACAACCATGGTGACATTACACATCCCTGTCTAAGACCTACTTTTACCGGGAAGTAGTCTCCCTCTCTTCTACACACCCTAACCTGAGCCTCAGTATCCTCAAAAACTCTTTACAGCATTTAATAACTTACCACCTATTCCATATACAGTGGACCCCCGGTTAACGATATTTTTTTCACTCCAGAAGTATGTTCAGGTGCCAGTACTGACCGAATTTGTTCCCATAAGAAATATTGTGAAGTAGATTAGTCCATTTCAGACCCCCAAACATACACGTACAAACGCACTTACTTAAATACACTTACATAATTGGTCGCATTTGGAGGTAATCGTTATGCGGGGGTCCACTGTACTTGCAACATCTGCCACATTGCTCCTCTATCCACTCTATCATATGCCTTTTCTAAATCCATAAATGCAATAAAAACTTCCCTACCTTTAACTAAATACTGTTCTCATATATGCTTCAATGTAAACACTTGATCTACACATCCTCTACCCATTCTGAAACCTCCTTGCTCATCCGCAATCCTACATTCTGTCTTACCTCTAATTCTTTCAATTATAACCCTACCGTACACTTTTCCTGGTATACTCAATAAACTTATTCCTCTATAATTTTTACAATCTCTTTTGTCCCCTTTCCCTTTATATAAAGGGACTATACATGCTCTCCGCCAATCCCTAGGTACCTTCCCCTCATTCATACATTTATTAAACAAAAGTACCAACCACTCCAACACTATATCCACCCCTGCTTTTAACATTTATGTCATGATCCCATCAGTTCCAGCTGCTTTACCCCCTTTCATTCTACGTAATGCCTCGCGTACCTCCCCCACACTTACATTCTGCTCTTCTTCACTCCTAAAAGATGGTATACCTCCCTGACCGGTGCATGAAATTACTGCCTCTCTTTCTTCCTTAACATTTAAAAGTTCCTCAAAATATTCTCACCATCTACCTAATACCTCCATCTCCCCATCCACTAACTCCCCTACTCTGTTTTTAACTGACAAATCCATACTTTCCCTAGGCTTTCTTAACTTGTTTAACTCACTCCAAATTTTTTTCTTATTTTCATTAAAATTTCTTGACAGTGCCTCTCCCACTCTATCATCTGCTCTCCTTTTGCACTCTCTCACCACTCTCTTTACCTTTCTTTTACTCTCCATATACTCTGCTCTTCTTATAACACTTCTGCTTTGTAAAAACCTCTCATAAGCTAACTTTTTCTCTTTTATCACACCCTTTACCTCATCATTCCACCAATCACTCCTCTTTCTTCCTGCCCCCACCCTCCTATAACCACAAACTTCTGCCCCACATTCTAATACTGCATTTTTAAAACTATTCCAACCCTCTTCAACCCCCCCCCCCCACTACTCATCTTTGCACTAGCCCACCTTTCTGCCAATAGTCGCTTATATCTCACCCGAACTTCCTCCTCCCTTAGTTTATACACTTTCACCTCCCTCTTACTTGTTGTTGCCACCTTCCTCTTTTCCCATCTACCTCTTACTCTAACAGTAGCTACAACTAAATAATGATCCGATATACCAGTTGCCCCTCTATAAACATGCACATCCTGGAGCCTACCCATCAACCTTTTATCCACCAATACACAATCTAATAAACTACTTTCATTACGTGCTACATCATACCTTGTATATTTATTTATCCTCTTTTTCATAAAATATGTATTACTTATTACCAAATCTCTTTCTACACATAGCTCAATTAAAGGCTCCCCATTTACATTTACCCCTGGCACCCCAAATTTACCTACTACTCCCTCCATAACATTTTTACCCACTAGCATTGAAATCCCCAACCACCATTACTCTCACACTTGATTCTAAACTCCCCATGCATTCACTCAACATTTCCCAAAATCTCTCTCTCTCCTCTACATATCTCTCTTCTCCAGGTGCATACACGCTTATTATAACCCACTTTTCACATCGAATCTTTATTTTACTCCACATAATCATCTAATATGACATAATAAACAATATAAATAACATAGAAACCTGATATATACTCTAAAATGAATAAAATGTCATTCATGTAGTGGTAAGGGCGGTGTCGGAGGTGGACGAGAGTTTGTCTGGAGACCGGGCAAAATACTTCATGAATAATTTCGTTAATATCATCTATACGACTTACTTATATATCACAGTTCATCTAATATAACATAACAAACAATATAAATAACATAGAAACATGATATATACTTTAGAATGAATAAAATATGTCATTATGTAATAGGTGGAGGCGGCCACAACCACTCCCTCTTTGTTATGGTAAACACTGCCATCTAGTGACAGCCCTTTGAAGCCGTCTATTATTATAATTATATGTAGTACATTATTATATATGTATTATTATTATACATATTATATTATTATTATTATTGTATTATATTATACTATTATTATATGTATTATTATACATATTATTATTATACATATTATTATTATTATTATATAAATAATTTGTAATTTTTGTTCGCACAAAAAATATAAGATTTACTGTTATTCTTATTGCAATAATTGTATAAATAATGTCAACCCATTCACGACTGCATACTGGAATGGACAGTGACGTCATTTGTTCACTCTGAAACAGCCAAGCAATGGACCATTTCTCCTAGGTTGAGCTCTATTTCAAGGTACTTTTTGTCGTGAAAGCAATTAAAGTTATATCTATTTCTGTAATATATCTTCCATTCTATCAAATGAGACCCAAAAAAAAACGAGAATCCAACCATAAAAACCATTCAAAATTACTGCTAAGGGGTGGCTAATTGCTGAGAAGTGAACTCCATTATTTATGCTTAGATTTCTTTCATTTTTGGTGTACTTTAAGAAGCATCTTTCCATCATACATTGCCCAAGTTTCAATAAGATAGTCCAACAAACAAATGAGATACAATTCCCGAGATCAAGAGCAAGAGCCCCTCACCAGTGTCAAGGAACCTGCCTTGAGGTCTGCTCGCTTGTGGAAATTTTGCTCGCGTATGGAAGCAAAAAATTGACCCATTGACTGCTCGTATTTGGAAAAACTCGCACGTAGACAAGCTCGCAAGGAGAGGTTCCACTGTACAGTGGTCCCTCAATAATCGTCCGGCCTGAAAGTCGTCCATTTCGGAAATAGTCCTGTTATTTCGTCTAAACATTGGCTCGCAAATGGTCCGTTAACTCGCTAATCGTCCTTCGTCTGGGACGGGTACTCACGCTCTGAGCCGCCTGGGCCTGCCTTCCCAGCCAGTGTGCCATTGTTTACCAGTGAGCGACGGTCCCCTCACATGCTCCTACGAAATATTTCATAATATTCCATTGATTTTAGTACTTGCAATTGCTAAATAAGCTACCATGGCTCCAAAGAAAGCTTCTAGTGCCAGCCCTTTGGTAAAGAATGTGAGAAACACATAATTTATGAAAAAGTTTGTAGAAAAATACAAAGGTGGTGGTGATGGTAGAGTGGAAGCAGTTGTTATAGTGGTTGATGGTGGTAGTGATGGTGGTAGAAGGTAGTAGTGATGGTGGTAACAGTTGTAATAGTGGTAGAAGGTCGTAGTGATGGTGGTAGAGGGTTCCTTCTTTAGTGATTCAGCGATTCTACCAACTTCTCCAATGTTGTTGGCGCTATATAGAGCTACAGAAAACACCGCCACCTCAGCTGCTGCTTCACCACCATTATGGACGGCTTACACTCAGTGGCCCTTATATACCAAACACCAACACAACACCTCTCGTGACATACGTAATGACTTATTATATTCATTCTAAAGTATATTCCATTTTTCTATGTTATTAATATTGTTTATTATGTCATATTAGTTGAATTGTGATAGATAAATAAGCCATAGAGCTGATATTAGTGTCATATTCTCCAACAATAAACTTGCCATCCCTCTCTCACACAAACAAATCTCCAACAAGAACATAAGAAAGGAGGAACACTGCAGTAGGCCTGCTGGCCCATACTAGGCAGGTCCTTTACAATCCTTCCCCAGCTGTATAATCCTCCGGGTTTAGCGCTTCCCCCTTGATTATAATAATAATAATAATACAATCCTTCCCACTAAGAACATAACAATGGAAGAACACTACAGGTCTATTGGTCCATACAAGGCAGGTCCTTATCAAAATGACCACTACCCAAAGCTACCCAAGAATTTACTCCCATACCCAATGACACAAATCAAACTCAGCTCCTCCAACTCATATATTTGTCCAATCTCTTCTTAAAGCTACCCAAGGTCCTAGCCTCGATCACCCTACTGGTAAGTGTGATGTTAAATAAGAACATAAGAAAGTAGGAACACGACAACAGGCCTGCTGGCCCATATTAGGCTGGTCCTTCACAAATCCAACCCACTAACAGAACAAATGCTACCCAAGCAATAAGCTCAGGTGCAAGTCCAACTCAAATCCAACCCCTCTCACTCATGTATTTATCCAACCTAAATTTGAAACTACCCAATGTTTTAGCTTCGATCATCCTACTAGGCAGACCGTTCCACTCATCAACTACCCCTATTACCAATGTTCATTTATACATTTTATTAGTGCTTTACATTTATTTGGCATTTTTTTCTGCATGTAAATCTATATTTATGCTAGGGAAGTGACCCCTGAAGTGACCTAAAGTCCTTATGGAGGGGATTCCCCTTCCAAACAATAACCTCTCTTCCCTCTCTCCTCCTCCCTGTCTTCCATTCATCAACAACAGCCTTCAATAAAGGTAACTGTCATGTTGAATGTTCATTCTTTTGTGCATGTAAATCTATCTTTTAGGTAAAAAAAAAAATGTTGATACTTCTGGGTGTCTGGAACGAATTAATTGGATTTACATTATTTCTTATGGGGAAAATTGATTCGAAAATCGTCTATTTCGATAATAGTCCCACTTCCAGGAACGGATTAAGGACGATAATTGAGGGACCACTGTATATTTATTTATCCTTTTTTTCATAAAATATGTATTAATTATTACCAAACCTCTTTCTACACATAGATCAATTAAAGGCTCTCCATTTTCATTTACCCCTGGCACCCCAAATTTACCTACTACTCCCTCCAAAACATTTTTACCCACTTTAGCATTAAAATCCCCAACCACAAGTACTCTCACACTTGGTTCAAAACTCCCCATGCATTCACTCAACATTTCCCAAAATCTCCCTCTCTCCTCTATACTTCTCTCTTCCCCAGGTGCATATATGCTTACTATAACCCACTTCTCACATCCAACCTTTATTCTACTCCACATAATCCTTGAATTAATACATTTATAGTCCCTCTTTTCCTGCCAAAGCTTATCCTTCAACATTATTGCTACTCCTTCTTTAGCTCTAACTCTATTAGAAACCCCTGACCTAATCCCATTTTTTCCTCTCCACTGAAACTCACCTAACCCCTTCAGCTCTGTTTCACTTAAAGCCAGGACATCCAGCTTCTTCTCATTCATAACATTCACAATCATCTCTTTCTTATCTGTCAGCATTTGCTAATCCCATATATGTATATGTTATCTTCATATCATAGTTAGTACCATCCATACGTTTTACATACAGGACCCCTTGCTAGGCTCAGTGACTAGCTTGTGTGATGTCACATGATTCCGATGTGAGCTCTATGCTCCCGCATTTAGATCATATGAAATTAGTATGCAATGTCGAGGATATTAATTCTACCCAGACTAATGTGTCAGTCACTGACAATCCTCCTGACTCTGTACCCTCTACTTCTAATACTCAGTCAAAATACACAGTTGTCAACTGTGTTTTGTTATTAGCCGATCAGTTTTTCAGAAATTTTGTCTTCATGTTCCCTCCGAATTCTGAGATTAGCAGTAATGATCTGTGCGTGCCAGATCTGCCTTTGCTGTTAATTACTTTCACCTTTGTAAATATATATATTCTTCCTCAGAATCCATAGTGCATGAATACAGATCGATTGATCAATTCCATCCTTTATTATACCACGATTTGTTCTTATAATTCGTAATGCATTACGTTAACACCCATTACGTTAACATCCATTATGATACCATCCATTAGTTCTAAGTTACGTATGTCCTAGCCATTGTACAGAATCAGCCTAGACCCACCTGCCTGTTCAGCCTATAGCATAGTACTGTATGTCGAGACGACATACGTAACATGACTGAGCTGTCAGCATAGTTGCTGATCCCGTATATGTATATGTTATTTGAGCATCATAGTACCATCCACACGTTTTACATACACGACCCCCTGCTAAGCTCAGTGACTAGCTTGTGTGACGTCATGTGATGCCGATGTGAGCGCTACGCTCCCGGCCCTAGGCCTCAGTTCCCCGTAGTCCTAGCAGGCGACAGGACAGGAAGTCTGGGCTCCCCCTTCTCACACTGCAATATAGTGTTACCATCCAACAAGTGTGTAACTCCAACCATCACATCTCCACGAACCCTCCCAACATATCATTCACACAACATCCAAGCACATTCAGACTTCCCACTTTGACAATTTTCTTATTATTCTTTTTAGTAATTATTACAGGAAAAGGGGTTACTAGCCCATTGTTCCCGGCATTTCAGCTGACTTTTATAACACGTATGGCTTACGGAGCAAAGATTCTTATTCCACTTCCCCATGGATATAAAAGGAGAAGTAATAAGAACAAGAACTAAGATAAAATCAATGAAAACTCAGATGAGTGTGTATAAATAAACGTTGTTGAATTAGACACATGTGCAACTCTTGGGTATCTTTATTGAGGAAACGTTTTGCCACACAGTGGCTTCATCAGTCCATACAAAGGAGAAACATGAAGAACAGGAGGAGAATGAGGTAATCAGTCCCTCAGCCTTAAGTTGATGTGGTCAGTCCATCAATCTTGAATAGAATACGGCATATGAGCGGAGAAGCAGCTTATAAACCGTAGACAGGTGAGGGGCAGCAGTCGTAGGTGGTGTCACATTTGTCCAATGTGGAAGTAGGTCGTGCCCAAGGGTTAGGCAAGTGAAGAATTAACAAGTATTAAGATCCCAAGAAGTTGCAGTGTCTGACAGGATTGTAGATGAATGGTTCAGAGAACCGACATGTTGTTGAATTAGACATATGTGCAACTCTTGGGTATCTTTATTGAGGAAACGTTTCGCCACTGTGTGGCGAAACGTTTCCTCAATAAAGATACCCAAGAGTTGCACATGTGTCTAATTCAACAACATGTCAGTTCTCTGAACCATTCATCTACAATAAATAAACGTGTTCATGTATGTTTAGTGTGACCTAAGTGTAAGCAGAAGTAGCAAGATGTACCTGTAATCTTGCATATTTATGAGAGACAAAAGACACCAGCAATCCTACCATCATGTAAAACAATTACAGGCTTTCGTTTTACACTCACTTGACAGGACGGTAGTACCTCCCTGGGTGGTTGCTGTCATCCTGCTGTCATATCCAAGATGTAAAAACTCTGCTTTGTGTGTAATACCTGTTGGTTCATGAGCAGCTCTGAGACAGAGACAGCAGACAAAGAGACACACAGGTAGACAGACAGACACACAGGTAGACAAAGACAGACACACACAGGAAGACAGACAGACAAACACAGATATACAGGCAGACAGATTTATATGCAACAGTGAAAACAAACAGAGTGTTTGAGAGTAAGAGCCTTTCTTGCCTTCTTGCCACAATCTCCAGTGCAAAATTCAGACTTCCTCTTAGCGACCATGGTGAAATTTACTGTCCAGTTAGTACAGTACGTATGATGCTGCTGATAGGGCAGGGCAACTCAAACTGATGCTGCCTGCATGGCGCATTGCCGCCGCGAGTATCGTCAAATATTGTACTCTGGTATGTATCAGCTGGCCCAGCCCAGCTGCCAGATGTACAGTCCTAAGTCGAGTGGATGTATGTCGAGTAGGTCATAAGTCGGATGGTAGGTGTAGTAATAATCACACTGACAGGTGAACATTTTCACCTGCCTTCGTCATTTACTATTGTGTAGAAATATATACAGTGGTCCCTCGATAATCGTAATTTTCGAAAATCGTAATGTTATTTTTGTTAAAACGTTGACTCACGAATCGTCATTTGACTCGCAAATAGTCGTTTGTCTGGGACATGTACACACAGCCCTGAGCCACCTCACACTCCATTCCCAGCCAGTGTGCCATTGTTTATCAGCGAGTGAGGATGATCTCACGAGTTCATATGATACATTTCATAATATTCCATTCGTTTTAGTACTTGCAAATACTAAATAAGTCACCATGGCTCCAAAGAAAGCTTCTAGTGCCAGCCCTTTGGTAAAGAATGTGAGAAACACACATAATTTAAGAAAAAGTTTGTAGAAAAGTACGAAGGTGGTGGTGGTGATAGAGTGGAAGCAGTTGTGGTAGTGGTAGAGGGTGGTAGTGATGGTGGTAGAGGGTGCTTGCAGATGTGATAGTGGTAGACGGTGGCAGTGATGATGGTAGAAGGTGGTAGTGATGGTGGTAGTGTGGTAGTGGTTGTGATGGTGGTAGAGGGTGCCATCTTCAGTGATTCAGCAATTCTACCAACTCCTCCAATGTTGTTGGAGTTATATAGGGCTACAGAAAATACAGCCGCCTCATCTGCTGCTTCACCACCATTATGGACGGCTTATACTCTCAGTGGCCCTTATACACCCAACAACACCACAACAAAACACCTCTCGTGACATACATAATAACTTATTTTATTCATTCTAGAGTATATTCCATGTTCCTATGTCATTAATATTGTTTATTATGTCATATTAGTTGAAATATGATAGATAAATTAGCTGTAGATTTGATATTAGTGTCATTCTCCAACAAACTCGCCATCCCTCCCTCACACAGTCTTCAATAAAGGTAAGTGTGATGTTAAATAAGAACGTAAGAACTTAAGAAAGGAGGAACACTACAACAGGCCTGCAGGCCCATACTAGGCAGGTCCTTCACAAATCCAACCCACTAACAGAACAAATGTTACCCAAGCAATAAGCTCAGGTGCAAGTCCGACTCAAATCCAACCTCTCTCTCATGTATTTATCCGACCTAAATTTGAAACTATCCAAGCCATAGCTTTTAGAACATAAAGGAGGAACACTGCAATAGGCCTGTTGGCCCATACTAGGCAGGTCCTTCACAAATCCAACCCACTAACAGCATAACTGCTACCCAAGCAATAAGCTTTGATAAACCTATTTACTCATGTGCAAGCCCAATTCAAATCCAACCCCTCTCACTCATATATTTATCCAACCTAAATTTGAAACTGCCCAATGTTTTAGCTTCGATCATCCTACTAGGCAGACAGTTCCACTCATCAACTACCCCTATTACCAATGTTCATTTATACATTTTATTAGTGCTTTACATTTATTTGGCATTCTTTTCTACATATTTTTTTTTTTTATCACACTGGCCGATTCCCACCAAGGCAGGGTGGCCCGAAAAAGAAAAACTTTCACCATCATTCACTCCATCACTGTCTTGCCAGAAGGGTGCTTTACACTACAGTTTTTAAACTGCAACATTAACACCCCTCCTTCAGGGTGCAGGCACTGTACTTCCCATCTCCAGGACTCAAGTCCGGCCTGCCGGTTTCCCTGAACCCCTTCATAAATGTTACTTTGCTCACACTCCAACAGCACGTCAAGTATTAAAAACCATTTGTCTCCATTCACTCCTATCAAACACGCTCACACATGCCTGCTGGAAGTCCAAGCCCCTCGCACACAAAACCTCCTTTACCCCCTCCCTCCAACCTTTCCTAGGCCGACCCCTACCCCGCCTTCCTTCCACTACAGGCTGATACACTCTTGAAGTCATTCTGTTTCACTCCATTCTCTCTACATGTCCGAACCACCTCAACAACCCTTCCTCAGCCCTCTAGACAACAGTTTTGGTAATCCCGCACCTCCTCCTAACTTCCAAACTACGAATTCTCTGCATTATATTCACACCACACATTGCCCTCAGACATGACATCTCCACTGCCTCCAGCCTTCTCTTCGCTGCAACATTCATCACCCATGCTTCACACCCATATAAGAGTGTTGGTAAAACTATACTCTCATACATTCCCCTCTTTGCCTCCAAGGACAAAGTTCTTTGTCTCCACAGACTCCTAAGTGCACCACTCACTCTTTTTCCCTCATCAATTCTATGATTCACCTCATCTTTCATAGACCCATCCGCTGACACGTCCACTCCCAAATATCTGAATAAGTTCACCTCCTCCATACTCTCTCCCTCCAATCTGATATCCAATCTTTCATCACCTAATCTTTTTGTTATCCTCATAACCTTACTCTTTCCTGTATTCACCTTTAATTTTCTTCTTTTGCACACCCTACCAAATTCATCCACCAATCTCTGCAACTTCTCTTCAGAATCTCCCAAGAGCACAGTGTCATCATGTAAATCTATATTTAAGCTAGGGAAGTGACCCCTGAAGTGACCTAAAGTCCTTATGGAGGGGGATTCCCCTTCCAAACAATAACCTCTCTTCCCTCTCTCCTCCTCCCTGTCTTCCATTCATCAACAACAGCCTTCAATAAAGGTAACTGTCATGTTGAATGTTCATTCTTTTGTGCATGTAAAAAAAATTCTTGTTGATACTTCTGGGTGTCTGAAACGAATTAATTGGATTTACATTATTTCTTATGCGGAAAATGGATTCGAAAATCGTCAATTTTCATAATAGTCACATGTCCAGGAACAGATTAATTACGAAAAACGAGGGACCACTGTACAAAGTATTTATAGGTCCCAACAATGTTTAGACATGAAACTTCTTGAAGAATGGTGTTATGACAAGGGTCAGATAACAAGTGACAGCCAGTGACATTTGATGAATGTGCACTGCTGGGGGTAACCTTGCCTTTATATGTTTTTACTCGGGCACACAAACATGTCTCCGTATGTCTGTCAGTCTGCCTGTCTATCTGTCTAGCTCTGCTTATCTGTCTGCCTGTGTGTGTGTGTGTCTTTCCATCTGCTTGTCTCTGTCTTAGGGAGTGGCTAGTAAACCTGTTGGTTTGTGGTGTATGAGCTACTCCCTGATTGTTGAGCAAGTGACACTGCTATTACCTGTGTCAGGTTTATGTCTTGTATCTACACTGTATAACTCTTGGCCTGGAATTTTTAGGTTATCCTAGGTAATTTACATGTGTAATAACTGTACTTATGAATACATTTGAGAGACAGATATAGACAAAATAAAGATAGACAGAGATATAGACAGATTGTTGTTGTTTGTCCGTCGATTCGGCGAGGATTATGCTGTGGAACTACTGGGCTGAGGTGGATGGCAGAGGTCCTGGTACTGAAGTAGATGGTTGTACTGGAGTGTCTAAGTCATTCCATCAGTCAAGTCATTCATTCAGTCAGTCAAGCAAGTTTTTCAGTCAAGTCAGTAAGTCATTCAGTCAAGTCAGTAAGTCATTAAGTCAGTAAGTCAGTCATTAAGTCAGTAAGTCAGTCATTAAGTCAGTAAGTCAGTCACTAAATCAGTCAGTAAGTCAGTCATTAAGTCAGTAAGTCAGTCATTAAGTCAGTAAGTCAGTCATTCATTAAGTCAGTCAGTAAGTCAGTCATTCATTAAGTCAGTCAGTAAGTCAGTCAGTAAGTCAGTCAGTAAGTCAGTCAGTAAGTCAGGCATTAAGTCAGGCATTAAGTCAGGCATTAAGTCAGTCATTAAGTCAGTCATTAAGTCAGTCATTAAGTCAGTCATTAAGTCAGTCATTAAGTCAGTCATTAAGTCAGTCATTAAGTCAGTCATTAAGTCAGTCATTAAGTCAGTCATTAAGTCAGTCATTAAGTCAGTCATTAAGTCAGTCATTAAGTCAGTCATTAAGTCAGTCATTAAGTCAGTCATTAAGTCAGTCATTAAGTCAGTCATTAAGTCAGTCATTAAGTCAGTCATTAAGTCAGTCATTAAGTCAGTCATTAAGTCAGTCATTAAGTCAGTCATTAAGTCAGTCAGTAAGTCAGTCAGTCAGTAAGTCAGTCAGTAAGTCAGTCAGTCAGTAAGTCAGTCAGTCAGTAAGTCAGTCAGTCAGTAAGTCAGTCAGTAAGTCAGTCAGTCAGTCAGTCAGTAAGTCAGTCAGTCAGTCATTAAGTCAGTCATTAAGTCAGTCAGTAAGTCAGTCATTAAGTCAGTCATTAAGTCAGTCATTAAGTCAGTCATTAAGTCAGTCATTAAGTCAGTCATTAAGTCAGTCATTAAGTCAGTCATTAAGTCAGTCATTAAGTCAGTCATTAAGTCAGTCATTAAGTCAGTCATTAAGTCAGTCATTAAGTCATTCAGTCAGTAAGTCAGTCAGTAAGTCAGTCAGTCAGTAAGTCAGTCAGTAAGTCAGTCATTAAGTCAGTCATTAAGTCAGTCATTAAGTCAGTCATTAAGTCAGTCATTAAGTCAGTCATTAAGTCAGTCATTAAGTCAGTCATTAAGTCAGTCATTAAGTCAGTCATTAAGTCAGTCATTAAGTCAGTCATTAAGTCAGTCATTAAGTCAGTCATTAAGTCAGTCATTAAGTCAGTCATTAAGTCAGTCATTAAGTCAGTCATTAAGTCAGTCATTAAGTCAGTCATTAAGTCAGTCATTAAGTCAGTCATTAAGTCAGTCATTAAGTCAGTCATTAAGTCAGTCATTAAGTCAGTCAGTAAGTCAGTCAGTAAGTCAGTCAGTAAGTCAGTCAGTAAGTCAGTCAGTAAGTCAGTCAGTAAGTCAGTCATTCAGTAAGTCAGTCATTCAGTAAGTCAGTCATTCAGTAAGTCAGTCATTCAGTAAGTCAGTCATTCAGTAAGTCAGTCATTCAGTAAGTCAGTCATTCAGTAAGTCAGTCATTCAGTAAGTCAGTCATTCAGTAAGTCAGTCATTCAGTAAGTCAGTCATTCAGTAAGTCAGTCATTCAGTAAGTCAGTCATTCAGTAAGTCAGTCATTCAATAAGTCAAGTCAAGTCAAGTCAAGTCAGTCAGTCATTCAGTAAGGCATTCGGTCAGCCATTCAGTAAGTCAGTCAGTCAGTCATTAAGTCAATCAGTTACACAAACTTATGTTTACCTCTTTTTGTGTGTACAAAGTAACACTTCATTAAGGCCACAGGTTATCTTGTCTAATATCTTTGTTTTCTTTGTTAATTCTAAAACTTAAATGCTTATACCTTTTCTTCCCACTTTCAGCAACATCGGTATGGCTACTGAGTGTCATGATTGCTTGGCAGATACAAGATATAGTAATTAAAAGATCAAAACAATTCACAAACACAGCTAGCTTGTATCAGAGAAGAAGGACTGGACACACATGAAGTACAAATGCTGGGATGGTGGGGTGGTGTCGAGGTGTGGCAGGAGGATGTAGGGAGGTCTCCCCCGCTGATCCACAACAAGGCGGCAGCTTTGAGGAAAATTGAATTTTTTTTTCCTCCCCACAAACTGAACTGTGTTAAATTAACTTTACGACGTGTTACATAAAATTGTGCTGCAATTCTCCAAATGTGCTATACCTGAATCGAGCCAAATAAACTCGTGCTAAATGACAGTCTACTGTAACATATACTGGTAACAGCTTTTTCAGCATTTCCTCGTTCATACATCTAAATGGTGACAATCTTTTGTCAATGGTAACTCCTATAACAGTCCTCTGGTGCCCATAAAGGCATCAGAGGGAATGTTGGTTAGCCTGTTTTCAGTTTCACTATTTGTATTACAAGACACATATTCACATTATAATCCATAATCCATCTCTTATACCACTCGCTGAATCTGTTCATGTCTTCCATTAGGAAAGTATTCTTATTCTGCAGAATAAGAATCTTCCTTTATTTTGTATCACCCTACCAAGGTAGGGTGATCCAAAATAAAGGAAACATATTCGTCATCAATCATTCATTACCTCTCTTGACAGAAGTGTGCAAATATCACAATTACAATGATCCTCCAAACCACAACATCCCTACCCCTCCCTGAGTGAGGGGACTGTACTTCCCACCTCCAGGATTCAAGTATCACTAGCTTTCTTCCTGAATTCCTTCATAAATGCTTTCTTCCAGGATTCCTTCATAAATGCTTTCTTCCTCAATTCCTTCATAAACGTTACCTTGCTCACACTCCAATAACATGTCCAGCCCTAGGAAGCACTTGTCTAAATTCACTCTGATCTAGCATACCCACACAAGTCTGCTGGATGCTCAAGCCCCTAACACTCAAAACCTTCATTATCATCCTCCCTCCAAATCTTGCTGGGACAACCCTTGCCCCTCACTCCTTCCACTCCCAATTTATACACAAAATCATCTTTTTTCTCCCCATCCTATTTAAATACCCATATCACCTCAGCAACCCTTCTTCAGCCCTCTGCTCTGAATTTTGCGCAGAATATTCAAACCACACATTACCCTCAAACATTCCTCTCTTTTGCCTCAAACTTCCTCCTAACTGCAATGTTTAAAGCCAATACCTTACATCCACATAACAGTGTAACTCCTGTTATACTTTGGTACATTGCTCTTTATCTCTACAGATACCTCAATGCACCACTCACCTATTTTCCTTTGTCTATGGTTTACCTCGACTTTTATAGACCCATCTGCTGAGACATTCACCCTCATATATCTGAATATATTTCAATACTGCATGCATCCTTCCTCCAATCTGATATCTAATCTTTCACTGCCTACATTTTTTGTTACTCTCACCACCCTGCTCTATCCTACGTTCAGTTTTAAAATATATAATAAATTAAGCAAATTAACAAATTTCTACTAAGCAGTTCAGTGAAAACTTTAATAATGAAAATTGTGCTAAAGAATGTGAAGGGAGTCTTAATTTATTACACTTCAAACTTTCCAGAAAGAGCCCAGTACAGCACTACATGAGGGCCCTGAGAACCGACAAATTAAACTGAAAAACTAATACAATACTTAGAAGTACAAATGAATAAGGTTACGCTTTCTGATAAATAGCACAGAACTACAAATCATGATGCATCAACTGAAATATGAAAAATACCAACCATTCTATGCTTTTAAACCAAAAACGTTAATATAATGCACATCTCACTTGTCTATAATCTCGAAAATCTCTCCACTGTTGCCCAAACGCATCCTTAAAATCAGCTGGCCTCAAGGATGAGTACTTGCCACACCAAATTTTGTGCGTTAACTGGGAAAACTGGCCAGCTAAGGAGTCCTTTGTGTTTAAATTGTTGTGATGGTGACTGAAGAAATACTGAAAGAAAAAGAAAAGCCACGTAACAAATAAAGTTTGGTTTGTTTCTACATCATTTTTTTTTTTTAAACTTATGATTCAACCTCACCTCTGAAGAAATTAATCTTGTTTGGAAATTCCTGATCTAAAATGAAAGCTTCTGCATATGTCATGTAGTGACACTACTTCTGCTGAGGAGACAGTAAGCCTTCTGACATAATACAAGTCTTTTCAGTGGACCACTGAAAATAATATAATGCTCTTCAAGGAATAATTTCACCTATGATGCTACAGAAAAAAAAAAATTAAAGCACAGAAAACCTCTCAAATAAGAGACATATAAGGGACTAGTAAAGAAGAAAGGTAATTTTATGTTCAAAAGACACAAGTGTTACTGCAGTATTAACAAAAGGGAATATATAGACTGGATAATAAGAATTTTTCCCTTGGGGAAGTGGAGAAAGATCCTTCCTCGGTAAGCCATGCATGTCATAAGAGAACTAAAATGCCAGGAGCAAGGGGCTATTAACCCCTTCTCCTGTATAAATTACTAAATGTAAAAGGAAATGTAAAAGTTTTTCTTTTTAGGTCACCCTGCCTCAGTGGGAGATGGCCAGTGCATTAAAAAAGTCAAAATATTTAATGCCATGGATATGATGCAATATTTTTTTACTTGCTAGACTAGAATACTATAGTACACAGCCCTATAAAAAGAAAAGTGATTTTATAGATCTGTAAACTGTGCACTGAACCTTAACTGCTCTTAGGTATTTAGCAACAATTCAATTATTAGCAATAACTAAAATCCCTCAAACCACACTTCATGGAGTGCAGGCAATAAAGATGTATCATAATTTATATCTGGAAGATAATGGAGGGACTGATAACAAATCTCCTCTCTCATGAAAGTGAAAAACATGGCAAACTGCAAAAATCAGCCCAAATAAAGAGTGCAATAGGTACCTAAAGGGTTAACTAAGGCTTTTCAATACTGTTCAAGGGTAAAAGAAATTACATAGTGGCCATCAGCTCTCTTGAAGGAGTCTTCAAATATCTACATATTATTTCTTACCAGCTGGGCTGAGCAACCCACATCAGACTACAGTAAACAAGTACCAACAGCGTGACTTTCAGCATGTAGACACTCGTCAGTGTTAACATGCTAACTTTTTTTTTCTTTTACGAACACTAAACACTTCGCCTAAGTCAATGCTTCACTCCATATGGGGCCAATGTAATAAAGTAAAAAACCTTAAGACAAGCAATTATAGCTCGCAGTTTCAATGTTATGCAATAAAAATTTAAGTTTTCATTTCTAAAAGGGTAAGACAACTATTGGAGGATAGATGAGCTAGTGAGAGTATAGGCAATGGGGTCGAAAAAGTATGGGGGTAGGTTTAGGAATGTAATGTTAGTGTTTTCAGCAGAAGTTTGTGGTCACAGGAAAGAGGATGGAGGGAGGGGTGAAGAACGACTAGTGGAATGATGTAAAGAGAGCAGTAAGGGAGAAAAAATTAGCATATGAGAGGTTTTTACAAAGTAGAAGTGATGCAAGGAGGGAAGAGTATACGGAGAGATAGAGAGAGGTTAAGAGAGTGGTGAAGCAATGTAAAAATAGAGCAAATAAGAGAGTGGGAGAGATGTTATCAACAAATTTTGTTGAAAATAAAAAAAAGTTCTGGAGCGAGATTAATAAGCTGAGGAAGCCTAGGGAACGAATGGATTTGACAGTTAAAAATAGGTGAATCATAGAATTGATGAGGGAAAAAGAGTGAGTGGTGCACTTAGGAGTCTGTGGAGACAAAGAACTTTGTCCTTGGAGGCAAAGAGGGGAATGTATGAGAGTATAGTTTTACCAACGCTCTTATATGGGTGTGAAGCGTGGGTGATGAATGTTGCAGCGAGGAGAAGGCTGGAGGCAGTGGAGATGTCATGTCTGAGGGCAATGTGTGGTGTGAATATAATGCAGAGAATTCGTAGTTTGGAAGTTAGGAGGAGGTGCGGGATTACCAAAACTGTTGTCCAGAGGGCTGAGGAAGGGTTGTTGAGGTGGTTCGGACATGTAGAAGAGAATGGAGCGAAACAGAATGACTTCAAGAGTGTATCAGTCTGTAGTGGAAGGAAGGCGGGGTAGGGGTCGGCCTAGGAAGGGTTGGAGGAGGGGGTAAAGGAGGTTTTGTGTGCGAGGGGCTTGGACTTCCAGCAGGCATGCGTGAGCGTGTTTGATAGGAGTGAATGGAGACAAATGGTTTTTAATACTTGACGTGCTGTTGGAGTGTGAGCAAAGTAACATTTATGAAGGGATTCAGGAAACCGGCAGGCCGGACTTGAGTCCTGGAGATGGGAAGTACAGTGCCTGCACTCTGAAGGAGGGGTGTTAATGTTGCGTTTAAAAACTGTATGTAAAGCACCCTTCTGGCAAGACATGAGGAGTGAATGAGGGGAAAAATTTTTTTCTTTTTCGGGCCCACCCTGCCTGGGGGAATCGGCCATGTATAAAATAATAATAGTTTTTAAAAAGGGAAGTTAGAGGTATTGGAAGAGGGGGGGAATATTTTGAGGAACTGTTAAATTTAGAAAAAGGGGAAAGCTGTGATATCGTGTAAAGCGAAAAGAGGAATTTTCATTTCGAAATGTGGGAAGACCAGTTGTGAGTGGGGGAGGTTTTTGAGGCAGTGGGGAGAATAAAGAGGGGAAGGCAGCTGGGGGTTTACGGATAAAATAGAAAGTTAAAAGCAGGTATGGAAAAGTTTTCGAGGGCTGGTATTATTTAATAAAAAGTATGGGAAAAGGGTAAGGTACATAGGGATTTGCATGGCATAGTTTTCCTTTGTAAAAGGAAAAAGGGGCAAAAATTTCAAAAAAATTTGGGAAGAAGTCTGCGAGTATACCGGTAAAGAGTATGGGAGAATTATTCTGAAAGAATTAAGGTAGGGAAAAGAGCGGGTAGCAGCTGAACGAAAAGGCTTTAGGAAAGGTAGGGGGTGTTAGCAAGTGTTTACATGAAAGATAAGGGTTTAAAATTTAATATACTTTTTATATAATTTTTTTTTTTTTCAACAGTCGGTCGCTCCCCCCGAGGCAGGGTGACCCAAAAAAAAAGAAAGAAAATCCCCCCAAAAAAAAAATACTTTCATCTCATTCAACACTTTCCCCCCACTCACCATTATCACTGCTTTTTCAAGGTGCTCAAATACAACAGCTTAGAACATATAGTATAAAGATACACCCAAAAAATCCCCCCAAACGCCAATACCCCAAACCCCCCTTTAAAGTGCAGGCATTGTACTTCCCATTTCCGGGACTCAAGTCCGACTATATGAAAATAACCGTTTCCCAATTTTTTTTTATTATCACACTGGCCGATTCCCACCAAGGCGGGGTGGCCCGAAAAAGAAAAACTTTCAACCATCATTCACTCAATCACTGTCTTGCCAGAAGGGTGCTTTAACACTACTTTTTTTAAACTGCAAATTAACACCCCTCCTTCAGAGTGCAGGCACTGTACTTCCCATCTCCAGGACTCAAGTCCGGCCTGCCGGTTTCCCTGAATCCCTTCATAAATGTTACTTTGCTCACACTCCAACAGCACGTCAAGTATTAAAAACCATT
>NC_069435.1:5412172-5539672 GCF_026875155.1 Cherax quadricarinatus | reverse complement strand
GTAGGGGTGGGGATCTAAGTAGGGTATTGGGGGAATTATGTGTGTGGGAAGTGAGATATAATGGTTTTAGCTATTGAAGCGAGTGAGTTTGGATTGGTGTGTGTGTGTGGGATCTGGACATATAGGTGAGTGAGAGTGTGATGGGGTTGGGTTGGAGAGTGGTATCTCTATTGTGGTGATTGTATAGTGTAGGGGGTGATTGTTGTTAGATGTGAGTGTTGCAAGAGGATAATAGATTAAAGAGTATCTGGGAGAATATGAAGTGAAGTAGTTGGTAGGGGAATAGAAAGAGAGTTGTTGGTTGTAGGGATTTTGAGAAGATTTGTAGGATGAGAGATGGTGTTGTGATGTGTTTATATAGTTTTTTGATTAAGATTAGATTATGATGGTTTGGTATAATTAGTAAATTGGAATATTAGTGGTTAAAGAAGGGTTATATGATAGGTTGTAATTTTTGGATTGATTTGATTAAAAGAGTCTCCTAAAAACACTATTGGGGGCAAATACTGCTGATCCGTATTTTTGATTCTAACCTGCATTTTATCAATTTTTACTGTTTGAAATGATTCACATTTGATGATTCAAGGATGAGACCCATTTCCCTGTCCCCCCCCGTGCCATTACCGTGTAAGGTCATATAGGAGGGACTCTTTTTACCAGCTAGTGTGCCATCATCTAGGACCAATTTTAGTTCGGCTGTCAGACTTATGTGATTTCCTAACTCAATACAGAAGAGAAGTGCAGAGATGATCTGCCTTGTTGACACACCCTCCGATTGATGTGATTTTCATTCTCACAAAGAGAAGCTTGATTCCTTGCTATACCCCAGCTGAAACAAAATGGGAAGAGCCCATGGAAATGTTCTTGTACTTGCAGTCTAATACCACGTCTCTTTTCAGGAGAATTGGAACGCATACTTAATCTAAATTTACACAGCCATTGTCCTCAGTCAGGTTTGTTATAAATGCTCTTGTTGCTTGAACCGCTGCTTCACTTCCTTGAGAAGACCCCAAAGCCAAGCTGGTTTGGTTAGAAGGCATCATGCTGCCTGTGCACGAATACAACGGACGCAGCTTTTTGATACGAGGCGGCGTAAGGTTGTTGCCTACTGCAATTTGCCCGAATTTCCGCCATCTCTTCTTTTTAAGTGCACACAAAGTGGTTGCAACCAAAAAGAAGATCTAATTTCATCATAGATTCGACCAGCCAAGGAATTGTTGACGAACCTGTGATCTCGAAATCGTGTCTCTGCAATATCCCCAATAACTTGATTAACATTTTCCCATTAAAATGCTGTGGCCTTATTCCATTGAAACCCCCAGCAGAGCCAGATGGGGAACGATTTTATTGCTTTGTAAATGTCAGAGTCCTCCACAATCAATGGTTCCTAGTGGGGACAGAGGATTGTTGAACAGTTTGGTGCCACTGGTTCCCTGGCAGGGTGCATTCCCTCTAAGTGCTTCAGCAAGCCGTTCAGCATCCCCCTGGGAGCAATTGGTATCTTCACTGGTAATAATTCCTGATGTGCCCCCACTGGTTGCCCTCTCAATTTCTTGCCTCACGCTGGACTCAGCTTTTCACTTGTCATAGAGTGAGTGGGTCCTGCATCTCCCTTTTTTGTGTTGACGGAAGGTGAATGAGTTATCAACTTCTAGGAAAATCACTAAAGGATTTAATAATCATTGCGGCTAGCCCTCTTCCCCTTCTATCCGGCACAGCTAAGCAGACAATGCCAAAACGTAGCAAGTTGGTGCATGCCATGATGGTTTGGATGGAGCATTTAAAAGATAAGTGGAACCATCGTATACTTTTTTCAGGAGGTCTGTAAGTTTCCCCAGCTGCTGTGTGGACTTCCTTGCTTTGGGAAATATGTGTGAGTGTCCTCGTACCTGTTGCATTAATTGCTTCCAAGAGATTTGTCCTGATGAGAAAAAATCTATTGATAGGTTCCGTGCCTGAGGTGGCTCTGGATCATCACTTTCCACAGGAGGACATCTGAACCAGGGCAACTACCGTGTTTTGCGGAAGGAAACCATAAGAGTTGTAGACAACGAACTGTAAGCAAGACCGACACTTGTCCACTCCTAGTAATTGCCACCGTGCATTTCCCAGGCTGCTATGTTCCTCCAGGTTGGCATCCATCTGCTAGACTAGACATAGGATGGAATATGACATGCTGGGTGGTACTGGTGCGTGGAAGGTAGTGAACTTGACCGTGGTGGTCTGTGGAGTTTGAGGGGCAGGTAGGGGTAGGGGAAAACTTCCCTTGGCATTAGGTGGGGAGGGCCAGGTTTATGTGTGAGTATCCCGGGGAGTACAACTACACTTGGACTTGCACACTATAATATTGTTCACACTGTCTTATACAATACACACAACGTGTTGTTTCCCATATGAAACACTATGAACAATGGGGTAATGGGCACTGATGAACCAATGTGTTGTTTCACAGACACCATCTTAGTTTACACATCCCACCTCTTCACCACCCCCCAGTGACTAGGGGGTGGATGCAACAGACTGGTCATCCGCTCGTTTAACATTACTTATCACATTTTTTACCATAACATAAGCCCTTTAAAAAGTCCTGCATCGACATAAAACATTTCCACGTTAACATGGAAGCATATGTGCATGGTGCTGGATATAGATGTATTTATAAGAGCTTTTCGAGTTTTGTATGTAACGATAACTTGGCCGTACTCATATACAGTGTAGGCCTTGTACACCCGCCACACCCCACTGCCGTCTTCCTCACTAACAACCACCACCACATCACTCACCAACATTTTCAAAACAGCTCAACACTTCCACTATTTACCTTGAAACGGTGCTTTGAAATGTTCTTGACCGTCACTTCAGCTGAATCTTCCCAAATATTCACAATAAGTCCTGTTTGAGTAACTAAATCCTGGTCAGCCTCGTTGATCCGGACTTATAATTGAATAATCCCGCAGCTAGACCGCCACAAACTTCTGGCATGCCAATCGCAAAGGCATATATAATTATTACATATATACATATTATATATACATATAATAATATAATACATAAGAAAATATATAATACATAAATATACAGTGACCCCGCATAGCGAACTTAATCCGTGCAAGAGGGCTGGTCGTTATGCGAAATGTTCGCTATGGCGAATTAATTATTCTCCCCATAAAGAAATAAATGGAAATAAATTAAATCCGTGCAAGACACCCAAAAGTATGAAAAAATTTTTTTTTACCCACAGACAAAAAATTTAATTTTAGTACACACAAACTTAAAAAGGCATGCACAATTACATGACAACTTACTTTTATGAAGATCAGAGATTATGTTGGGATGGGAGGGCGGGGAAGAGATGTTTATGTTAGAATGGAATCCCTTCCATTAGGACTAGAGGTAGCAAGGTCCTTTTCCGGGGTTACTTCCCTCTTCTTTTAAATGCCACTAGGACCAGCTTCAGAGTCCACTGACCTCTGTCGCACAACAAATCTGTCCATAGGAGCTCTGTCCTTCCCCTTCCTTTACGATTTGTCTAAAATGCCATAACATTGTCATTGAAATAGACACCAGCGACGCTTGCTAACATCTGTGTCAAGGGTGATTTACATCCATATAGGTTTGCAGTCAACCCACTGTTCACACATTTTCCCTAATTTTTGAAGTGGCACAATGGATCCCCAACTGGCATAGGCTTTCTCATGGTTCGAACCAAACCTACCCTTCCAAAATCTTACTTAATTGACCATACTAAATCTCACCCTTTTTTACCGACATGGATGGCACTAGAAGCTTTCTTGGGCCCATGGTCACTTATTTTCGCAGAAACAGCACCGAAAACAACTGTAATAATACAAATAATCCGAGTGTATGCTTGAATTGTTACCGCGGAGGCTGGCTGTAACAATGTACCTCCTCGGACGAAGGTCGCTGAGTCGGGTTTTAGCTCCACTATGCGGGGCAAAATTTTGGCGAACAAAGCGTTCGCTATGCGGATTGTTCGCTAAGCAGGTGTTCGCTATGCCAAGGGTCCACTGAAAATACATATTATATATAAATTATTAAATATATATATTTAATAATATATAGAAATATAATAAATAAATATATTTTATATATATATATATATACATTTATATATTAACATTTATATATAAATAATATATATAAATATATTATATATATATAAATATAAATAATATATATAAATATATATAAATATACATATATATATAAAAATATATATATATAAATAAATTTGATATATAAATATATTTATATAATGAATATATAATTATCACCACTGCCGATACCCACCAAGGCAGGGTGCCCGAAAAAGAAAAACTGTTCACCATCATTCACTCCATCACGTTCTTGCCAGAATGGTGCTTTACACTACAGTTTTTTAAACTGCATATGTAACACCCCTCTTCAGAGTGCAGGCACTGTACTTCCCATCTCCATGACTCCAACACCGGCCTGCGGTGTCCCTGAACCCCTTCATTAAATGTTACTTTGCACACACTCCTAACTGCACCAAGTATTAAAAACAATTTGGTCTCCATTCACTCCTATCAAACACGCTCACCCGCACACCTGCTTATCCAAGCCCCTCGAACAGACAAAACCCTCCTTTATACCCCAACACCTCCAACCTTTCCTAGGCCGACCCCTTACCCCCGCCTTCCTCCACTCCAGACTGATACACTCTTGAGAGTCATTCTGATTCGCTCCATTCTCACTAACATGTCCGAACCACCTCAACACCCTCCTCAGCCCTCGTTTTACAACAGTTTTGGTAATCCCGCACCTCCTCCTAACTTCCAAACCAAAACGAATTCTCTGCATAATTATATCACACCACACATTGGCCCACGACAAGACATCTCCACAGCCTCCAGCCTTCTCCTCCGCTGTAAAAATTCATCACCCATTCATCACACCCATATAAGAGCGATGGTAAAACTAAAGCTGCTCATACATTCCCCTCTTTGCCTCCCAAGGACAAAGTTTCTTTGTCTCCACAGATCTCCTAAGTGCACCACTCACCTCTTTTTTTTCCCTCATCAAATCTATGATTCTCCCTATCTTACATTAGACCCATCCGCTACCACTCTCCACTCCAAATACAGTGACCACCATCCGGAAAACGAACATTTTTCATTCCATTTAATGTACAGGTGCACAGTACTGACCGAATTTTCCTCCCATAAGGAATATTGTGAGTAGATTAGAGGTGTTCCAATACAACCCCTCAAACAAACACGGTACCAACGCACTTACAAAATCCACTGTACATAAGTTGGTCTCATAATGGGGTGATCGTTAAGCTGTGGAGTCCCCTGAATCTGAATGACATTCACCTCCTCCATACTCTCGACCCTCCAATCTGATAATCAATCTTTCATCACCTAATCTTTTTGTTATCCACAAACCTACTCTTTACCTGATTCACCTTTGAATTTTCATTCTTTTGCACACCCTTCCAAATTCATCCACCAATCTCTTTGCAACTTCTCTTCAGAATCTCACAAGAGGACACAGTGTCTACCACAAAGATCAGCTGAGACAACTCCCACTTTGTGTGTGATTCTTAATCTTTTAACTCCACGCCTCTTGTCAAGACCCTCTCTATTACTTCTCTTACAACCCCAGCAATAAAATATATATAAACAAAACCACGGTGACATCACACATCCTTGTCAAGGCCTACATTTACTGGAAATAATTTCCCTCTTCCTACATACTCTAACTTGAGCCTCACTATCCTCGATAACTCTTCAACAGCTTTCCACGTAACCTACCTCCCTACACCAACACTTGCAACATCTGCCACATTGCCCCCTAATCCACCCTGTTCATACGCCTATTCCAATCCATAAATGCCACAAAGAACCTCTTTACCTTATCTAAAACTGTCACTTATATGTTTCACTGTAAACACCTGATCCACACACCCCCTACCTTTCCTAAAGCTCCTTGATCATCTGCTATCAAATTCTCTCGTCTTACTCTTAATTCTTTCAATAATAACACTACCATACACTTTAACCAGTTATTACCTCACAGACTTATCCCATCCCCCTAGTAAATTTTTGCACTCTCTTTTATCCCCTTTGCCTTTATCAAAGAACTATGCATGCACTACTGCCAATTCCCTAGTACCTACTCCTCTTCCATACATATTAAATATTGCACCAACCACTCAAAAACTATTCCCCACCTGCTTATAAAAACATTTGTCTATCTTTATCCCATCAATTTCCCGGCTGGCCTTACCCCCTTTCATATTAACCTACTGCCTCACGAACAGCCCTCCACACTCACCTCTGGGCTCTTCCTCACTCTTACAAGAATGTTATTTCCTCCTTTGCCCTATACACGCAAATCACAGCTTCCCTATCTCAACAACAATTAAACAATTCCTCAAAATATTCCCTCCATCTTCCCATACCTCTAATTCTCCATTTATAACTCTCCTCTCCTATAATTTAACTGACAAATCCATTTATATATAAAATTATATATATAATAAAATATATATAATATATAATATAAATAAATATATATATATATATATATATATATAAATTAAAATTAATCTATATATATATATATATGATAAAATTTATTGGCAAGAGCGAGAAGTTAAAAAGATAAAGAAGCACACATAAAGTTGGGAGTTGTCACAGTTGCTCTTTGCGAAGACACTGTTGCTCTTGGAGATTCTGAAGAAAGTTGCAGAGATGTGGATGAATTTGGTAGGGGTGTGCAAAAGAAGAAAATTGAACGAGAATACAGGAAAGAGTCAGGTTATGAAGGATAACAAAAGAATAGTTATGAAAGAGTGGATTATCAGATTGTAGAAGAGAGTATGGAGGGAGGTGAATGTATTCAGATATTTGGAGTGGAAAACGTGTCAAGCGATTGGGTCTTATGAAGAGATGGAATTCAAAGAATTGAGATGAGGGAAAAGGTGAGTGGTGCACTAGTGATCTGTGGAACAAAGAACTTTGTCCTAGGAGCAAAAGGGAATGTATGAGAGGTATATTTATACCAACGCTCTTATATGTGTGGTGAAGCATGGGTGAATGATGTTGCAGCGATGATAATGCTTAGGCAGAGGATATGTCATTCTGAAGGCAAATGGTGGGTGTGAATAAAAATCGTAAAGCAGAGAATTCGTAGTTTGGAAGTTAGGAGGAGGTGTGGGGGATACCAAAACTGTTGTCCAGAGGGCTGATGAAGGTGTTTGTTTGAGGTGGTTCGGACAGGTGGAGAGATGGAGCGAAACATAATGACTTCAAAGTGTATCAGTCAGTAAGTGTAAGGAAGGCGGGGTTTAGGGGTCGGCCTAGGAAATGGTTTGGAGGGAGGGGGTAAAGGTGGTTTTGTGTGCGAGGGCCATGGACTTTCCACAGGTGCGTGAGCGTGTTTGAAATGAGTGAATGGAGACAAAAGTTTTTTAAAAACTGACGTGCTGTTTGGAGTGTGATCAAAGTAACATTTTTTATGAAGGTGTTCAGGAAAAACCGGCAGGCGGACATGAGTCCTGAGATGGGAAGTACCAGTGCCTGCACTCTGTAAGGCGGGGTTTAAAGTAGCAGTTTAAAACTGTAGTGTAAAGCACCCATCCTGGCGAAGACAGTTGAAGGAGTAGAATGATGTGACAGTTTTTCTTTTTCGGGCCCACCCTGCCTTGGGTGGGAATCGGCCAGTTTGATAATAAAAAAATAATAAACATAAAAAATATATATGCTATATATATATTATATATATATAATATAAATATAAAATATTATATAAAAATTTATATATATCCTAGGTAGTAGATTGGTAGACGGAACCGCCCAGGGAGGAACTACCGTCCTGGCCAAGTTAGTGTAAAACGAAGCCTTAAATTGTTTTACATATGGTAGGATTGCTGGTGTTTTGTCCTGTCTCATAAATTATGCAAGATTACAGTTAATTCTTGCTACTTCTACATACACTTAAGTCACACTACACAAACATGTACAAGCAATATATACACCCCCCTCGGGTTTTCCTACTTTTTCTTTCAAGATTCTTGTTCTTGTTTATTTCCTCTTATCTCCATGGAAGTGGACCAGAAATTCTTCCTCTGTAAGCCATGCGAGTCGTAAGTGCGACTAAAATGCTCGGGTGCAAGGGCTAGTAACCCCTTCTCCTGAATATATATTACTAAATTAAAAAAGTAAAAACTTCATTTTTCTTTTTGGGCCACCCCACCTCAGTGGGATACGCTGGTACTTATGACAGAAGCAGATTTATTATATTTAATATATATAAATAATAATAAATTAAATAAATATAAATATATATATCTAAATATAATATATAAATATAAATAAATATAAAAATATAAATAAAGCGGCATTACTTAGAAAGAAAGGGGGTAAAAGCAGCTGGAACTGAATGGAATCATGACAGAAAAAGTTAAAAGCAGTGGGTGGGGATAAAGTGTTGGAGTGGATGGTACTTTTGTTATAATAAATGTATGAAAGAGGGGAAGGTACCTAGGGATTGGCTAGGAGCAGTAAATAGTCCCATTATATAAAGTGAAAGGGACAAAAGATATTGTAAAAAATAAAGATGGAATAAGTTTACTGAGTATACAGAAAAGTGATACTGCATGGTTATAATTGAAAGAAATAGAGGTAAGACAGAATGTAGAATTGAGCATAAGAGCAAGGATGGCTTCAGAGTGGGTATGGAAGATGTAGAACATTGTTTTACATTGAAGCATATATTTGAACGAAATTAAGAAAAGGTATGGACCGAAATAATAATGTTGCATTTAGGAATTTTAGAAAAGGCATATGATAGAGAGGATAGAGGAGCAATGTGGCAGATTGTAGCAAGTATATGAAATAGGTGTAAAGTAAACTAAATGCGTAAAGAGCTTTAATGAGGATAGTGGAGCTCAGGTTAGGGTGTGTACAGGAGAGGGAGCAACTTCCCTGTAGAAAGTAGGACTTAGACAGGGATGTAGTAATTCCACCAAGGTTGTTTAATATAGTATAGATTTGTAGTAAAAAAGTAAATGCAAATTGTGTTCGGAGAGGGGTAATGGATTAAATTTATGGGAATCAATTCAAAATGTGAATTGACACAGTTACTTTTTGCTGATGATGACTGTGCGTATGGGGTAGATTACTAAAGAAAAATTTGCAAAGTTAGTGATGAGTTATGAGAATGTGTGTAAAGGTAGAAAATTGAAAGTGAACATAGAAAGAGTCAGGTGTTGAGGTATCAAATTGATTAGAAAAAGAAAAATTTGATATCAAAATTGGGAGGAGGAGTATGGAAGAAGTGAAAAAAAATTTGTTTTCAGATACTTATGGGAGTTACGTGTCGCTGATGGATTTATGAAGGATGAGTTATTCACAGAATTGATGAGGGAAAAAAGGCGAGTGTTGCGTTGAGGTATATGTGGAGTCCAAAAACAATTATCTATGGAGGCAAAGAAGGGAATGTATGAAAGTATAGTAGTACCAACACTTCAATGGAAGTGAAGCTTGGGGGGTAAATGCAGCACATGTGTGCAAGCATTGTTACAGGTAATATAGAATAGAGTAGGTACTTGAAAGCCGTGAAGAGTTTAATTACGAGATAGTGAGGCTCATGTTAAGATGTAAAGGATAGAGCAAGATTACATCTCAGTAAAAGTAGTCCTTAGACCAAGAATGTGTGATGTCCACCATGGTGTTCAATATATTACAGATTGGTTGTAAGAGAAGTGAATGCGCAGGTCTTGCAAGGGGTTGGGATAAAATATAAAGGAATTCTAACACAAAGTGGGAGTTGTCACAGTTGCACTTTGCTGATGACACTGCATTTGGGAAGATTCTGAATGAGAAATTTCAGAGGTGTTGGATGAAGTTTGGTAGGGTATGTAAAAGAAGAAATTTAAAAGTCAATATAGGCATGAGTAAGGTGATAACAAAAAGGTTAGGTGACAAAAGATTGGGTATCAGATTGGAGGGAGAGTATTGGAGGAGGTGAATGTATTCAGATTTTTATGAGTGGACGTGTCACAAAATGGGGTCTATGAAGGATGAGGTGAATCATAGAATTGATGAACGGAATAGGGTGAGTGGTGCACTTAGAAGTCTGTGGGGATAAAGAACTTTGTTCGTGGAAGAGAGGAATGTATTAGAGTATACAGGTACCATCCGACTTATGACCAAGCTTGGTTCAAACCAACCGATCGTAAGTCACAATGGATGCAAGTCAAACCTTACTAGACAATATCAACATCACACTTTTGTATTAATTTTATTTTGTTTTATTTTGGTATTTCATTTTTTACTTTACTTTTTATGCTGTTAATACTGTATTTTATACTGTAAGGTTTAGGATAAACACTGTGTACAACACAAACAGTTGTTTATTTCACAGAAATTTGGCATACAAAACATGGTCATGAATCGAGTGGTCGTATGTCAAGCAGGTTGTAAGTCGGATGGTAGGTGTAGTTATACCAACACTCTTATATGGGTGTGAAGCATGGGTAGTGAATACAGTGGAACCTCCACTTATGAACGCATCCACATGCGAGTTTTTTCAAATACGAGCAGTCGCTCGGTAGATTTTCTTGCTTCCACATACAAACAAAATTTCCATAAGCGAGCGGGCCTCAAGAGACATTCCTTGACACCGGCGAGGGGCTCTTGATCTAGGGAATTGGATCTCATTTATTTGTTAGACTATCTTACTGAAAACTTGAACAATGTATGATGGAAAGATGCTTCTTAACGTATTTCAAAAATGAAAGAAATCAGACCATAAATAATGGAGTTCACTTCTCAGCCATTAGCCGCCCCTTAGCAGTATTTTCATATGGTTTTTATGGTTGTATTCTCGTTTTTTTGGTCTCATTTGATAGAATGGAGAATATATTACAGAAATAGATATGATTTTGATTGGTTTCACAATTAAAAGTACCTGGAAAATGAGTTCAAAGTATCAGAAATGTTTGATTCTTTGGCGATGTTCAAGAGTTAACACTGTCCACTCCAATATGCAGACATGAATGGGTTTACATTATTTATACAAATACAGTGGTCCCTCGTTTATCTTTAATCCGTTCCTGGAAGTGTGACGATTATCGAAATAGATGATTCTCGAATCAATTTTCCCCATAAGAAATAATGTAATTACAATTAATCCGTTCCTGACACCCAGAAGTATTAAAACAAAAATTTTTTTTACATGAAATATACATGTAGTACATAAACAATACAATGGGACATGATGAATGAATCATTAACAGCATAACACTTACCTTTATTGGCGATTCTTCTTAGTGTATGGAAGACTGGAGGAGGAGGAGGAGGAGGAGGAGAGATTGGATTAGTTACTGTTTGGAAGGGGAATCCCCTTCCATCAACACCTCAGGTACCAAGTCCTTTTCTGGGGTTACATACTTCTCTTCTCTGTTTCTTAATGCCAATAGGACCACCTTGAGAGTCACTGGAGTTCTGTCTCGCAAAAACAGTGTCCAGAGAGCTCTGTTTCTGGCGTCTCTTAAAACTTCCCTAAAATGTGCCAAGACTCTGTCACTGTACAAGTTGCCGATATGGCTTACAACATCCTTCTCAGGGCGATGTTTCTCCATAAATCTTTCCATCCTACCCCACATTTCAAAAATCTCATTAATTTCTGAAGGCACCTTCTTCCATCCTCTTCCTCCTCCTCTGCAGCAGGGATTCCGAGTTGCAATCTGTTGCTGTTCCTGCTGAAGCTCTTGCAGCTCCTCAGTGGGTAGTTCTTCGTTGTGGTCCTCCAACTCTTCCACATCCTCCAAACTCAAATCCAACCCCATGGAACTCCCCAATGCCACAACATATTTCACAACTGGCATAGGCTCATCAGGGTCAGCCACAAACCTTTCAAAATCCCTCTTGTGAACACAATCTGGCCACAATTTTCTCCAAGCAACAACAGCTTCCTTGCTTTCCTTTTTCTTTGCCACGATGGAAGATATGGTTGTATGGGGTTTGTTATACATCCTGGCCAGTTCGGCCATATGTACGCCACTTTCATATTGTTCAATGATGTCTTTCGTAAGTTCAATCGTATTTCTCACCTTCTCTACCAAAGGCTTGGCACTAGGAACCGACCATTTGCGAGCCAATGTTTGGATGAAAATAACGCGACGATTTCCAAAAAGGACAACTATTGAGCCCGACGATTATCGAGGGACCACTGTATGTATTACAATAATGTAGTAGTCTGCATAACAGTAAATCTTCAATTTTTTTGTGTAAATAAAAATTACAAATTATTTATATAGTGGACCCCTGGTTATCGGCCGATTCTGTTATCGGCCAACTCTGTGATCGGCCGGTTTTTCGGCGCCCGGTTATCGGCCGTTTTGGACGCATCTGTCTGCTGGTCCCAGCCGCTTGAGCGTCAGTTTAGCTGTGTGTCTGGCCGAATGAGGAAGCTTCTGCTCATTCATCCATACATTTTGCTATAACCCATTGTCTTTTGTGGTTATTGATTCAGTGCAACTGCAAAATAAGCAACCATGTGCCCAGAGAAGCACGTTACATAGTACAGTAGGGCCCCGCTTTACGGCGTTTTGCTTTATGGCGTTCCGCTAATACATTTTAAATTGCGACCAAAACTTGCTATACGGCTCCCCCACCTGACTTTCTAATACGGTCACCGTGCCCCATCCAACTTGTTTACATTCTCTGTGAACTCAGTAAGCACCACGTCTCTCCATTATGTCTGGAAACTCCAAATTTGCAAGTGTTTTTAAGTTACTTTATATTACTGTATTTTTATTTATTAACACATCGGCCGATTCCCACCAAGGCATGGTGGCCCGAAAAAGAAAAACTTTCATCATCATTCACTTCATCGCTGTCTTGCCAGAGGGGTACTTTACACTACAGTTATAAAACTGCAACATTAACACCCCTCCCTATGTATACCTGTACCTAAATAAACTTACACACTGCTGGCATGCAGATACACATTAAAATGAGTAAGTGTGTCTTATGTCTCGAGACGCCATATTAGTAATGATAATAATACAGTGGACCCCCGCATACCGTTGGCATCACATAACGTTAAATCTGCTAAGATTTTGCCTCGCATACCGCTAAAAAACCCACTCAACGCTATTCGTCCGAGATGCGTCTAATGTGCGGCCTGAGCCAGCCTCACATGTTCCGCCAGTGGCATTGTTTACCAGCCAGCCTCCGCGGTAACATCCAAGCATACAATCGGAACATTTCGTATTATTACAGTGTTTTTGGTGATTTTATCTGCAAAATAAGTGGCCATGGGCCCCAAGAAAGCTTCTAGTGCCAACCCTACAGGAATAAGGGTGAGAATTACTATAGAGATGAAGAAAGAGATCATTGCTAAGTATGAAAGTGGAGTGCGTGTCTCCGAGCTGGCCAGGTTGTATAGTAAACCCCAATCAACCATCGCTACTATTGTGTCCAAGAAAATGGCAATCAAGGAAGCTGTTCTTGCCAAAGGTTCAACTGTGTTTTCGAAACAGAGATCGCAAGTGATAGAATATGTTGAGAGACTCTTATTGGTGTGGATAAATGAAAAACAGATAGCAGGAGATAGCATCTCTCAAGTGATCATAAGTGTAAAGGCTAGGAAGTTGCATGAGGATTTAATTAAAAAAATGCCTGCAACTAGTGATGATGTGAGTGAATTTAAGGCCAGCAAAGGTTGGTTTGAGAGATTTAAGAAGCATAGTGGCATACATAGTGTGATAAGGCATGGTGAGGCTGCCAGTTCGGACCACAAAGCAGCTGAAAAATATGTGCAGGAATTCAAGGAGTACATAGACAGTGAAGGACTGAAACCTGAACAAGTGTTTAATTGTGATGAAACAGGCCTGTTTTGGAAGAAAATGCCAAGCAGGACCTACATTACTCAGGAGGAAATGGCACTCCCAGGACATAAGCCTATGAAAGACAGGCTTACTCTTCTCATGTGTGCCAATGCTAGTGGTGATTGCAAAGTGAAGCCTTTATTAGTGTATCACTCTGAAACTCCCAGAGCGTTCAGGCAAAAGAATATCCTCAAGGCTAATTTGTGTGTGCTGTGGAGGGCAAACAGTAAGGCATGGGTCACTAGGGACCTTTTCTATGACTGGTTACACCAAGCATTTGCCCCCAATGTGAAAAATTACCTAACTGAAAAGAAATTAGACCTTAAGTGCCTCCTGGTGTTAGACAATACCCCTGGTCATCCTACAGACTTGGCAGAGCAACTTTGTGAGAACATGAGCTTCAGTAAGGTGAAGTTTTTGCCTCCTAATACCACTCCTCTCCTGCAGCCCATGGACCAGCAGGTTATTGCAAACTTCAAAAAACTGTACATAAAAGCTCTGTTTGAAAGGTGACCTCAGAAACTCAATTGACTAAGAGAGTTTTGGAGAGATCACTTTAATATCCTCAATTGTGTAAACCTTATAGGTAAGGCTTGGGAGGGAGTGACTAAGAGGACCTTGAACTCTGCTTGGAAGAAACTGTGGCCAGAATGTGTAAACCAAAGGGATTTTGAAGGGTTTGAGGCTAACCCTGGGAATCCTATGCCAGTTGAGGAATCCATTGTGGCATTGGGAAAGTCCTTGGGGTTGGAGGTTAGTGGGGATGATAAGGAAGAGTTGATGGAGGAGGACAATAAGGAACTAACCACTGATGAGCTGCTAGATCAACTTCAACAGCAAGAGGCCACACCTGAGGAAACTGCTTCGGAGGAGGGGAGAGAGAAATTGAAGAAGTTGCCTAATTCAAAGATTAAGGAAATGTGTGCAATGTGGCTTAAAGTGCAAACCTTTTTTGATGACAATCACCCTAACACAGCTATTGCAAGCCGTGCTGGTGACTATTACACTGACAATGTTGTGAACCACTTTAGGAAAGTCATAAAGGAACGGGAGGTACAGGCCTCTATGGACAGATAAGTTGTGCGACAGAAGTCCAATGACTCTGAAGCTGGTCCTAGTGGCATTAAAAGAAGAAGGGAAGTAACCCCGGAAAAGGACTTGACACCTAAAATCTTAATGGAAGGGGATTCCCCTTCTAAACACTAAGACTCCCTCCTCCTCCCATCCCATCAATCATCACCAGATCTTCAATAAAGGTAAGTGTCATGTAACTGTGCATGTCTTTTTCAGTTTGTGTGTATTAAAATTAATATTTCATGTGGTAAAATTTTTTTTTTCATACTTTGGGGTGTCTTGCACGGATTAATTTGATTTCCATTATTTCTTATGGGGAAAATTCATTCGCATAACGATAATTTTGCTCTCAGGAACAGATTAATATCGTTATGCGGGGGTCCACTGTAGTGATAATAATCACAAGGTTTCATTAGATGTTGTATATTATGCTAATATACACATTTTCATTAATCCATCTATGATATTTTTTTCAAAATTATATAATAAACACGATGCGTAACATATACAGATGATAAATACACCCTACAGTAGAATAAACAAACACAAATATGAGATGCGGTAGACAGACAACTTACACGAGTGACGGCAAGAATAACATTTTCTCTAGTCCAAAATAAGAGAACATTTCTTCTAAAAAATGGTGTTACATGAGAATGAGTGTTCCTCTTTATTTCTTCTACCATATCAACATAGAGACAACTTGTACACAATGTAACTTGCACACAAACCAGACGTGTTTGATTGGCTTGTTTACAAAACTGGCATTCGCCTGGTTTGTTTGCATAACTCCACGAGTGTCCTCTCTCATGAATGTCACATACAAGGCTATAAATTATTCCACACTGACAGGGTCAACAGGAAAGGTGGTGGAGTAGCGATGTATGTCAGAGACAATTTAAATTGTTGTGTTAGACAAGATATTAAATTAGAAGCGTCAGCCACTGAATCTGTTTGGTTACAGCTTCTCGAGGGCCGAGAAAAACTAATTTTGGGTGTGATTTACAGGGCCCCAAATCTTGATAGGGAGTGCAGTAAACTTCTATGGGACGAAATTCGTAAGGCATCTACATACGAAAATGTTGTGCTAATGGGAGATTTCAACTATAGACAGATTGACTGGAGCAATTTGACAGGAAATTTAGAGTCAGGTGACTTTCTTGATACGATCCAGGATTGTTTTTTAAAACAGTTTGTGACAGAGCCAACTAGGGGAAATAACCTCCTTGACTTGGTTCTTGCCAGTAGGGAAACACTAATTAATAATCTTGAGGTTAATGATGAGCTTGGGGAAAGTGATCACAAATCACTCAGTTTTAATATATCATGGAATTCCCCTAATAATGGCAATCAAGTCTCCGTCCCTAACTTTCGCTTGGCTGATTTCATAGGACTGAAAAATTACTTAGGTGGGCTGAACTGGAATGACCTGACTAAGGGTCAGGTAGGTGGTGATGGTTGCCGATATGATGCTTTCCAGGGCATAGTTCTAGCTGCTCAGTCAAATTATGTTCCAAATAGGGAAATCAGATCAAACAAAAATGATCCTAAATGGATGAACAATAGATTAAAATATCTGATTGGTCAAAAGAGAGGCATATATAGGCAAATCAAAAGAGGAGAGGGGCAATTGAGAAATCGATATATCCAGTTAAAGAGAGAAATAAAAAAGGGAATTAGAAAAGCAAAGAGAGATTATGAGGTTAAAGTTGCAAGAGAATCGAAGACTAACCCAAAGGATTCTTTCAGGTATACAGAAGTAAGATCAGGGACAAGATAGGCCCACTCAAAAGTTCCTCGGGTCAGCTCACTGACAGTGATAAGGAAATGTGTAGAATTTTTAACACATACTTCCTCTCAGTTTTTACACAGGAGGATACCAGCGATATTCCAGTAATGATAAATTATGTAGAACAGGACGATAATAAACTGTGCACTATTAGGGTCACAAGTGACATGGTCCTTAGGCAAATAGATAAATTAAAACCTAACAAATCCCCAGGCCCTGATGAACTGTATGCAAGGGTTCTAAAGGAATGTAAAGAGGAGCTTAGCACACCTTTGGCTAATCTTTTCAACATATCACTACAAACTGGCATGGTGCCAGATAAGTGGAAAATGGCAAATGTGATACCTATTTTCAAAACAGGTGACAGGTCCTTAGCTTGAACTATAGACCAATAAGCCTAACCTCCATAGTGGGAAAATTTATGGAATCAATAATTGCCGAGGCAGTTCGTAGCCACCTTGAAAAGCATAAATTAATCAACGAATCTCAGCATGGTTTTACAAAGGGGCGTTCCTGCCTTACGAATTTATTAACTTTTTTCACTAAGGTATTTGAGGAGGTAGATCATGGTAATGAATATGATATTGTGTATATGGACTTCAGTAAGGCTTTTGACAGGGTCCCACATCAGAGACTATTGAGGAAAATTAAAGCACATGGAATAGGAGGAGAAATTTTTTCCTGGATAGAGGCATGGTTGACAAATAGGCAGCAGAGAGTTTGCATAAATGGGAGAAATCAGTGTGGGGAAGTGTCACGAGCGGTGTTCCACAGGGGTCAGTGTTGGGCCCCCTGCTGTTCACAATCTACATAAACGACATAGATGAGGGCATAAAGAGCGACATCGGCAAGTTTGCCGATGACACCAAAATAGGCCGTCGAATTCATTCTGACGAGGACATTCGAGCACTCCAGGAAGATTTGAATAGACTGATGCAGTGGTCGGAGAAGTGGCAGATGCAGTTTAATATAGACAAATGCAAAGTTCTAAATGTTGGACAGGACAATAACCATGCCACATATAAACTAAATAATGTGGATCTTAATATTACGGATTGCGAAAAAAGATTTAGGAGTTCTGGTTAGCAGTAATCTGAAACCATGACAACAGTGCATAAGTGTTCGCAATAAAGCTAATAGAATCCTTGGCTTCATATCAAGAAGCATAAATAATAGGAGTCCTCAGGTTGTTCTTCAACTCTATACATCCTTGGTTAGGCCTCATTTAGATTATGCTGCACAGTTTTGGTCACCGTATTACAGAATGGATATAAATTCTCTGGAAAATGTACAAAGGAGGATGACAAAGTTGATCCCATGTATCAGAAACCTTCCCTATGAGGATAGACTAAGGGCCCTGAAACTGCACTCTCTAGAAAGACGTAGAATTAGGGGGGATATGATTGAGGTGTATAAATGGAAGACAGGAATAAATAAAGGGGATGTAAATAGTGTGCTGAAAATATCTAGCCTAGACAGACTCGCAGCAATGGTTTTAAGTTGGAAAAATTCAGATTCAGGAAGGATATAGGAAAGTACTGTTTGGTAATAGAGTTGTGGATAGAGTGGAACAAACTCCCAAATACCGTTATAGAGGCCAGAACGTTGTGTAGCTTTAAAAATAGGTTGGATAAATACATGAGTAGATGTGGGTGGGTGTGAGTTAGACCTGATAGCTTGTGCTACCAGGTCGGTTGCCGTGTTCCTCCCTTAAGTCAATGTGACCTGACCTGACTAGGTTGGGTGCATTGGCTTAAGCCGGTAGGAGACTTGGACCTGCCTCGCATGGGCCAGTAGGCCTTCTGCAGTGTTCCTTCGTTCTTATGTTCTTAACTCATTCTCTCTCTCTCTCATTTACTCGTTTTATCTCATTTACTCACCTCTGATCCTACAAATATTTTAAGGCAAGTAATGAGTGAACTGTATATGCATTTTATTGCTCTCGGTTAGTTAAATGTCATAGAATATTATGTGTGGGTGGGGTGGCCTGGTATGGTAGCCTGGCTGGCTACCATACATACCACACAATAGAGTTGATGATAGTGAAATATTCAAGGACTATTTTGTGCTGTCTCCAGACAAACTCTTGCTGGCCGCCGCCGATGCCACACATAAAATCATGTATTTTATTAGTTCTAGAGTATATATCAGGTTTCTATGTTATTTATATTGTTTGTTATGTCATATTAGATGAACTGTGATAGATAAATAAGCTGTATAGACGATATTGGCAAAATTATTCAAGTAGTATTTTGTTCGGTCTCCAGACAGTCGTCCACCGCCGACACTGCCCATACCACGACATGAATTACATATTTTATTCATTTTTGAGTATATATCAGCTTTCTATGTTATTTATATTGTTTATTATGCATATCAGATCAAGTGAGATAGATAAATAAGCCCTAAAGTTGATATTAGCGAAATTATTGAAGTGCAGAATTCCATTGGAACAGATTAATTGCATTTCAATTAGTTTAAATGAGAAAAATTGACTCTGCAAGTAAGCAAATCCAGTTGCGAGCAAGGTCATGGAACGGATTAAACTTGCAAGTAGAGGTTCCACTGTAATTTGTGATAATAATAATAATAATTTGTCAGAGCATCATTCCTTCTAAAAATACATTAGAATGGAAGTGTTGGTCTTTATTTATTCTACTGTACCACTGTGGAGAGAACTTGTACACATTGTAAGGTGTTTGTATGAATCTTTATGAACCACAACCAGACACGCATAGTCTGTTTGTTTACATAGTGGGTGGGGTAGCCAGGTTGGCTTCCCTGCACTACTCTACCTACCACACCATTTTCTACAAATAAATACTTTTCACCTTTCACCCTACATTAAGACAACAAATATTTTAAGGTAAGTAATGAGTGTACTGTATATGCATTTTATCGCTCTATTTAACCCTTTGACTGTCGAAGGGCCAAATCCTGAAGTTGCTTCTGGTGTCGCAAAATATTCGAAAAAAAAAATTATTTTTTCTTATGAAATGATAGAGAATCTTTTCCCGATTGTAAAGACACCAAAAAAACGAAATTTGATGGAAAACTGACGGAATTACGCTCTCGCGAAGTTAGCGACTTCGGCGATATTTAAAAATCGGCAATTTCGCCCACTTTGAGCCCTATTTTCGGCTAATTCCGTTATTCCAGTCAACCAAACTCATAACTATTTCTTCAGAACTCTATTTTTTTCTATCGATTGAGTACAAGAAACTGCCCATTTACCGATTTCAACTACCCAATAACATGGTCAGAAATTTGCAATTTGGCCAATTTCACGAAAATTAAAAAATACGACAATTTCAAAATAAGGTCCAGAATGAACAATGCAGACATTCCTGGCTCTAAAATAACATTTTCTTTGTTCATCAGTCATGTCTCCAGGTCCCTGTGATATTACTCTTGCTTTTTATTTTGAAATTTTATTCAAACAAAAAATAGAAGATTTACTGTTATGCAGACTACTGCAATACTGTAATAATTGTAAAAATTACATCAACCCATTCATGACTGCGTATTAGAATGGCTATTTGGACATTTATTGGACAATGACATCATTTGTTCACTTTTGAACATCGGCAAAAATCAAACATTTCCTGTACTTTGTGCTCCATTTCCAGGTTCTTTTTATAGTAAAATTAATCAAAATCACCTCCATTTCTATAATATAGTTTCCATTCTATCAAATGAGACCAAGAAAACGAGAATACAACCACAAATACTATACGAAAATAGACCACAAAGTCGGCATTTTAATTAAAAAAAACGGTCGGAGTTTTTTTTTTCTCATTATGCACTGCGTGCTCCAGGATTTTTTTTATGTGGTGCACACTGACCAAACAGACCCATTCTCTCACATGTGGGCCTACTAGCTTTCTCCTGCCTGATTTGAAGCCGCTAGAATTTATGAGTATATATACGTCAAACACGGTACCTCGCAAACGTATATATACGGCCGCGACAGTCAAAGGGTTAAGCATCGTCATAGTATATTATGTGGGTGGGGGTGGCCAGAAGGGCTACCACACTTAACTTATAGTAAATGCTACTCACCTTTTGCCCTACATTAAGACTACGAATATTTTAAGGTAAATAATACGTGTACTGTGTGTATTTTACTTTTTATTGTTTTTTAATGCCTAAGATCTATTGCTAACTTAATATATATTAGTGTAAACTTGTCATCTGGCATTTATATACAATTATAAATGGAAAAAATGGTGTTCTGCTTTCTGGAGAACTCTGCTTTCCAGCAGTAGCCTGGAACCTAACCTGCCGTGTAAGTGGGGCCCTACTGTATCTTCTTCAAAATTATATAAGAAACACGTTACACAGCATATAAACATGCAATGTTTATTATATGCGATGTATATTTAATAATCATTCTTTGGCACATAAAATGTCTTATTTTACGTTAATACAGTGGACCCCCGCATAGCGACCTTAATCCGTGCAAGAGGGCTGGCTGTTATGCGAAATGTTCGGTATGTGAATGAATTTTCCCCATAAGAAATAATGGAAATAAAATTAATCCGTGCAAGACACCCAAAAGTATGAAAAAAATTTTTTTTTACCACATGAAATGTTAATTTTAGTACACACAAACTGAAAAAGGCATGCACAATTACATGACACTTACTTTTATTGAAGATCTCGTGATGATTGATGGGATGGGAGGAGGGGAGAGAGAGTGTTAGTGTTTAGAAGGGGAATCCCCTTCCATTAAGACTTGAGGTGTCGAGTCCTTTTCTGGGGTTACTTCCCTTCTTCTTTTAATGCCACTAGGACCAGCTTCAGAGTCACTGGACTTCTTTCGCACAACATATCTGTCCATAGTGGCCTGTACCTCTTGTTCCTTTATGATTTGTCTAAAGTGGTTCACAACATTGTCATTGTAACAGTCACCAGCACGGCTTGCAATAGCTGTGTGTAGGGTGATTTTCATCAAAAAAGGTTTGCACTTCAAGCCATTTTGCACACATTTCCTTAATCTTTGAAGTAGGCAATTCCTTCAATTTCTCTCTCCCCTCCTTTGAACCAGTTTCCCCAGGTCTGGCCTCTTGCTCTTGAAGTTGATCTATCAGCTCATCAGTGGTTAGTTCTTCATTGTCCTCCTCCACCAACTCTTCCACATCCTCCCCACTAACCTCCAACCCCAAGGACTTCCCCAATGCCACAATTGATTCCTCAACTGGTATACTCCTCTCAGGGTTAGCCTCAAACCCTTCAAAATCCCTTTTGTCTACACATTCTGGCCACAGTTTCTTCCAAGCAGAGTTCAAGGTCTTCTTAGTCACTCCCTCCCAAGCCTTACCTATAAGGTTTATACAATTGAGGATATTAAAGTGATCTCTCCAAAACTCTCTTAGAGTCAGTTGAGTTTCTGAGGTCACTACAAAGCACCTTTCAAACAGAGCTTTTGTGTACAGTTTTTTGAAGTTTGCAATAACCTGCTGGTCCATGGGCTGCAGGAGAGGAGTGGTATTAGGAGGCAAAAACTTCACCTTAATGAAGCTCATGTCCCCATAAAGTCGCTCTGCCACGTCTGTAGGATGACCAGGGGCATTGTCTAACACCAGGAGGCACTTAAGTTCTAATTTCTTTTCAGTTAGGTAATCTTTGACATTGGGGGCAAATGCATGGTGTAACCAGTTATAGAAAAAGTCCCTAGTGACCCATGCCTTACTGTTTGATCTTCACAGCACACACAAATTATCCTTGAGGACATTCTTTTGCCTGAACGCTCTGGGAGTTTCAGAGTGATACACTAATAAAGGCTTAACTTTGCAATCACCACTAGCATTGGCACACATCAAAAAGTAAGCCTGTCTTTCATAGGCTTATGTCCTGGGAGTGCCTTTTCCTCCTGAGTAATGTAGGTCCTGCTTGGCATTTTCTTCCAGAACAGGCCTGTTTCATCACAATTAAACACTTGTTCAGGTTTCAGTCCTTCAGTTTCTATGTACTCCTTGAATTCCTGCACATATTTTTCAGCCGCTTTGTGGTCCGAACTGGCAGCCTCACCATGCCGTATCACACTATGTATGCCACTACGCTTCTTAAATCTCTCAAACCAACCTTTGCTGGCCTTAAATTCACTCACATCATCACTAGTTGCAGGCCTTTTTTTAATTAAATCCTCATGCAACTTCCTAGCCTTTTCGCTTATGATCGCTTGAGAGACGCTATCTCCTGCTAGCTGTTTTTCATTTATCCACACCAATAAGAGTCTCTCAACATCTTCCATCACTTGCGATCTTTGTTTCGAAAACACAGTTAAACCTTTGGCAAGAACAGCTTCCTTGATTGCCTTTCTGTTGCCCACAATAGTAGAGATGGTTGATTTGGGTTTCTTGTACAACCTGACCAGGTCGGTGATACGCACTCCACTTTCATACTGATCAATGATCTCTTTCTTCATCTCTATTGGAATTCTAACCCTTATTGCTGTAGGGTTGGAACTAGAAGCTTTCTTGGGGCCCATGGTCACTTATTTTCCAGAAACAGCACCGAAAACACTGTAATAATACGAAATATTCCGATTGTATGCTTGAATGTTACCGCGGAGGCTGGCTGGTAAACAATGCCACCGGCGGAACATATGAGGCTGGCTCAGGCCGCACATTGGACGCGTCTCGGACGAAGGGCGCTGAGCGGGTTTTTGGGCGGTATGCGAGGCAAAATTTTAGCGATCAAAGCGTCCGGTATGCGGATTGTCCATTATGCAAGGCGTCCGGTATGCGGGGGTCCACTGTATAGACATTTTCATTTATCCATCTATATTTTCTTCAAAATTATATAAGAAACATGTTATATATCATGTAGCAAATAAACATGCAATGTTTATATGTTATCGAGTGGAGAGTTGGATGGAGAGTTGGATGCAGCGTTAGAGAAAACTGTGAATCTGGTGACTGGTGCGGTAACCACCCTTCATATGCGTTTGTTTACAATTCTCGGCAGGAATTATTCATTACTTCTCCCTTTGTTTATGATGGCATCTAGAAGTAGTTGTTAGAAATGACTAAACTCAGTGAACATGGTAATAATATGGCTGTGTAGTATAATAATATGGCTGTGTAGTGTAATAATATAGCTGTGTAGTGTCATAATACAGTGGACCCTCGACCAACGATGGCATCGTCTAACGTTAAATCCAACTAGCGATATATTTTAACGCAAAAATTTTGCCTCAACTAGCGCTAAAAAATTCGACCAACACAATTCGTTCCGTTCGAGACGCATCCACTTGTGGCCAGTGTTTACAAGCCAGCCAATCAACCATCTCTACTATAGTGAGGAGGAAAACAGCAATCAAGGAAGCTGTTCTTGCAAAAGGTGCAACTGTGATTACAAAACAGTGATCGCAAGTGTTAGAAAATATTGAGAGACTGTGTATTGGTGTGGATAAATGAAAAACAGATAGCAGGAGATAGCATCTCTCAAGCGATCATTTGTGAAAAGGCTAGGCAGTTGCATGAGGATTTAATTAGAAAAATGCCTGCAACTAGTGGTGATGTGAGTGAATTTAAGGCCAGCAAAGGTTGGTTTGAAAGATTTAAGAATCGTAGTGGCATACATAGTGCGATTAGGCATGGTGAGGCTGCCAGTTCAGACCAAAAAGCAGCTGAAAAATATGTGCATGAATTCAAGGAGTTGAATCCAAGATATGTTGAGCGACAGAAGTCCAGTGACTCTCAAGCTGGTCCTAGTGGCATTAAAAGAAGAAGGGAAGTAACCCCGGAAAAGGACTTGCTACGTCAAGTCCTAATGGAGGGGGATTCCTCTTCTAAACATTAACCCTTTCAGGGTCCGTCCCGTAGATCTACGGCTTCACGCTGAGTGTCCAAACCGTGGATCTATGCCAAAATTCTAGCGCCGTCAAATTTAGCGCGAAAGCGCTCATGGGCCTACATGTGAGAGAACGGGTCTGCGTGGTGGGTGTGCGCCATAAACAAAAAATCTAGGCGCCCGCATAGCATTGTGGGAACGCCAGCTCAGTTACCCTTGTTCACCATGCCTAGTCGCAAGTCAGCTCTCACTCCCCGGAAAATTGGGACTCTCCTCTTCCTATCTGATAGTTCTGACACTGATGGAAGTGGAAATGAAGACGAATTCTATGGCTTTGATCAGTTAGTGGCCGAAAGGAATGACCAGGATATCGATAATAGTGCAGAAAACCCTGACGAACCTCAACCTTCTACCTCTGGTGTGGGCACTCGTGACTCACGGTCGGTTGTGCCTCAATGCAAGAGAAAACTAATATTTTCGCGTGGCCAGGCCTCTGCCTTCAGTAATGATGATGACAGTGACGTGGATTGTGATTTTAATGCGCTCGACGATCATTCGAGTAGTGATAGTGAGGAATCATATTCACCAGTGAAGCATCGGTATGTTCGCCGCCGCATGCGCTCGGGTAGTGTACCTTATGCTGTGCCCAGGGGACGGAGTACATCCTGGAGTACATTCCGTGGCCCTACACCAGTTTTAGGTAGTGATAGTGAGGATGATGTGGCTGCACTTGGCATGGATAGACCACAGGCATCAGTGGATGGTGGTAGTGGCACCGCCATGCGTGACTCAACAGGCCACGCTGGGACCCACGCTGCTGACTCGTCAGTTCAAGGACAAAGCGGAGCATCAGCCACCAACCCACCACAACCACAACCACCCGCACAACCAGCCTATGATGTCCAGTATCCACCAGCAAACCGTATGTGGGATTCGTAGCAAAATCCCGATTTTGTTCCCAAGCCTTACCACTTTGATGACTCTCAAAGTGGAATTCTACCTACTTGTCCCCTTGGAACCACAGCCAATGAACTGGAATTCTTTGAATTATTCTTTGACCAGCCATTGATGGAAACTATTGTCAGGGAAAGTAATAAGCAAATACGATCATATCACCACAGTCAAGACTACACAGGTGGAAAGAGACGACTGTTGCAGAAATGTATTTTCTTTTTGCAACAATAATACTTATGCCTCATGTCTATAAGCATAATATAAAAGCATACTGGTCCACAGATTGGCTAATTTCTACCCCGGTCTTCAGTGAAATCATCCCAGTGAACAGGTTTATCTTACTCTTACGTATGTTGCAATTCTCTGACAAAACCAGGCCTGACAGAAGTGACAGGTTATATAAGATTAGAAATGTTTTCATGTATCTCAAACAAAAGTTCAGCATATATTTTTATCCATTCAAGAATGTTGTAATTGACGAATCTTAGATTTTGTTCTGTCATTCAAGCAGTATATACCGAGCAAGAGGAAACGCTTTGGTATAGAACTGTTTGTACTCTGTGACTGTGACAGTGGCCTGGTGTTGGATATTGTTGTATACACGGGAAGTAAAACATTGAAAGATACCAAGATGTTATTGGGTATCTCAGGTGACGTAGTGAGAAACATGATGGCACCTTATCTTGGTAAGGGGCATACATTATATACCGATAACTGGTACACAAGCCCATTACTCAGTGATTTCATGCGAGTGAACTAGACAGATGTGTGTGGCACAGTGCATTCTAATCGTAAACATATGCCCAGGCTCAACGCAGGTGCTCGTGGTGATGACGTGCAGGTGTTTACTGCCAATGACATCATGGCATTACGGTGGCATGACAAATAAGATGTCACATTGTTGACAACCATTCACCGTAATGAAATGCAATTTTTTTTTTAGTTTAATATGTTTATTATGCACCCCATACCCATCCTGTGGGCAGTATTCAAAAGATTACAGAGGTACATAATTGGTCCAGGGACTGGACTCCAAAGTTTTGATAGCTGAGCAAGTTACAAAGGTAATGAACTAGATCTGGTCATAATCATGACCAAGTTACAAAGGTAATGAGCTCCAGGTAGAGCTGGTCACACTCATGAATAATTGCAAAGGTAATGAATCATAAACACATTAATCATGAGAATTTACAAAGGTAATGAGCTCCAGGTAGAGCTGGTCACAATCATGACAAGTTTCAAAGGTAATGAATGATAAACACGTTATCACATGATTACAATCATAGACAATTACAGAGTAATGAGCAGTAAACAAACATAGCAGGGAATTCATCCATTGCCCCAAACAACAGATGTTGCTAGGTGCCTGTCTCTCCTCGGTAGACAGCCATTGCAAACAGCAGCAAGTTGCCCTGGGATCTGCTGCTTGCACGAGCACCATCGACCCTCCCCAAGAGGTCAAGAAGCCAGTGACTCCGTTAGCAGCCCGATGGAGAGCTCCCCTAGGGACATGTCAGTGTCCTGGTGGACGCCAAGTTGATTGAAGATCCCAGGCCCTCGTGTGCACGGATGTTGAAGCTTGAGGAACTGAGTACACACTGCCTGTGGCACACCTGACAGCTGCCTCGCGGTCGAACTCCACGATGCTGTCCCTGTAGTGGAAGTTCCTGTGAGCCCGGCACTCCCTGCAGTGCCATCGCTGACATAGTGGGTTAGGGGAGAAGTACCCTCTACTGATGGGGTGGCGCTGGGAGTTGGGTGGATGAGGCGGGGGAGACGCGCAGGTGTGAGGCGTTATGAGAGGGTCACTGTTTACTACACACGCCCTCCCCCTCCCCCCCAGCGGAGAGGGGGGAAGGCGCTGACTGGTCCTGACTCGACAACACCAAATCCTCTGAAACTGCACTGCAAGACAGTGGCAAAGTTGATCGAGTGACTAATGAACGTATTCAAAAACCAGTGACAGTGATTGATTATACACAAAACATACGCTTGGTTGACAAATGTGACATGCAGATTGGTTTTGTTGACTGTGTTCGTAAGAGTTACAAGTGGTACATGAAACTTTTCTTCCATCTCATGGACATTTCAATGCTCAATGCATATAATATGTACCAAATAAAGACTGGCAACAGACCACCGTATGGTGAATTTTGTTTGTCTGTTGTCAGACAACTCATAATGAAGTACCAGGTAAGAACACCTGCTATACAACAAGGTCCTCGAATTACTCAGGATATACCCAAGCGTTTGAGGAGGGAAGGTGATCATTTCATAATACAGCTTTCTTCAACTCAGAAGAAATTTGCTCAGAAGAGATGCATCGTCTGTGCACAAACAAAACAACGGCAACAAAGTCGCAAAGACACTCGGTTTATGTGTGAGGAATGTAAGGTGCCTCTGTGCATGGTGCCTTGTTTCAAGGAGTTCCACAAGCTCCAGCAGTTCTAAAACCATGTCCAGTGATTGTAAATATGTAAATATATGATAGAACATTAGTATTATACAAGATTTGGGCATGTTTATTGTAATAAACAACAGTGGTTAACAATAATATGATAATAACTTTAGTGCAGTTATTGTGTTCAATACAGTGAGTTTATATATATATCAATTATATACAGTATTGGTCTCTCAGGCCCCAAATGTTAGTAGGAAAAGAAAAGAAAAAACTCTAAAAACCGCCAAATAATGTAATGCGCGTATGTGGAATTCGTCGATGTTGCCGCCACCACATCATTTTGGACAAACTTCTTGGCACTGTATCTCGGTAAGTACTGATCAGAAAAAATTTTTCTTTGTCTTATTACCTTCACAAAAATATGCTCTTTAATTCTGTAAGAAAAAATAATTTTTTTTTTTTTTTTTTCAAAATTTCTTGGACACTGGAGCACCACTTCAGATTTTGGCCTTGGACCCTGAAGGGGTTAAAAACTTAGACACTCTCCCCTCCTCCCATCCCATCAATCATCACCAGATCTTCATTAACCCTTTCAGGGTCCGTCCCGTAGATCTACGGCTTTACGTTCAGGGTCCAAACCGTAGATCTACGCCATGAGCTCAGCTCACTCTGATAAACTGTGAGTGGTACATTTGGGCCTAGATATGAGAGAATACATGTATGTGGTATGTGTGCACCACATAAAACAGATCCTGCAGCACGCTGTGTATAATGAGAGAAAAAAACTGAAATCATGATTTTTCGATTAAAACAGCGACTTTGCAGTGTTTTTCCGCATGCTTTTTATAGTTCTATTTGCGATTTCTTGGTCTCATTTGATAGAATGGAAAACATATTACAGAAATAGAGATGATTTTGATTGGTTTTTAGCACTGGAAATGGCTTGAAACTGAGCTCAAAGTAGCAGAAATGTTAAATTTTTGCCGATATTCAAGAGTAAACAAACGACCTCACACATCTAATACACACCAGCTGGTGGGTCTAATATGCATTCACAAATATGGTGATGATATTTATACAATTATTACAGTATTGCATAACAGTAAATCTTCTATTTTTTGGTGTGAATAAAAATTCATTATGTGAATAAAAAATCAAAATGGAATTTAGTTGTAAAGCCTCAAAACGTAACTAATGAACAGAGGAAATGTTAGTTTAGTTCCAGGAATACCTACAGTGTTTATTCTGGACTATTTTGAAATTGGAATATTTTGAACTTTGTGTTAAATTGGCCAAATTAACAATTTCCGATCACTTTAATTTGTAGTTGAAACAGTTGACTTGGCAATTTCTTGTGCTCAATCGATAGAATAAAAGTAATAATAGTGAAATAGCTAAGAATTTGGTTGACTGGAATAATGTAATTGGCCTAAAATGGGAGTCAAAGTCGGCAAAATCGCCGATTTGTAAATATCGCTGACGCATCAAAATTTGCGAGAGCATAATTTCGTCAATTTTCCATAAAATGTCGTACTTTTTGTTTTATTACCTTCACAAAAAGATTCTCTACCATTTCATAAGAAAATATAATTTTTTTTTTTTTAAATTCTTGGACACTGGGGCACCACTTCAGAATTGGGCCTTGGATCCTGAAGGGGTTAATTACCCAACAAAAGGCTGCAGTCAGAATAACAAATTCCCACTACAGATAGCACACTCCATCAATATTCAAAACTCTAAACCTACTCACCATACAAAACATCCATACTTATTATTGTACCTACTACATACATAGAACACTTAACTCGGATATAAACCCTCCCCTCAAACGTCTCCTTACCAACCTCAACAGAACGTATGACCATAACACAAGGCACAGATCACTCTTTGATGTTCCTCGTGTCCATCTCACGCTATGCAAAAACTCAATGCACATGAAAGGCCCAAAAATTTGAAATTCATTACTTGTGAATATAAAAGAAACACTGTCTGTTTATAAATTCAAGTCTCTACTTAAAAATCACTTACTCACCCACAACTAAATAAATACTGAATAATTGTATCTCAAAAATGTTTAACCTGTGACCCAATCAAACTGTTATTTTTAATTACATTACCTAACAGAATACTCCATTCTACTGAATGCACAGCAACACAGTAAATGACCACGTGATCTGTCTTCGAAATACAGTAGACCCCCGGTATTCGATATTAATCCGTTCCTGAGAGCTCATCGAATACCGATAATATCGAAAACCGAATCAATTTTCCTCATAAGAAATAATGGAAATCAAATTAATCTGTGCAAGACACCCAAAAGTATGAAAAAAAAATTTTTTACTACATGAAATATTAAGTTTAATGCAATAGAATAATTACAATAACAATAAAATAATTGACACTTACCTTTAATGAAGATCTGGTGATGATTGATGGGATGGGAGGAGGGGAGAGGTGTTAGTGTTTAGAAGGGGAATCCCCTTCCATTAGGACTTGAGGTAGCAAGTCCTTTTCCGGGGTTACTTCCCTTCTTTTAATGCCAGTAGGACCAGCTTGAGAGTCACTGGACTTCTGTCGCACAACATAACTGGCAGCCTCACCATGCCTAATCACACTATGTATGCCACTACAATTCTTAAATCTTTCAAACCAACCTTTGCTGGCCTTAAATTCACTCACATCACCACTAGTTGCAGGCAATTTCTTTACCAAATTGTCATGCAACTGCCTAGCCTTTTCACAAATGATCGCTTGAGAGATGCTATCTCCTGCTATCTGTTTTTCATTTATCCACACCAATAACAATCTCTCAACATTTTCTAACACTTGCGGTTGCTGTTTCGTAATCACAGTTGCACCTTTCGCAAGAACAGCTTCCTTGATTGCCGTTTTCCTGGTCACTATAGTAGAGATGGTTGATTAGGGTTTATTATACAACCTGACCAGCTCCGACACACGCACTCCACTTTTGTACTTCGCAATTATCTCTTTTTTCATTTCATAAGTCATTAGCGACTTTTTTCTCGAAGGGTTGGCACTAGAAGCTTTCTTTTGGCCCGTGGTGACTTATTTTGCAGAAACAAGCACCAAACACAGTGATAATATGGATAATACGGAATGTACCGAATGTATCCTTAGATGCGCACACACTGGCTGGCTTGTAAACACTAGCACACACGGGGCAGTTCAGGCTACACGTGGACAGGTCTCGTATGAATCGTATCGAATACCGGGTTTTCAATCGAATACCGAGGAAAATTTTTTGCATTAAAATGCATCGAAAACCGGATTTATCAAATACCGATGACATCGAATACCGGGGGTCCACTGTACTCATTTGTGCTTAATTGTTATCTGTTTACAATAATGTTTACCACTGAATATATCATTGCTTAGTTATCTTAAGTTAATTTTAAGCCTGCCCATAATGCTCTGCATACAAGGGGCTTTGGCATGTTCCACTTAACCACTGCATTTTTTTGTACTTCAATGTATCATGTTCAAATTAATAAATAAATAAATAATTAAATAAATAAATAAATAAAGACATAAAAAAAAATTTTCAAAAATTTTCTGACCCTGAGAACAAGTTTGGGAGAGGGCCTGTCGACCCTGAAAGGGTTAAAGATATGCCAGAAACAGACCTCTATGGACAGATTTGTTGTGTGACAGGGGTCCAGTGACTCAAGCTGGTCCCAGTGGCATTAAAAGACAAAGAAGGGAAGTAACCCCAGAGAAGGCTTTGCTACCTAAAGTCTTTATAGAGGGGGATTCCCCTTCCAAACACTAACTCCTCCCTCTTTCCTCTTCCCTGTCTTCCAGAAGCCAGTATTAGCCTTCAATAAAGGTATGTAATACTTACATAATTGTTAAAAAAATTATATTTTTGTTAATATTTTTGTCTGGAACGGATTAATTGTATTTCCATTTAATTTTATGGGAAATTTTAAATTCGGTTTTCACCCTTTCTTTTTATGGGCCGATTTTTCTGGAACGGATTACCCGATCTGTATAATAAGTACTATAAATAAAAAATAATAAAAATAATAATGGGGGGGCTTCAAAAGGCTGTGATTACCACACAATGCGGGAGCGGTTGTGCCACCCCCACCTGTCACAATGAAATATTTTTTTCTTTTTGGGAGTAATACATGGACCCCCGGGTTTACGATTTTAAATCCGTTCCTGAGAGCCATCGTATCCCAAAAATTTGGGAAGGGGCAAATTAAATTTTTCCCCATAAAAAAAATGGAAATCAAATTAACCTGCAAGCCCCCAAAAAGTATGGAAAAAAAAAAATTTACCACATGAAATATTTTAAATTTAATGCACAAAACTGAAGACATGACAGTTGTATACCTTAACAATAAAACAGACACTTACCTTTAATGAAGATCTGGTTTATGTTGATGGGATAGGGAGGGGAGAGTGTCGAAATTGTTAATTTTAGAAGGGAAATCTCCTTCTGTTAGGGCTTGAGGTGAAGTCCTTTTTGGGGTTACTTCCCTTTATTAACCTCTAGGGCCCCAAATTTAGAGTCACTGGACCCCTGTCGCACAAAAATCGTCCATAGAGGTCTTACCCCCCCGTTTCCTTAAGATTTTTTCTAAAATGGGCCAAAAAAATTTCATTTTTAAAAGTCACCACATGGCTTGCAAAAGCTGTGTTAGGGGATTTTCATCCCTAAAGGTTTGCACTTCAACCCACTTTGCACACATTTCCTTAATTTTTGAAGTAGGCACAATGGATTCCACAACTGGCATAGGCTTCTCAGGGTTAGCCCCAAACCCTTCAAAATCTTTCTTAATTTCCATACTAATTCTCACCCTTTTTACCACAGGGTTGGCACTAGAAGCTTTCTTGGGGACCATGGTGACTTATTTTGCAGAAACAAACACTAAAAACATTGTGATAATATGGAATGTACCGATTGTATGCTTAGATGTGAGCACACTGGCTGGCTTGTAAACACTAGCACTCACGTGGACACGTCCCGAATGAATCGCATGTGGCGGGTTTTTTAGTGAGTGGCGAGGCAAAAATTTTGCATTAAAATGTATCGAATACAGGATTTAACGTATACCGATGCCATTGAATGCCACTGTACGTGTATCAGGTTTCTATGTTATTTATATTGCTTGTTATGCCATATTAGATGAATTGTGGTAGATAAATAAGCCGTAGAGTTGATATTAGCAAAATTATTCAAGTAGTAGTTTGTCCTGTCTCCAGACAAACTCTCGTCTGCTGCCGACGCCGCTGATACCACTACATGAATGACATTCTATTCATTCTAGAGTATATACAGTGGACCCCCGGTTAACGATATTTTTTCAATCCAGAAGTATGTTCAGGTGCCAGTACTGACCGAATTTGTTCCCATAAGGAATATTGTGAAGTAGATTAGTCCATTTCAGACCCCCAAACATACACGTACAAACGCACTTACATAAATACACTTACATAATTGGTCGCATTCGGAGGTGATCGTTATGCGGGGGTCCACTGTATCAGGTTTCTATGTTATTCATATTGTTTATTATGTCATACAGTGGACCCCAGCCGTTCGGCAGCCGCGAATTTCGTGGAATCCAACTTTCAGCAAGTTTTTTTTGGCAAAATTTAGCCTCGCAGTTCGTGATTGGACTCATGATTCAGCGACAGTCCGGTACACGTCCGCCCATCACCGCACACACAAAGCCAGTCTCCCGCACCAGTCACATTCAAGTGTGCCATTGTTTATCAGCGTGTGACCATCACCCCGCGGGTTCATACAATACTTTTCATAATAATCCATTGTTTTTTGTGCTTCCAACTGCTAAATAAATCACCATGGGCCCAAGGAAAACTAGTGCCAGCCCTTTGGTAAAGAAAGTGAGGAACATGATCGAATTCAAGAAGGAAATCATTGAAAAATATGAGAGCAGAGTGCATGTTACAGAACTTGCCAGGATGTATGGCAAACCCTATTCAACCATCACTTCGATTGTAGCGAAGGGAAACGAAATAAAGTGTGCTATTGAAATATTGAAAATGGGATAGATAAACCATACCCCCGGCCGGGATTGAACCCGCGGTCATAGTCTCAAAACTCCAGCCCGTCGCGTTAGCCACTAGACCAGCTAGCCACAATAAGATTCATCCAACTAGGTATATTTCTACACCATACGAAGGTTAGCACAGGCACCTCTGTGACCACAAATGCAAGTTTTTACAGACGAATTTCCAGCTAGCGTGGCCATGACGAACTCTAGCTCAAGTCCCTTCACTGCCGTCAACATGACTTAATATCGTAATGACACGATTGCAAACAAACCATACCCCCGGCCAGGATTGAACCCGCGGTCATAGAGTCTCAAAACTCCAGCCCGTCGCGTTAGCCACTAGACCAGCTAGCCACAGTAAGATTCATCCAACTAGGTATATTCCTACACCATAGGAAGGTTAGCACAGGCACCTCTGTGACCACAAATGCAAGTTTTTACAGACGAATCTCACGGCCACGCTAGCTGGAGATTCGTCTGTAAAAACTTGCATTTGTGGTCACAGAGGTGCCTGTGCTAACCTTCCTATGGTGTAGAAATATACCTAGTTGGATGAATCTTATTGTGGCTAGCTGGTCTAGTGGCTAACGCGACGGGCTGGAGTTTTGAGACTATGACCGCGGGTTCAATCCCGGCCGGGGGTATGGTTTGTTTGCAATCGTGTCATTACGATTTCTTAAGTCATGGGATAGATACGCTGACAGAAAAGAGATCGCAAACTCTCAAAGAAATGGAAAGGTTATTGTTGGTGTGGATTACCCAAAAACAAGTTAGCAGGAGATAGTATTATACAGTCGATATGTGAAAAGGCAAGGCAGTTGCATGACAATCTCAAAGAAAATGCCTGCAACGAGTGGTGATGCTTGTGATTTAAAGGCCAGCAAATGTTGGTTTGTGAGATTTAAGAAGCATAGTGGCATACACAGTGTGGTAAGGCATGGTGATGCTGCCAGTTCTGACAAAAAAGCGGCTGAGAAGTTTGTACAGGAGTTTAAGGAGTATGTAGACACTGGAGAATTCAAACCTCACATGTGTTCAATTGTGACGAAACAGGCCTCTTTTGGAAGAAAATGCCAAAGAGGATCTACATCACACAGGAGGAAACAGCACTCCCAGGACACAAGCCTATGAAAGACAGGCTAACTCTCATGTTTTGTAGTAATGCTAGCGGGGATTGCAAAGTGAAGCCTTTACTGGTGTATCACTCTGAAAATCCCAGTGTGTTCAAGAAAAACAGTTTTGCCGAGAGTAATTTGTGTGTGACGTGGAAGGCTAACAGTAAGGCATGGGTCACAAGGAAAATTTTCCTTGACTGGTTTAATCAAGTGTTTGGCCCGAGTGTGAAGAAATACCTCCTGGAAAATAAATTGCCACTCAAGTGCCTCCTGGTAATGGACAATGCTCCTGCTCATCCTCCAGACTTGGAGGATGGGTTATTGACGTACTAGTATGCCTAAATTCTAGCGCCTTCAAATCTAGCAAGAGAAAGCTGGTAGGACTGACAGTGTTTTTGCTTTAAAACAGCGACTTTGCAGTATATTTTCGTACGCTATTTATGGTTGTATTCTAGTTTTCCGGGTCTCATTTTATAGAATGGAAGACATATTGCAGAATTTGAGATGATTTTGGTTAGTTTCACAATGAAAAGTACCTTGAAATTGAGCTCAAAATAGCAGAAATGTTCGATTTTTGCCAAGTTCAAAAGTAAACAAATCATGCCACGTGTCTAATACACGTCAATTGGCAAGTCTAATATTCTTTCATTTCTACACTAATGCAATGGTCTGCCTAACAGTAAATCTTCTTTTTTTTTTTTTGTGAAAATAAAAATTCAAAGTGGAAAGCAAAAGAAATGTAAGAGGCCTGGGGATGTAACTAATGAACATTGATTTCTGTCGACTGGTACATTGGAACTGGCCGAAAATAGAGCTCAAAGTGGGCGAAATCGCCGATGCATAAACAGCATCGAGACCGCTAACTTTGCAAGAGCATAATTCCGTAACTATTCCACCAAATTTCATACTTTTGATGTCATTATGATCAGGAAAAGATTCTCTATTATTTCATATGAAAAAAAATATTTTTTTTTTTTTTTTTTTTTTTTTCAAAAAATTTCCAACCCTGAGAACAAGTGTAGCAGTGGGCCTGTCGACCCTGAAAGGGTTAAACCACCATGGTGACATAACACATCCCTGTCTAAGACCTACTTTTACTGGGAAGTAGTCTCCCTCTCTTCTACACACCCTAACCTGAGCCTCACTATCCTCATAAAAACTCTTTACAGCATTTAGTAACTTGCTACCTATTCCATATACAGTGGTCCCTCGATAATCGTAGGGCTCAAGAGTCGTAAATTTAGGAAATCATACCGATATATTTGTAAAAACACGGGCTCGCTAATCATAGATTGACTCGCGAATAGTAGTTCTTCCGGGACGCGTACGCACGCTGTGAGCCGGGGCGGCCTCCCTACCCAGCCAGTGTGGCATTGTTTACCAGTGAGCGAAGGTCCCCTCACTTGCTCCTACGAAATATTTTAGAATATTCCATTCATTTTAGTGCTTGCAAGTACTAAATAAACTACCATGGCTCCAAAGAAAGCACCTAGTGCCAAGCCTTTGGTAAAGGTGAGAAATATGATTGAATTTAAGAAAAACATCATTGAACTACAGTGGACCCCAGAGTTTCATGATTATTCAGTTCCAGAGAGCCCGCCGAAGGTCGAAATTCACGAAACTCGAAACCATTTTCCCCATAAGAAATAATGGGAATAAAATTAATCCGTTCCAGACACCCAAAAATATTAAAATAATTTTTTTTCTCAAATTAAATAAAGATTTACATAATGAAAACAATCAGAAATCAAGTACATGCATTAAAAAAAATAATAATAACATTACACTTACCTTTACTGAAGACTTCTGGGTGGATGTTAGACGGGAGGAGGGGATAGGAGGAAGGTGTACACTATTGTTTGGAAGGAGAATCTCCTTCCATTAGGACTTTAGGTAGCAAGTCCTTATCTGGGGTTACTTCCCTTTTTTTAATGCCACTGGGAACAACTTGAGTCACTGGACCCCTGTCGCACAAAATATCTGTACAGAGAAGTCTTTTCTGGCATTTCTTTAAGATTTCCCTGAAGTGGGACACAACACTGTCATTGTACATGTTGCAGATATGGCTTGTTTCAGCTTGGTCAGGGTGATACTTTTCAACAAAACTTTGCAACTCATTCCACATTGCACAAATCTCTTTAATCTTTGAAGAAGGCACCTCATCCACTCCCTCTTCCTCTTTCTCTGAAGCAAGTTCCTCGACTGTGGTCTGATGCTGTTCCAATTAAAGCTCTTGTAGTTCATCAGTGGCTAGCTCTTCCCTGTGGTCCTCCACCAACTCTTCCACATCCCCATCAAAATCCCTCTGGATCGTGTTTGTCACTTTATTTACCAAAGGGCTTGCACTAGCTTTCCTTGGGTCCATGATGACTTGTTTAGCAGTTGCAAGCACAAAAAACAATAGATTATTATGAAATGTATTGTATGAACCCACGGGGTGATGATCACGTGTTGGTAAACAATGGCACACTGAGTGTGAATGGCGTGGGAGACTGGTTTGGTGTGCGCGGTGACAGGCGGACAGGTACCGGATGGTCGCCAAAAACGAGTCTCTTCACGAAACTCGAGGCCAAATTTTTCCAAAAAAAAAAAAAAAAAAACTTGCCGAAGGTCAAATTTCACGAAAGTCGAGGCTGCCGAAACTCGGGGGTCCACTGTATATGAAAGTGGCGTAAGTGTGGCCGAACTGGCCAGGATGTATAACAAACCCTATACAACCATATGTTCCATCGTGGCCAAGAAAAAGGAAATCAAGGACACTGTTGTTGCAAAAGGGGGTAAATATGCTGACAAAAATGAGATCACCAGTAATCGAAGAGGTTGAGAAGTTATTACTGGTGTGGATAAACAAGAAACAATTAGCATGAGATAGTCTTAAGACGTCGATTATTTGTGAAAAGGCTAGGCAGCTGCACGACGATCTGGTAAAGAAATTGCCTGCAAATAGTGGTGATGTGAGTGAATTGAAGGCCAGCAAAGGTTGGTTTGAGAGATTTAAGAACCGTAGTGGCATACCCATTGTGGTAAGGCATGGTGAGGCTGCCAGTTCAGACCACAAAGCAGCTGAAATATATGTGCATGAATTCAAGGAGTACATAGAGGCTGAAGGACTGAAACCTGAACAAGTGTTCAATTGTGACAAAACAGGTCTCTTTTGGAAGAAAATGCCAAAGAGGACCTACATTACACGGGAAGAAAAGGCACTGCCAGGACACAAGCCTATGAAAGACAGGCTGACGCTCATGTTATGTGCTAATGCTAGTGGGGATTTTAGAGTGAATCCGTTACTAGTGTACCATTCTGAAAATCCCAGAGTGTTCAGGAAAAACAATGTTATGAAGAGTAAATTGTGTGTGTTTTGGAAATCTAATAGTAACGCATGGGTCACGAGGGACATTTTCATCAAGTGGTTCAATGAAGTGTTTGACCCTAGTGTGAAGAATTACCTCCTGGAAAAGAGATTGGATCTCAAGTGCCTTCTAGTAATGGACAATGCACCTCATCCTCCAAACTTGGATAACCTAATTTTCGAGGAGTTTGGGTTCATCACAGTAAAGTTCTTGCCTCCCAATACCACTCCTCTCCTCCAGCCCATGGACCAGCAGGTCATTGCAAACTTTAAAAAAAACTACACCAAAGCAATGTTTCAAAGGTGCTTGAATGTGACCTCAGACACTCACTTGACCCTAAGAGATTTTTGAAGAGAACACTTCAGCATCCTCCATTGCATAACCCTTATAGGTACGGCTTGGGAGGGAGTTACTACCAGGACTTTGAACTCTGCCTGGAGAAAATTGTGGCCAGATTGTGTTCACAAGAGGGATTTTGAAGGGTTTGGGGCTGACCCTGATGAGCCTATGTCTGTTGTTAAATCTATTGTGGCACTGGGGAGTTCCATGGGGTTGGATGCGAGTTTGGAGGATGTGGAAGTGTTGGTGGAAGACCACAACGAAGAGCTCACCACTGAGGAGCTGCAAGAGCTTCAGCAGGAAGGGCAACACATCGCAGCTCAGAATCTTGCTGCAGAGGAGGAAGAAGAGAGATGGTAGAAGCTGCCTTCTTCAGAAATTAAGGAGATTTTTGAAATGTGGGGTAAGATGGAAAGATTTATGGAGAAACATCACCCTGACAAGGCTGTTGAAAGCCATGTTGGCAACATGTACAGTGACAAAGTCTTGGCCCATTTTAGGGAAGTGTTAAGGAGACGGCAGAAACAGAGCTCTCTGGATAGTTATTTTGCGAGACAGGACTCCAGTGCCTCTCAAGCTGGTCCTAGTGGCATTAAGAAACAGAGAAGAGAAGTAACCCCAGAAAAGCAATTGGTACCTGAGGTGCTGATGGAAGGGGATACCCCTTCCAAACTGCAAATAATCCAATCTCTCTCCTCCTCCAGTCTTCCATACACTAAGAAGAATCGCCAATAAAAAATAAGTGTTATGCTGTTAATGTTTCATTCATATTTTCCCCTTGTACTGTTTATGTACTACATCTATATTTCATGTAAAAATTTTTTTGTTTTAATACTTCTGGGTGTCAGGAATGGATTAATTATATTTACATTATTTCTTATAGGGAAAATTGATTCGAAAATCGTAATTTCGATAATAGTAACACCTCCAGGAACGGATTAATTATGATAAACGAGGGACCACTGTACTTGCAACATCTGTGACATTGCTCCCCTATCCACTCTATCATATGCATATTCTAAATCCATAAATTCGAACTGTGGAAATTAGGTCATGTGGAGCTAATAAAAGTATTAGTCAGAAGGTTGAAGAGGGGTTGTTGAGGTGGTTTGGTCATTTAGAGAGAATGGATCAAAGTAGAATGACGTGGAGAGCATATAAATCTGTAGGGGAAGGAAGGCAGGGCAGGGGTCGTCCTTGAAAAAGTTGGAGGGAGGGGCTAAAGGAGGTTTTGTGGGCGAGGGGCTTGGACTTCCAGCAATCATACGTAAGCGTGTCAGATAGGAGTGAATGGAGACAAATGGTTTTTGGGACATAACGAGCTCTTGGAGAGTGATCAGGGTAATATTTAGTGAAGGGATTCAGGGAAACCGGTTATTTATAAATAGCCGGACTTGAGTAATGGAAATGGGAAGTACAATGCCTTCACTTTAAAGGAGGGGTTTGGAATATTGGCAGTTTGGAGGGATATGTTATATATCTTTATATATGCTTCTAAACTGTTGTATCTGGGTGTCTCTGCAAAGAGAGTGATTATGTATGAGTGAGGTGAAAGTGTTGAACGATGATCAAAGTATTTTCTTTTCGGGGATTTTTTCTTTCTTTTTGGGTCACCATGCCTCGGTGGGAGATGGCCGACCTGTTAAAAAAAAAATCGCTCTGGAGCGCATTAAATGTCAGCTGCGAAACCTATACAAAATATATACGACATTTAAGCGCTCCAGAGTGATTCCCCTAAAACTGAGGGGCTCTTGATCTAGGGAATTGGATTATTTTTTTTTTATTATCACACTGGCCGATTCCCACCAAGGCAGGGTGGCCCGAAAAAGAAAAACTTTCACCATCATTCACTCCATCACTGTCTTGCCAGAAGGGTGCTTTACACTACAGTTTTTAAACTGCAACATTAACACCCCTCCTTCAGAGTGCAGGCACTGTACTTCCCATCTCCAGGACTCAAGTCCGGCCTGCCGGTTTCCCTGAACCCCTTCATAAACGTTACTTTGCTCACACTCCAACAGCACGTCAAGTATTAAAAACCATTCGTCTCCATTCACTCCTATCAAACACGCTCACGCGCGCCTACTGGAAGTCCAAGCCCCTCGCACACAAAACCTCCTTTACCCCCTCCCTCCAACCTTTCCTAGGCTGACCCCTACCCCACCTTCCTTCCACTACAGACTGATACACTCTTGAAGTCATTCTGTTTTGCTCCATTCTCTCTACATGTCCGAACCACCTCAACAACCCTTCCTCAGCCCTCTGGACAACAGTTTTGGTAATCCCACACCTCCTCCTAACTTCCAAACTACGAATTCTCTGCATTATATTCACACCACACATTGCCCTCAGACATGACATCTCCACTGCCTCCAGCCTTCTTCTCGCTGCAACATTCATCACCCATGCTTCACACCCATATAAGAGTGTTGGTAAAACTATACTCTCATACATTCCTCTCTTTGCCTCCAAGGACAAAGTTCTTTGTCTCGACAGACTCCTAAGTGCACCACTCACCCTTTTCCCCTCATCAATTCTATGATTCACCTCATCCTTCATAGACCCATCCGCTGACACGTCCACTCCCAAATATCTGAATACATTCACCTCCTCCATACTCTCTCCCTCCAATCTGATATCCAATCTTTCATCACCTAATCTTTTTATCCTCATAACCTTACTCTTTCCTGTATTCACTTTTAATTTTCTTCTTTTGCACACCCTACCAAATTCATCCACCAATCTCTGCAACTTCTCTTCAGAATCTCCCAAGAGCACAGTGTCATCAGCGAAGAGCAACTGTGACAACTCCCACTTTATGTGTGATTCTTTATCTTTTAACTCCACGCCTCTTGCCAAGACCCTTGCATTTACTTCTCTTACAACCTCATCTATAAATATATTAAACAACCACGGTGACATCACACATCCTTGTCTAAGGCCTACTTTTACTGGGAAATAATTTCCCTCTTTCCTACATACTCTAACTTGAGCCTCACTATCCTCGTAAGAACTCTTCACTGCTTTCAGTAACCTACCTCCTACACCATACACCTGCAACATCTGCCACATTGCCCCCTATCCACCCTGTCATACGCCTTTTCCAAATCCATAAATGCCACAAAGACCCCTTTAGCTTTATATAAATACTGTTCACTTATATGTTTCACTGTAAACATCTGGTCAACACACCCCCTACCTTTCCTAAAGCCTCCTTGTTCATCTGCTATCCTATTCTCCGTCTTACTCTTAATTCTTTCAATAATAACTCTACCATACACTTTACCAGGTATACTCAACAGACTTATCCCCCTATAATTTTTGCACTCTCTTTTGTCCCCTTTGCCTTTATACAAAGGGACCATGCATTCTCTCTGCCAATCTCTAGGTACCTTACCCTCTTCCATACATTTATTAAATAACTGCACCAACCACTCCAAAACTATATCCCCACCTGCTTTTAACATTTCTATCTTTATCCCATCAATCCCAGCTGCCTTACCCCCTTTCATTTTACCTACTGCCTCACGAACTTCCCCCACAACATTTTATTAGCTCCACGGCTAACATCCGACACCCATGACGACTCACGAGATACTGTATGCTCCTGTAAGGGCATACTGACACTAGTGGGCAGTCTTTACTTTGTCTAACAGTCATATTCCATACAAAGGTCGTATACCAAGCATAAATTTTCACGTCCAAACAGGACATATACCAAGTTGGACACATTCCAAAGCAAGCATATACCGAGGTACCAATGTATACACCAATGGTCCCAGAACTGAAATGTACATAATCATACAAATTTATCTTCTTCCTGCTTGTGCAAGATGAAAACAGTGTACGCAAACCCAATTGACTAACCTGAGCAATAGGTGGTGTATTCACCAGGCACTGGATTCCTGCTGCCATGAAGCAAGTATTACCCAAATTCCGAAGGCCACATATGCCGCCAACTGCATTTTCATCTGTCAAATGTGAATTAGGATATATGAAAACGATAAACTGTAGGAGAAAGCAACTGTGCAGAAGGATGTCAACCAACATCAATACACGAATAGGAAAGACAGTGTAATGAAATCCTACACTAATATTTCACTCACATAGTGGCCTTTTTCAAGTCACAAACAGCAAAAACCTGGATGAGCATATTGTATATAGGAAGCATAGTGAGGTGTGACATATACCTGGAGAGGATTTTGGCGTTCAACTCCCCCACGGCCTGGTCTGTGACCAGGCCTCATGGTGGATCAGGGCCTGATCAATCAGGCTGTTACTGTTGGCTGCACACAATCCAACGTACAAACCACAGCCCGGCTGTTCAGGTACTGGCTTTAGGTGCCTGTCCAGTGCCTTCTTGAAGACAGCCAGGGGTCTATTGGTAATCCCCCTTATGAATCCTGGGAGGCAGTTGAACAGTCTATGGCCCCTCACACTTTATTATGTTGTCTATTATCATGCTAGTGGTGCCCTGCTTTTCATTGGGGGGATGTTGCATCATCTGCCAAGTCATTTACTTTCATAGGGAGTGATTTTCGTTTGCAAGTTTGGTACTAATCCCTCTAGGATTTTCCAAGTGTATATAATCATGTATCTCTCCCGCTTGTGTTCTAGGGAGTACAGGTTGAAGAACTTCAAGCATTCCCAGTAATTGAGGTGTTTTATTGCACTTATGTGTGCCATGAAGGTTCTCTGTACATTTTCTAGGTCAGCAATTTCACCTGCCTTGAAAGGTGCTTGTTAGTGTGCAGCAATATTCCAGTCAAGATAGAACAAGAGACCTGAACAGTGTCATCATGGGCTTGGCATCCCTAGTTCTGAAGGTTCTCATCATCCATCCTGTCATTTTTCTAGCAGATGCGATTGATAATATGCTGTGGTCTTAGAAGGTGAGATCCTCTGACATCATCACTCCCAGGTCTTTTACTTTAATTTTTCATTCTATTGTGTGGCTGGAATTTGTTTTATACTCTGTTTTCAGGATAGGAGTGTAAAGCTTAAACCTTGTCAACTTGAAAAAAATGGAAGGCAAATATATATGATTGAGTAGGGTTAGATTTGAGAAGAACCTGCGTAGCGAGGGCCAGTAGGCGTAATGCAGTTTTCCACTGCGTTACTGTATTTGAAACCTGTTTACGTTTCTTGGCAAGAGGTTCAGTTATGTCGTAAAAGCCACTATTCTGGTTGAAATTCTTAGACATGCTGATGAATGATGATTCCATTATCCTGAGTGTCCTAGTGTCCTCTTAGACTGAGTCAGCATCCTTGCAACTGATCAACTGTGAAACACAGGTGTTCCATTCTGTTGGCATATGGGTGCTTCAGAAATGTGTGTGTAGAGATTTCTTTAAGTTTTGCCCAGGTATATTTGGTAATAGTTTTTGCAAGAGATTGTGTATACCCTTGCCGTAGTTTGGACATGGTGGTAGTGGTCTTTACTGGTGATAAGAACATAAGAAAGGAGGAATACTGCAGCAGGCCTGTTGGCCCATACTAGGCAGGTCCTTTACAATTCATCCCACTAACAAGCATTTGACCAACCCAATTTTCAATGCTACCCAAGAAATAAGCTCTGATGTGCAACTCCCACTCAAATCCAACACTTCCCACTCATGTACTTACCAAACCTAAATTTGAAACTACCCAAAGTCCTAGCCTCAATAACCCAACTAGGTAGACTGTTCCACTCATCAACTACCCTATTTCCAAACCAATACTTTCCTATGTCCTTTCTAAATCTAAACTTATCTAATTTAAATCCATTACTGCGGGTTCTCTCTTGGAGAGATATCCTCAAGACCTTGTTAATATCCCCTTTATTAATACCTATCTTCCACTTATACACTTCGATCAGGTCTCCCCTCATTCTTCGTCTAACAAGTGAATTTAACTTAAGAGTCTTCAATCTTTCTTCATAAGGAAGATTTCTAATGCTATGTATTAATTTAGTCATCCTACGCTGAATGTTTTCTAACAAATTTATGTCCATTCTGTAAAAGGAGACCAGAATTGAGCTGCATAATCTAGGTGAGGCCTTACTAATGATGTATAAAGCTGCAGTATGACCTCTGGACTTCTGTTGCTTACACTTCTTGATATAAATCCCAGTAATCTATTTGCCTTATTACGTACGCTTAGGCATTGCTGTCTTGGTTTAAGGTTGCTGCTCACCATAACCCCCAAGTCCTTTTCGCAATCTGTGTGGCTAAGTTCTACATCATTTAACTTGTAAGTGCTAGGGTTATGGACACTCCCGAGCTTCAGAACCTTGCATTTATCTACATTGAACTGCATCTGCCACTTTTCTGACCAAGAGTAGAGTTTGTCTAAATCCTCCTGAAGTTCCCTAACATCTACGTTTGAATCAATTATCCTACCTATCTTCGTGTCATCGGCGAATTTGCTCATATCACTAGTAATTCCTTCATCAAGATCATTGATATATATTATAAAACAACAACGGGCCCAAGACTGATCCCTGTGGAACGCCACTTGTTACTGATCCCCAATCGGATTTAACCCCATTTATGGACACTCTTTGCTTCCTGTCTGTGAGCCATGATTCGATCCACGAGAGCACCCTTCCCCCAATGCCATGAGCTGCTACTTTCTTCAACAGTTTTTGGGTGCGGAACTCTATCAAATGCCTTACAAAAATCTAAGTAAATAATATCAAATTCTTTATCGTGGTCAACAGCCTCAAAAGCTTTACTGAAGAAAGTTAATAAATTAGTTAGAGAAGACCGGCCTCTTGTGAATCCATGCTGAGTATCATTAATCAAGCTATGCTTATCGAGATGGCTTCTTATAACCTGAGCTATAATTGACTAGTAATTTGCATACGATTGGGGTCAGCTTATTGGGCGGTAATTTGACGGTAGCGACTTGTCCCGTTTTAAAAATAGGAATTACATTAGCCGTCTTCCACATATCAGACACTACACCTGTTTTAAGAGATAAATTAAAAATATTAGTTAATGGTTCACAGACTTCCATTTTGCATTCCTTTAGAACCCTTGAAAAAACCTCACCCGACCCGGTGACTTATTTTGCTTCAGTTGGTCTATCTGCTTCAAAACCCAAATTTCACTAGTGACTGTGATGTTACATAATTTATCTTCTTCTGATCCACTATAAAAATTAATTACTGGAATATTATTAGTGTTTTCCCTGTGTAAAAACCGAGAGAAAATAATTATTTAAAATCGAGCACATTTCATTCTCTTTGTCAGTAAGATGCCCATAGTTATTTTTAAGGGGACCTATCTTATCTCTGACTTTTGTTCTATAGCCCTGGAAAAAACTTTTTGGGTTAGTTTTAGAATCCCTAGCAACTTTAATTTCATAGTCCCTTTTAGTTTTTTCTTATCCCCTTTTTAATGTCCCTCTTAATGTCAATATACTGATTCATAAGATGACCCTCGCCTCTTTTGATACGCCTATAAATTCCTTTCTTATGCCCTAGTAGATATTTCAGCCTATTATTCATCCATTTTGGGTCATTTCTATTTGATCTAATTTCCTTATAAGGGATAAACATTCTTTGAGCAGCATGTATTGTGCTCAGAAAACTGTCATATTGATAGCTCTCTTCGTTACCCCAGTCAACAGATGATAAGTGTTCTCTAAGCCCATTGTAATCTGCTAAGCTAAAATCTGGGACTGTTACTGAGTTATCCCTACTATCATACTTCCATTCAATTCTAATGTAATTGATTTGTGGTCGCTAGCACCCAGTTCCTCTGAAACTTCTAAATTATTAACAAGGGATTCATTGTTTGCCAGAACTAAGTCAAGCAGGTTATTACCCCTTGTAGGTTCTGTCACAAACTGCTTCAAAAAACAATCCTGAACTACTTCTAAGAAGTCATATGATTCTAAATTCCCAGTCAAGAAATTCCAATCAATATGACTAAAGTTAAAGTCTCCTAGAATTACTACATTATCGTGCCTTGTGGCCCTAACAATTTCCTCCCATAGTAGTCTCCCCTGGTCCCTATCTAAATTTGGGGACGGTATATCACACCTATAATTAATTTTTCATGCCCCTCTGAAAATTCTATCCAAACAGACTCTGTATGTGTTACTTCAGACTTAATACCCGTTTTTATGCAACAGTTCAAGCGATCTCGGACATACAATGCCACGCCACCCCCCCTTCCCGATACTTTTATCTACTTGGAACAATTTAAAACCCTGAATGTGACATTCTGCTGCATGTCCCGACTTTTTGAATTAAACCACGTCTCAGTAATGGCAAATATATCTATGTTACCTGCACTAGCAACTAGTCTCAACTCGTCCATCTTATTCCTAGCACTGCGACTAAATTTTTGTAATAAATATTTAAAGACCCTCCTCTCTCTTTACCCTTCCTGCTCCTTTCTGTTATTCCACTAAACCTATTACTGTCCTTGTCAATTAGTGCCACTGGCTTTCCAATATCCACCTCATTTTGCCTATTACTAGTTTCTCCTAGTACTCATATTTTCTACCCTGCGACTTCACAGTTTTCCCGCCAAAACCATACCACTAACTATTCCCAGTTTAAAGACCTAACAGCTCCCTCCACTGCGTTGGCCAGTGCTTCCACCCCACACCTAGATAAGTGAACCCCATCCCTGGCATACATGTCATTTCTGCCATAGAAGAGGTCCCAGTTGTCAATGAATGTTACCGCATTTTCCTTACAGTATTTGTCCAGCCACAATTGACACCAATTGCTCTGGACAACCATTCATTTCCAACTCCTCTCCTTGGCAAAATGCCACATATGACAGGTTTCCCACCCTTCCTCCTAATTATCTCTATTGCTGACCTATACCTGCTAATCAGGTCCTCACTCTTACGTCTGCCAACATCGTTGCCTCCAGCACTGAGACAGATAATAGGATTGCTCCCATTACCTCTCATGATGTCATCTAGATGGCTAACAATATCCTTCATCCCAGCCCCAGGAAAACACACTCTCTGCCTCCTACTCCTATCCTTCAAGCAGAATGCCCTATCCATGTACCTAATCTGGCTATCCCCAACAACAACGTTTTTACCTTCCTTGGCGTCGTCCGTCGTGATGCTCCGAGTAGTTGACTCACATTCGCCAGGTAGCATTACACCACTTGTAGAATTCGTCAAGACGTTCTCGATGGTCTTCGTTGGGGTTTCTAGGGATGTCTTACTCACGTCTGCCAATGCTTCTTTGGTGCTCGTTGTGGCATTCCCAGTAGAACACACACATTCGTCAGGTAGCACCGAGAATGGGTTGGAAGTTTCCACGGTAGTCTTCTGGTTTCTCGTTGTTTCTGCCTCTCCAACCGTTTTCTTGATCTTCAGCTTGGTTCCATGTTGCCCGGCCACTGACCAAGCTCCCTTCTTAACCTGGGGACTCACAACAGAAGGATTACTACGAATCCTCTTGTGCTCCTCCGTTAATCGCCGTATCTCCATCTTAGCAACTCTGAGCTCTTCTCTCAGCTGCTGGTCAAGTTGCTCAAGAGAGGGCATCCTGGTTCAGATTCACAGAGAGCACACAAACAGGTCTTCACAGAGCTAAGTACACGTCACCACTGAGCTAAGTCCCCACTCACCACAAACTAAGTACACGTCACCACTGAGCTAAGTAAAAAGTCACCACGAAAGTACACTCACCTTGAGCAAAGTAACTCCCCCATGATGTTTTTGACTGTAGGGGAGGAAATAGTTTCTTGAATCTGAGGGTTCTAGAAAATGCGGGGTGGGGGGGGGCCTAGCATCTTTTGTTGGTGTTCCCCTAGGCAAACGAAGAAAATGTGCATAGCCCCTTTTCCTTATTGAATACATCAAAAAATTTAAAGAATTTTAATAAATGAAGAATTTAGGGGGAAAAATGGGGGTTACTTTCGGGGACCCCAAAAAAAGCCAAACAACTTTTCTTATCCCTCCAGATCTAACAAAAAAAGGTGAAATGAATTGTTGTTTGCTGTTGTGATATATTATTTCTTTTGCCTTAAACTAAAAATGCAATAGAAAAACAGTGGTCCCTTGCTTCGATTTAATTCGTTCCTGACCTGCTTTTAACTCAATTTGCTGTATATAAATCAATTTTCTTCATCGAAATTAATTGAAACCCTTTAAATCCTTTCCCACCACCAAACAACCACCCCAATTTTTTTGTTACGGTTTTTAAATAAGAAAATTGTCAGGGGACCCCCGCAAGCGAACGCCTTGCAAGCAAACAACCCCGCATAGCGAACGCTTTTTTTCGCAAAATTTTCCCCCGATAGGGGACAAAAACCCCTCAGGCCCTTTCGTCCGAACGCGTCCAAATGTGCGCCCTCAGCCACCTCACAGTGCCCCCCGTCCCATTTTTTACCGCCAGCCTCCGGGGGTAACTTTCAAGCAACACTCGGAATATTTGTTTTAATTACAGTGTTTTCGGTGCTTTTTTGTGGAAATAAGTGACCAGGCCCCCCAAGAAATTTCTGTGCCAACCTACACCTAAAAAGGGAAAGAATACCCATTGAAATGAAGAAAGAATCTTGATAAGTATGAAAGTGGAGTAGTTCACCGACCTGGTGGGTTGACAAAAAAACCAAAATCACCATCACTTCTTTGGGGGGAAGAAAAGGGCATCAAAAACGTTTTTCCCAAAAGGTTTAACGTGTTTTCAAACAAAATCGCAATGATGGAAGATTTTTAGGGGACTCTTATGGTGGGAAAAAATGAAAAAACACTAGCAGAATACGTCCTCAAGCGATCAATGTGAAAAGGCAAAAGTTGATGAATTTAAAAAAAAAAAATCCCGCAACTATGAGATGTGAGTAAATTTTAAAGGGCCCACAAAGGTTGGTTTGAAGATTTAAAAAGGTTGGCACCATAGTGGATAGGGCATGGTGACTGCCATTCGGCCCACAAAGGGGCTGAAAAATAGTGCAGAATTAAAGGGTACATAGAAAAAAAAGGACGGGAAACCCCTAAACAAGTGTTTAATTGTGATGAAACGGGCCGTTTGGAAGAAAATGCCAAGCAGGACCTAAATTATCAGGAGGAAAAGGCACTCCCGGGACATAAGCCTATGAAAGACAGGCTACTTTGTTGATTTTTGGCCAAGCTAGGGGTGTTTTGCAAATTTTAAGCCTTTATTATGTATCACTCTGAAACTCCCAGAGCGTTCAGGCAAAAGAATGCCCCAAAGGGAAATTTGTGTGTTGTGGAGGGAAAACAGAAAGGCAAGGTCACTGGGGAAATTTTTCTTAATGGTTACACATGCATTTGCCCCCAAGGGAAAGATACCTAACTAAAAGAAATTAGACCTTAAGTGCCTCCGGGGTTAGAAATGCCCCCGGTCATCCACAGACGTGGCAGAGCGCTTTATGGGGACAGAGCTTCATTAAGGGGGAAAATTTTTTGCCCCCTAATACCACTCCTCTCCGCAGCCCTGGACCCGCAGGTCATTTCCACTTCAAAAACTGTACACAAAAAATCTGTTTCAAAAGGCTTTTAAGTGACCACAGACACCGTTGACTCTAAAAATTTTGGAAGATACTTAAAACCTCAATTTGTTAAACCTTATAGGTAAGGCTTGGGAGGGAGTGAAAGAGAACCCGAACTCGTTTGGAAAAAAACGTCCAAAAATTTTAACAAAAATTTTTAATTTTCCCCTGAGAGGAGGGAAAAAATTAAGTTGAGGAATCAATTTGTGGAAATTTGGGAAATCCTTGGGGTTTGGGGGTTTTGGGAGGTGTGGAAGAGTTGGTGGGGGAGGGGCAATGAAGAACTAACCACTGATGAGCTATAATCAACTTCAAGACAAGAAGCCAACCTGGGGAAACTGGTTCAAAGGAGGGGGGAGAGAAATTTAAGGAATTGCCCCACTTCAAAATTAAAGGGAAAAGTGTGCAAAATGGGGTTTAAGTGCAAACCTTTTTTGAGAAAATCACCCCCCACACAGCTATTGCAAGCCGTCTGGTGATGTTACAAAGAAACGTTTGAACCCATTTTGACAAAAAAAAGGAACGAAGGTACAGGCCACTATGGACAGATAGTGTGCGAAAGAAGTCCGTGACTCTGAAACTGGTCCAGTGGCATTAAAAGAAGAAGGGAAGTAACCCCAGAAAAGGACTTCACCCCCAAGCCCCTGGAAGGGGGTTCCCCTTCTAAACACTAAAACTCTTTCCCCCCCTCCCATCCCATCAATCATCACCAAACTTCAATAAAAGTAAAATGTCATGTAAATTTTGCATGCCTTTTTTTAGTTTGTGTGTCTAAAATTTTCATTTTTTTTTGGTAAAAAAAAATTTTTTTTATACTTTTGGTGTCTTGCAGGATTAATTTATTTCATTATTTCTTATGGGGAAAATTAATTTTGCATAGCGAACATTTCGCATAACGACCCCCCCTCTTCACGGATTAAATTTGCTATGCGGGGGGCCCTGTATTTAAAAAAAAGAAATTATTTTTTTTTTTTTTTGCCACCCCCCAAAGTTTTAGAAAGCTGGAGAAAAATAAACTCCTTGAACACATGTAAGTGAGTGCACTCCCTGCCAGGGATGACACCCGGGGCGGGTTGTGAAGTGCACTGTCTTGGCTTTATTTTCCTGTTACCAAAAGTTTGTCATTGTTTATTTTTGTCTATCTGTCGTACCCACTGCCCTGGGTTTACTCGGTGACATTTTTTGATCAGCACGCCTTAGATGTAATTTTTTACCGTTACAAAAATCGTCCCTTCTTACTGTCTTCTGTCTGCCCGTGTTTCTGCTTCCTGTCTCTCTACTTGGCTCTGTTCAGAGACCCTCAGAACCAAGGGTATTCACACAAGCAGATCACTCACGTCTGATTCCTAAACAAGGAAAATTAATTACTTGCCATCTGCTTAATTTTTCTTTTATAGCACTTTGTCGGGTTTTTAGGGTTATCCTAGGTAATAACACTATTTAACTGTTTTTATTGACCTTGAGACAGAGATAGTAAAGACAGGAGATACTTTTTTTTTTTTTTTTTAAAAAGTCGGCTGTCTCCCCCCGAGGCAGGGTGACCCAAAAGAAAGAAAACCCAAAAAAAAAATACTTTCATATTAAAAACTTTCACACACTCACACTTAAATGTTTTTCAAGGTCTCAGAACACAAAGTTTGAACATACATATAAAGAACACAACATATCCCTTAAAGCTAATATTTCCCCCAACCCTCCTTTAGAGTGCAGGCATTGTACAAGTACTTCCCATTTCCCGGACCAAGTCTGGCAATATAAAAAAAACTGGTTTTCCCTGAATCCCTTCACTAAATATTACCCTGCTCACACTCCAACAGATCTCAGGTCCCAAATACCAATCGTCTCCATTCACTCCTATTGAAACACGCTCATGCACGCCTGCTGAAAGTCCAAGCCCCTCGCCCACAAAACCTCCCTTACCCCTTCCTTCCAACCTTTTCGAAGACAACCGCTACCCCCGCCTTCCTTCTCCTACAGATTTGAATGCTCTCCATGTCATTCTACTTTGACCCAAATTCTCTCTAAATGACCAAACCACCTCAACAACCCCTCTTCTGCCCTCTGACTAATACTTTTATTTACTCTACACCTTCTCCTAATTTACACACTCCGAATTTTCTCATAATTTTTAAACACTACACATTCCCCTTTAGACAGGACATCTCCACTGCCTCCAACCGTCCCTCGCTGCTGCATTTACCACCCAAGCTTCACACCCATACAAGAGTTTTGGTCTACTATACTTTCATACATTCCCTTTTTTGCCTCCATAGATAACGTTTTTTCGACCCACACATACTTCAAAGCACCACTCGCCTTTTTTCCCTCATCAATTCTATGATTAACCTCATCCTTCATAAATCCATCCACCAACACGTCAACCCCAAGTATCTGAAAACATTCACTTCTTCCATACTACTCCTCCCCAATTTGATATCCAATTTTTTCTTTATCTAAAAACCATTGAACCCTCATCACCTTTTCTCTTTTCTATGTTTACTTTCAACTTTCTACCTTTACACACTCCCAAACCATCCACAACCTTTGCTATTTTTCTTTAGAATCTCCCATAAGCACAGTATCATCAGCAAAAAGTAACTGTGTCAATTCCATTTTGTATTTGATTCCCCATAAATTAATCCCACCCCCCTCACGAAAAAACCCAAGCATTTACTTCTTTTACAACCCCATCTATAAATATATTAAACAACCATGGTGACATTACACATCCCTGTCTAAGACCTACTTTTACTGGAAGTAGTCTCCCTCTCTTCTACACACCCTAACCTGAGCCCCATAACCTCATAAAAACTCTTTACAGCATTTAGTAACTTACCCCCTATTCCATATACTTGCAACATCTACCACATTGCTCCCCTATCCACTATCATATGCCTTTTCTAAATCCATAAATGCAATAAAAACCCTTTCCCCAAACCCTTTATCTAAATACTTTTTACATAAATGCTTCAATGTAAACACTTGACTACACATCACCTACCCACTCTGAAACCTCCTTGCTCACCTGCAATCCTACATTCTGTCTACCTCTAATTTTTTTCAATAATAACCCTACCGTACACTTTTCCTGGTAACTCGTAAACTTATTCCTCTATAATTTTTACAATCTCTTTTGTCCCCCTTCCCTTTATATAAAGGGGCTATACATGCTCTCCACCAATCACCTCCTCTTTCCCCCTGCCCCCACCCTCCTATAACCACAAACTTCTGCCCCACATTCTAAACCTGCATTTTAAAACTCATCGAACCCTTTTCAAACACCCGCCCCACTACTCACTTGCACTAGCCCACCTTTCTGCCATTAGTCGCTTATTATCTCACCCGAACTCCTCCTCCTTAGTTTAAACACTTTCACTTCCCTCCTACATCTTGTTGCCACCTCCTCTTGTCCATCTACCTCTTACTCTAAACTGTAGCTACAACAAAAAAAAGATCTGATATATCATGTTGCCCCTCTCTTAAACATGTACATCTGAAGCATACCATCACCTTTTATCCACCAATACATAATCTAACAACCCACATTTCATTACGTGCTATATCATACCTTCTATTTATTTATCTTCTTACATAAAAATAATGTATTTACTTATTACCCAAATCTCTTTCTACACATAGCTCAATTAAAGGCTCCCCATTTTCATTTACCCCTGGCACCACAAATTTACCCTACTACTACCTTCCACACATTTTTTACCCACTTTAACATTGAAATCCCCAACCACAAGTACTCTCACACTGGTTCAAAACTTCTCCATGCACACTCAACATTTCCCAAAAATTTCTCATCCTCTCCCCTCTAACCCTTCTCTCTTCCCAGGTGCACATACGCTTTACTAAACCACGTTTCACATGCAACCTTTAATTTTACTCCCACATAATCTGAATAATACATTATAGTCCCTCTTTTCCTGCCATATCTTAATCCTTTCAATCATTATTGATCTCCTTTCTTAGCTCAACTCTATTTGAAACCCCTGACCTAATCCCATTTATATTCCTCTCCACTGAAACTCGCCCATCCCCTTCAGCTTTGTTACACATAATACCAGGACATCCAGCTTCTCAATTCATAACGTCCACAATCATCTCTTCTATCATTTGCCAACATCCACGCACTATTCAGACTTACCACATTGACATTTTCTTCTTATTATTCTTTTTAGTAATCTTACAGGAAAAGGGGGTTACTACCCATTGTTCCCCCGGCATTTTAGAGACTTTTACAACAAGCATGGCTGACGGAAGGAAAGATTCTTATTCCACTCCCCATGGATATAAAAGGAAAAGTAATAAGACCCAAGAACAATAAATAAAGTCAAAGAAAACTCAGAGAGTGTGTAAAAATAAATGTGTACATTATGTGTAGTGTGACCAAAATGTAAGAGAAGTAGCAAGACAACCTGAATCTTGCATATTTATGAGACAGAAAAAAGACACCACACCTACCACTGCAAAAAAATTTTCGGGCTTTCTTTTTACACTCACTTGGCAGACGGTATACCTCCCTGGGGGGTTTGCTGCTACCAACCTAGCCAGCCGGCCTGCCCACTGTTTACAGTTCCAGAAATGTTTCTCTTTATTTAGGGCATCGTAATAAAATTTTTCTTGCGGGATGACACTACCAGGGTATAAAAATTCAAAGGAGTTATAAGGGGTTTAAATCGAATTTGGCTCTCCTCAAGTGAAGGCATATCTGAACTCACTCGTAACTGGATTTTGACTCGTACTCAAAGCAATAGTTGACTGAGCACGGCTCGAACTCGGAAACCGAAAGTTGGGCACCATAATTCGGGGTACCACGAAATAGTACTTCTTCCCTTTAAAATTTGTGGGGGCGAAAATTGCCATGATTGTGAAGAATGGAAAATTATGCTGAGGCCCTACGGGGCTGAGGTAGAGGGTGGGGTTTCTGGTACTGAATCAGGGTTGACTGGAGTGTGAAAATTCATAATAGAATTCTGGGCTATTTTACCCTGCAGTGTTTTAACAGTTGAGGTAAAGCATCGTTACTCAGACACCTTTTTCAAAGCACTGCTTCTAGATTTTCCCAGGGTTCCTTTTCAGGAAAATGTCAATTTTAAGTCATACATCGGTCAAGTCAAGTCAGTCAATAATGCCAGTCAAATAAGACAGAAGCAAAGTCATCAGTAATTGGTCAGTAAAATCAAAAGTCAGTCAGTAAAGTCAGAAAGTTCAGTCAGTGTCAAGGTCAACCCCAGCCAAGGTCAAGCCGTCATGAGATGACATCCGGGGTTATTTGTTACTAAACCTTTTTTTTAATTAACAAACAAAATCTTCACAAAGGCCCAAAAGCCTCAAAACCCCTTTTTCAGGGCCCAAAGGGCCCAAATCGGAGTCACGCACCAGTGTCCAAAAATTTTTCAAAAAAAAAAAATTTATTTTTCTTATAAAATCGTAGAGAATCTTTTTGTAAAGGGAAAAAAAACAAAAAGTACAAATTTGGTGGAAAACGACGAAATTATGCCCGCGAATTTTTGAGTGTCACGATATTTACGAATCGCAATTTTCCGACTTTGACTCCCTTTTTAGGCCAATTTACTTATTCCATCAACCCAAATTCTTAGCTATTTCACTAGTTTTAAACTTCTTTTCACGATTGAGCACAAAAAACGCCAAGTCAACGTTTCGACTAAAAAATAAATGACGAAATTTTTAATTTTTGGCCCAAATTTTTAACAAAATTCAAAATATTCCAATTTCAAAATAGGGTCCAGAAAAACAATAGGCATTCCGCACTAAACTAACATTTCCTCTGTTCATTAGTTTTTGTTTGAGGCTTTACAAATAAATTCCATTTTTATTTTTTATTCACTAATGAATTTTTATTCACAAAACCCAAAAAATAGAAAATTTACTGTTTTGCAATACTGGGAAAAATTGTATAAATATCATCACCAATTTGTGAATGTAATTGACCCACCGCTGATGTTATTTGACTGGAGGCGTTTTTTACTCTTGAATATCGGCAAAACTTTAACATTTCTGCTACTTTGAGCTCATTTTTTAAACCATTTCCAGTGCTAAAACCAATCAAAAACATCCTATTTCTTTTTTAAAGTCTCCACATCAAATGAGACCAAGAAATCGCAAAAACAACTATAAAAAACATACGAAAAAACACTGCTAAGTTCTGTTTTAATTGAAAAAAATCATGATTTCATTTTTTTTTCTCTCATTAAAACCAGTGGCGCAGGATCTGTTTTATGTGGGGCACACATACCACAAGATGTATTTTATATATCAGGCCCAAATGACCACCACAGTTTATCAGAGTGACGGCTCATGGCGTAGATTACGGTTTGGACCCTGAACAAAGCCGTAGACTACGGACGGCCCGAAAGGTTAATACTCTTTTTTTTCCTAAACACTAAGACTTTCAGCAGCAAATCAAGCCTATGGTGCCATGATACAAATATGAAAAATACGGCAATTAAAAATCAAAACAATTCACAAACCAGCTACTCCTAGGAGAGAATTGTTCAGACCTTATGCAGGAAAGGGGGAGGGGGAAAGGGGAGGCGGGAGGCTCTCCGGGTGACACAAGGTCTGACCCACAAGGCACACCTGAGCTGGGAAAAATTTTTTTTCCCCCGCCCACAAATGGAGCCGGTTTTTAAATTAATTGTACAAATGTTGTATAAAATTTTTCCACAAATTTTTCAATAGTGAATTAAACCAAAACATGGCAAAAAAACTCGTAAAAATAAAAGTCTACTGTTTAAAAGCTCAATACACTAGGGCATAAAGAAAATATAAAGTAAAATAAAAAAACATACATACATTTAAATTTCTGTAATTCTTTGCAGGTTGACCCGCTCTCAAAATTCTATCAGGGTTTTCAGAATTAAAAAAAATTAATAAATTAAAAAAATTTTCGAAGTGTAGGGAATCTTTTCCCCAAAGTAATGAAAAAAAGAACGAAACTTTATGGAAAACTTACAGAATTATCTCTTTTAAAAATTGTGGTCTTTGCGATATTCACACATTGGTGTTTCACCCCTTTTGGCTCTGTTTTTTTGGGCAAATTCCAGTTTCCAGCAACAAACTCGTACTACTTTTTTAATATTTTCCCTTTTTTCTTCGAATAGAAAATGCCCCTTTGCCTATTTCAACTTCCCAAAAAATTATCATAATTTTTAATGGCCAATTCACCAAATTAAAAAATTTGCCAAATTTTTAAATAAGTCCAGAATAATGTAGACATCAGCCAAAAAACTTTCCCTGTTCTTAGTCATTCTCCAGGCCCTATTTTGCTTGCTTTCCATCTTGAATTTTTATTTACACAAAAAAAAGAAGATTTACTTTTATGCAGACTACTGCATTATTGTAAAAATTGTATAAATAGTGTCAGTGCATTCCTAAATGCACATTAAACTAGCCAGCTGGACATGTATTGGACGAGTTACACCATTTTTGTACTTTGGAATATCGGCAAAAATTGAACATTTCTGCTAATTTGAGCTCAGTTCCAAGCTATTTTCAGTCTTGAAACCAATCAAAATCATCTCTATTTCTATAATATCCTCCATTCTATCAAATGAGACTAAGAAACCTAAAATGCAACCGTAAAAGCCATACAAAAACACACTGCAAAGTCGCTGTTTTAAACCAAAAACATTATCGCAGTTTTTTCTTATTATTCAGTATGTGTTGCAGGATTTGTTTTTATATGGTGTATAGACCCATTTTCTCATGTCTAGGCCCAAATTTACCACTCTCAGTTTATCTGACTTGTACTACAGGAATGACACTGGTTTCAAAGCTGTTATAAAGGGACAAACACCAAAAGGGTAAAAATATGATGACGTTTGTCCTTCCCATACTCAACTGTTGTACGAAAATGGTGACAACAACAGAAAAGCAATAAAAGCACCCAGCATATTCAACAATGGCTCAATTGATAGCCAATAAAAACATGAAACACCAAAAAAGTGGGAACTGTATATGTGGGACCCTCCTGTATAGGTTTCCTAGCACACCAATTAATGGGGAATCCATAGGCAGACCCTAAGTCTGTTGAAATAAATAATTTTCAAAAGATAGAAAGTTAAAAATAGCACAGTTCAATGAGATCTAGTCATGGGATGGAACAGGGAAGCTGAGGGAATTATCAATTTTCTGGTGAAGATCAATGGCTTGTGCTATAGGCACCTTAGTATATAGGGATATCATGTCTAGGCTGGAGTTTTTTCTGATATTAATGTTTTAGATGCATACGAGTATTCACCAGTGTATTTTAGATGTGCATGACTGATGGTATCCAAGGGTTTTGCTAGGTCTTTGGTTACAATCCCTTAGTTTGTTGGGGGCTCTGCCTATTCAAAAAAAAAAAGATGGGTCTCAATGCAATTCCTAGTTTGTGGATTTCTGGCAAGTCATACATTCTGGCATTATTAATATTACAATCAAAAAGAAGCGCTAAACCACAATGGCTATACAGCACTGCAGAGCAGGGAAGGATGTGAGGGTATTGGGTAGCAAGAGGGAGAGGGATGATTAGTAGGTTATGGAGCGGGGCAGTGGATAGTGCAGGGGTAGAGGGTAGCAAGAGATTGAAGTAGAAAGGGCAGAGGGGAGTGCTAAAAGTATCATCAGAGTTTGTGTAGTAAATCAGTTACTGTCAAAAAGTCAATGAGAGTCTGGATTAAAGTAGGGTCCATCAGCAAGAAGGGAAGGTAAAGAAAGAGCAGCAGAGCAGAGACAACGTTGGAGGTAAATTCTGCATGCTCGTGATAGTGGGCAGTCCAACAGAATGCGGCTAACAGATACTGGAACCTAACAATTTTCACAGAGAGGAACAGGGCACCTCTCCATGAGATACCCACGAGTAAGAAGAGTGTGGCCGATGCGAAGACGGGAGAGAGTAGTCTCCCAACCTCGACATTGATGACAAGAAGATGGCCTGTAACCTATACTCGGTTTCATAGAATAAAGTTTGTTATAGAGCAGATCAGATCAACATTGTTGCCAACGGGTGCGAAGGTGGGTAGCAATCACAGCAAAATAGTCCATGAATGGAACACCTCTATATGAAACGTGGAGGTCATGTACTGCTGACATCGCAGCAGTGTCTGCCTGTTCATTGCCCTGTACATCAACATGACCAGAGACCCAACAAAAAACAATATCTTTATGCTTGGTAGAGATATGGCATAATCAAAGTTGGATACAGAGAACTAGGGGTGAGGTGTATAAAATTTTTGTATAGCCTGAAAAGTATTAAGAGAGTCTGAAACAACCACAAAAGCTGACACAGGCACAGATGCAATACGGGTAAGTGCTGAAAGAATGACATACAATTCAGCAGTAAAAATGCTAGCCGAGGATAGTAAATGCCCTCGCATGACACTGTCCAGAAACACTGCTGCGAGTCCGACGCTGTCAGAAGACTTAGAACCATCTGTGTACACTGCGATGGCATGAGAATGGAAGTGAAGCGACCATAGGCAGTTGGGCTTTCACTCATGCAGTGAGAAAGAACAGAGACAAACAGCTGGAACTTCCCAAGGGGGAAGGGAAAAGTGAGATGCCACATGAACATAGAAAGGTGGTAACTGAAGGGAAGACAAGAGCGAATGTAGGCGAAGAGAAAAGGGATGGAGTAAACAAGGGCGATGAGCAAATAATGCCTACTAACATCAGTGACTATTCTATATATGAAAGGATTGTGGAGATCATGAGAGCGAACATAATAGCGAAGGCAATAGGCATCACGACGATGGGACAAGGATGGAATATTCTCTTCTGCATAGAGACTCTCAACAGATGAGCGAAAAGCACCAAGGCATGAACGTAATCCCTGCTGATAAGAACATAAGAACGAAGGAACACTGCAGAAGGCCTACTGGCCCATGCGAGGCAGGTCCAAGTCTCCTACCGGCTTAAGCCAATGCACCCAACCTAGTCAGGTCAGGTCACATTGACTTAAGGGAGGAACACGGCAACCGACCTGGTAGCACAACCTATCAGGTCCAACTCACACCCACCCACATCCACTCATGTATTTATCCAACCTATTTTTAAAGCTACACAACGTTCTGGCCTCTATCACTGTACTCGGGAGTTTGTTCCACTCATCCACAACTCTATTACCAAACCAGTACTTTCCTATACCCTTCCTGAATCTGAATTTTTCCAACTTAAAACCATTGCTGCGAGTCCTGTCTAGGCTAGATATTTTCAGCACACTATTTACATCCCCTTTATTTATTCCTGTCTTCCATTTATACACCTCAATCATATCCCCCCTAATTCTACGTCTTTCTAGAGAGTGCAGATTCAGGGCCCTTAGTCTATCCTCATAGGGAAGGTTTCTGATACATGGGATCAACTTTGTCATCCTCCTTTGTACATTTTCCAGAGAATTTATATCCATTCTGTGCAGCATAATCTAAATGAGGCCTAACCAAGGATGTATAGAGTTGAAGAACAACCTGAGGACTCCTATTATTTATGCTTCTTGATATGAAGCCAAGGATTCTATTAGCTTTATTGCGAACACTTATGCACTGTTGTCTTGGTTTCAGATTACTGCTAACCAGAACTCCTAAATCTTTTTCGCAATCCGTAATATTAAGATCTACATTATTTAGTTTATATGTGGCATGGTTATTGTCCTGTCCAACATTTAGAACTTTGCATTTGTCTATATTAACCCTTTGACTGTCGCAACCCCCAATCCTGAGGTGTCTCCTGGTGTCGCAAAATTTAAAAAAAAAAAAATTATTTTTTCTTATGAAATGATAGAGAATCTTTTCCCGATTGTAATGACACCAAAAAAACGAAATTTGATGGAAAACTGACGGAATTATGCTCTCGCGAAGTTAGCGACCTCGGCGCTGTTTACAAATCGGCGATTTCGCCCACTTTGAACCCTATTTTCAGCTAATTCCATTGTTCCAGTCGCCCAAACTCATAGCTATTTCTTTAGAACTTCATTTTTTCTATCGATTGAATACAAGAAACTGCCCATTTACTGATTTCAACTACCTAATAATGTGGTCAGAAATTTGCAATTTGGCCAATTTCACGAAAACTAAAAAATATGACAATTTCAAAATAAGGTCCAGAATGAACAATGCAGACATTCCTGGCTCTAAAATAACATTTTTCTTGTTCATCAGTCACGTCTCCAGGCCCTTCTGATATTACTCTTGCTTTCTATTTGAATTTTATTCAAACAAAAAATATTAGACTTACTATTATGCAGACTACTGCAATGCTGTAATAACTGTATAAATAACATCAACCCATTCATGACTGCATATTAGAATGGCTAGTTGGACATTTATTGGACAATAGCATCATTTGTTTACTTTTGAACATTGGCAAAAATCAAACATTTCCCCTACTTTGAGCTCCATTTCTAGGTTCTTTTTATAGTAAAATCAATCAAAATCACCTCTATTTCTGTAATATGTTTTCCATTCTATCAAATGAGACCAAGAAAACGAGAATACAACCATAAATACTATACGAAAATAAACCACAAAGTCGGCATTTTAATTAAAAAAAACGGTCGGAGTTTTTTTTTTCTCATTATGCACTGCATGCTCCAGGATATTTTTTATATGGTGCACACTGACCACACAGACCCATTCTCTCACATGTGGGCCTACCAGCTTTCTCCTGCTTGATTTGAAGCCGCTAGAATTTATGAGTATATATACGTCAAACACGGCACCTCGTAAAACGTATATATACGGCCGAGACAGTCAAAGGGTTAAACTGCATCTGCCACTTCTCCGACCACTGCATCAGTCTATTCAAATCTTCCTGGAGTGCGCCAATGTCCTCGTCAGAATGAATTCGACGGCCTATTTTGGTGTCATCGGCAAACTTGCCGATGTCGCTCTTTATGCCCTCATCTATGTCGTTTACGTAGATTGTGAACAGCAGGGGGCCCAACACTGACCCCTGTGGAACACCGCTCGTGACGCTTCCCCACTCTGATTTCTCCCCATTTATGCAAACTCTCTGCTGCCTATTTGTCAACCATGCCTCTAACCAGGAAAAAATTTCTCCTCCTATTCCATGTGCTTTAATTTTTCTTCAATAGTCTCTGATGTGGGACCCTGTCAAAAGCCTTACTGAAGTCCATATCACAATATCATATTCATTACCATGATCTACCTCCTCAAATACCTTAGTGAAAAAAGTTAATAAATTCTAAGGCAGGAACGCCCCTTTGTAAAACCATGCTGAGATTCGTTGATTAATTTATGCTTTTCAAGGTGGCTACGAACTGCCTCGGCAATTATTGATTCCATAAATTTTCCCACTATGGAGGTTAGGCTTATTGGTCTATAGTTCGAAGCTAAGGACCTGTCACCTGTTTTGAAAATAGGTATCACATTTGCCATTTTCCACTTATCTGGCACCATGCCAGTTTGTAGTGATATGTTGAAAAGATTAGCCAAAGGTGTGCTAAGCTCCTCTTTACATTCCTTTAGAACCCTTGCATACAGTTCATCAGGGCCTGGGGATTTGTTAGGTTTTAATTTATCTATTTGCCTAAGGACCATGTCACTTGTGACCCTAATTGTGCACAGTTTATTATCGTCCTGTTCTACATAATTTATCATTACTGGAATATCGCTGGTATCCTCCTGTGTAAAAACTGAGAGGAAGTATGTGTTAAAAATTCTACACATTTCCTTATCACTGTCAGTGAGCTGACCCGAGGAACTTTTGAGTGGGCCTATCTTGTCCCTGATCTTACTTCTGTATACCTGAAAGAATCCTTTTGGGTTAGTCTTCAATTCTCTTGCAACTTTAACCTCAATCTCTTTTTGCTTTTCTAATTCCCCTTTTTAGTTCTCTTTCTAACTGAATATATCGATATCTTAATTGCCCCTCTCCTCTTTTGATTTGCCTATACAGTGGACCCCCGCATAGCGAACTTAATCCGTGCAAGAGGGCTGGCCGTTATGCGAAATGTTCGCTATGCGAATTAATTTTCCCCATAAGAAATAATGGAAATAAAATTAATCCGTGCAAGACACCCAAAAGTATGAAAAAAAATTTTTTTACCACAAAAAAATGTTAATTTTAGTACACACAAACTGAAAAAGGCATGCACAATTACATGACACTTACTTTTATTGAAGATCTGGTGATGATTGATGGGATGGGAGGAGGGGAGAGAGAGTGTTAGTGTTTAGAAGGGGAATCCCCTTCCATTAGGACTTGAGGTAGCAAGTCCTTTTCTGGGGTTACTTCCCTTCTTCTTTTAATGCCACTAGGACCAGCTTCAGAGTCACTGGACTTCTTTCGCACAACATATCTGTCCATAGTGGCCTGTACCTCTCGTTCCTTTATGATTTGTCTAAAGTGGTTCACAACAGTGTCATTGTAACAGTCACCAGCACGGCTTGCAATAGCTGTGTGAGGGTGATTTTCATCAAAAAAGGTTTGCACTTCAAGCCATTTTGCACACATTTCCTTCGTCTTTGAAGTAGGCAATTCCTTCAATTTCTCTCTCCCCTCCTTTGAACCAGTTTCCCCAGGTCTGGCCTCTTGCTCTTGAAGTTGATCTATCAGCTCATCAGTGGTTAGTTCTTCATTGTCCTCCTCCACCACTCTTCCACATCCTCCCCACTAACCTCCAACCCCAAGGACTCTCCAATTCCACAATTGATTCCTCAACTGGTATACTACTCCTCTCAGGTTAGCCTCAAACCCTTCAAAATCCCTTTTGTCTACACATTCTGGCCACAGTTTCTTCCAAGCAGAGTTCAAGGTTCTCTTAGTCACTCCCTCCCAAGCCTTACCTATAAGGTTTACACAATTGAGGATATTAAAGTGATCCTTCCAAAACTCTTTTTAGAGTCAATCGAGTGTCTGTGGTCACTTCAAAGCACTTTTGAAACAGAGCTTTTGTGTACAGTTTCTTGAAGTTGGAAATGACCTGCTGGTCCATGGGCTGCAGGAGAGGAGTGGTATTAGGAGGCAAAAACTTCACCTTAATGAAGCTCATGTCCCCATAAAGTCGCTCTGCCACGTCTGTAGGATGACCAGGGGGCATTGTCTAACACCAGGAGGCACTTAAGGTCTAATTTCTTTTCAGTTAGGTAATCTTTCACATTGGGGGCAAATGCATGGTGTAACCAGTTATAGAAAAATTCCCCTAGTGACCCATGCCTTACTGTTTGCCCTCCACAGCACACACAAATTATCCTTGAGGACATTCTTTTGCCTGAATGCTCTGGGAGTTTCAGAGTGATACACTAATAAAGCTTAACTTTGCAATCACCACTAGCATTGGCACACATCAACAAAGTAAGCCTGTCTTTCATAGGCTTATGTCCTGGAGTGCCTTTTCCTCCTGAGTAATGTAGGTCCTGCTTGGCATTTTCTTCCAGAACAGGCCTGTTTCATCACAATTAAACACTGTTCAGTTCCAGTCCTTCAGTTTCTATGTACTCCTTGAATTCATGCACATATTTTTCAGCCGCTTTGTGGTCCGAACTGGCAGCCTCACCATGCCGTATCACACTATGGATGCCACTACGCTTCTTAAATCCTCAAACCAACCTTTGCTGGCCTTAAATTCACTCACATCATCACTAGTTGCAGGCATTTTTTTAATTAAATCGTCATGCAACTTCCTAGCCTTTTCACATATGATCGCTTGAGAGACGCTATACTCCTGCTAGCTGTTTTTCATTATCCACACCAATAAGAGTCTCTCAACATCTTCCATCACTTGCGATCTTTGTTTCGAAAACACCAGTTAAACCTTTGGCAACAACAGCTTCCTTGATTGCCGTTTTCTTGCCCACAATAGAAGAGATGGTTGATTTTGGTTTCTTGTACAACCTGACCAGTCGGTGATACGTACTCCACTTTCATACTTATCAATGATCTCTTTCTTCATTTCAATGGGTATTCTTACCCTTTGAGGTGTAGGGTTGGCACTAGAAGCTTTCTTGGGGCCCATGGTCACTTATTTTCCAGAAACAGCACCGAAAACACTGTAATAATACGAAATATTCCGAGTGTATGCTTGAATGTTACCGCGGGCGGGCTGGTAAACAATGCCGGGGGGCACTGTAGGCTGGCTGAGGGGCACATTGGACGCGTCTCGACAAAGGGCCGCTGAGGGGTTTTTTTGTCCACTATGCGGGCAAAATTTTAGCGAAAAAGCGCCCATGGGGATTTTTCGCTATGAAAGGGCTTCGCATGGGGGGTCCACTTAATGCCTCTCTTTGACCAATAAATTTTTTAATCTATTTTTTCATCCATTTAGGATCTTTTTTTTTTACTGATTTCCCATTTGGAACTAATTTGACTGAGCAGCAAACTATCCCCGGGAAAGCATCTATCGGCAACCTCACCACCTACCTACCCTTAGTCAGGTCATTCCAGTTCGGGCCCACCAAAGTTTTTTTTCATCCTAGAAATCAGCCAAGCGAAATCGGGACGGAACTTGATTGCCTTTATTAGGGGGAAATTTCCCTATATATTAAACTGAGTGATTTTTGATCACTTTCCCCAAGCTCATCATTAACCCAAATTATTTAATTTTGTTTCCCTACTGGGAAGAACCAGGCAAGGGGGTTATTTCCCCCCTTTTGGGGTCGTCACAAAAATGTTTTTAAAAAAAAATCCTGGATCGTATCAAAAAAGTCCACCTGACTCTAAATTTCCTGTCAAATGTCTCCAGTCAATCTTTCTATAGTAAATCTCCCATTATGCACAACATTTTTCGTATGTTAGATGCCTTACGAATTTCGTCCCATAGGAAGTTTACTGCACTCCCTATCAAGATTTGGGCCCTGTAATCACACTCCAAAATTAGTTTTTCTCGGCCCTCGAGACAGCCTGTAACCAAACAGATTCAGTGGCTTACACTTCTAATTTAATATCTTGTCCTAACACAACAAATTTAAATTGTCTCTGATCATACATCCCGCTACACCACCACCTTTCCTGTTGACCCTGTCAGTGTGGAATAATTTATAGGCCTTGTATTGACATTCAGAGGGCATCTGTCTATCTTTTTCAGATTGATCCAGGTCTCAGATATAGCCATAGAATATCTAAGTTTCTGCACTTGGCAATTAATCTTAGCTCATCGATCTTATTCTTACACTCCTGCTATTAGTATAGTAAAACCTTAAGGAGCTAGTCCCTTGCTGCCCACTGCTGTCCCCCTTTGTTTGCTGACCTGATCTATTGTCCTTTATTTATAACTTCATGCTGAATGCCTTTTATACATTTACTGTTTTCCAACCTGTGTTGTCAACCTGCTGTTTCCATACACACCCATATCTCCTCCGATCTTCCATTCAGTTTTTAAAATCATAGGCATTTCACCAATGGCCTTCTCAATCGAGTCTGCAAGTGCTACCACCGCCTCCCCAGAGAGAAGTACCCCACCCTTGCATACATATCAGGTTTTGCCATAAAGTTTGTTCAGTTGTCAATGAATGGGATTGCAAGTTCCTGCAGTATCAGTCTAGCCAGCAATTTACACCAATGCCATAGACAACCATTCATTTCTACCCGTCCTTCTAGGCAAGATGCTACATAAGATTGGGATCCCACCCTTAGACTTAATGAAATCTATAGTGACGCTGTACTTATCTAGCAGCTCTCTCTCCTACCCTGCACCAATATCATTTCCACCAGCACTGAGACGATAATTGCTTGTTCCCATTACCTGACATGATATTAACCAGCTGTTGACAATGTCCCCAACACAAGCTCCAGGGAAGCACACACTATCTCTCATCTTCTTATTCCTATTACAAAAAGCACGGTCAATATATCTTACATGAGAGTCACCAACCACAAAATTGCTGCTTACCTCCATAGCAGGGCATAGTACCCTTACCTTCACTGGCCACTGAAGTACATTCATCCTGAAGAACAGAGAAGTCGATTACCTACCTTCAGATCTTCACTCTTAACTTTCCTTACTCTGATGCGCCTCCCATTACTGGAAACCCCTCGCCACTTGAAGCAGGTGTCAGTGGCTTCAACCCTCACTGCTGGTAGCCGTTGCTACCTCCCCAACTCCAGCCTCCTCACAGCGAGAGACAGACTGCACCTCACTGCTAGAAGCCTCATTTCCCACAACTCCAGCCACCTCACACTCTCTCCCAGACCCATTGAGGTGGACCTTCAGCCTCCTAATCTCCTCCTGGAGAAGCAAGACCTCCTCCTTCAACTCTCCAACCTCAATTTTTAAAACACTGCAGAAGCAAGCCATGCTTTGTAACCGTCCACGCTAATCCCCAAAGCAGCTCAGGGTCTGTGACCTCACGTGACGACTGACCACTGACCACGGATGGGATGAAGGCTAGAGAGAGTATCAGGAGAGGACGCCGAATAGATCTGGTCACTATAATCGGGTTTCAATAAAATTAGGATTGAATGGTGGTGAAGGAGAGTTCTACGATCAGCTCCCCATGAAAGATGAGCAAGGGTTTTAAGAAGGTTCAGCCGGCTGTGACAAGTTGCCTTCAGAGGTAATGCGAGGTTTCCAGGATAACCTACGGTCAAACAGAAGGCCTAGAAACCTGACCGTATCACATTCTGGGATACGTGAGCCACAGAGTAACAATGGATGATCAGAGATGACATAACGTCTAATGAAAGTAATTTGGCGAGTTTTAGTACTAGAAAATTTAAACCCATGCATGGTGGTCCAATTGGAAACATGGTTGACAGCATGCTGGAGACAAACTGCAATGAGGTGACAGTCAGTGCCTGCACAAGCTATTGCAAAGGCATCAACATCGAGTGATGACCAAATATCGGATGGAAGAGGAGGGGCCAAATCATTTATAGCAAGGAGAAAAAGTGTTGTGCTCAGAACACATCCTTGGGGGTCATCTTCAGCTTGGACAAAGTCTGGGAAGAGCACATTATTAACCTGAACACAGAAATGTCTGTCAGTTAAGAAGTTCTTAAGGAAGGATGGTAGATTGCCTTGGAGGCCTAAGGAGTGGGCTTAGGCCAAAATATTAAATCTCCCAGTTGTGTCATATGCCTTCTCAAGGTCAAAAAATATGGCAATAACTGAGTGGTTATTCGCAAAGGCATTATGAACATACATATCCAAGCGTAGTAAGGGGTCAAGAGAAGAACAGCCCTTACGAAAGCCATACTGACGAGTGAAGACGCTGTTGTGCGTCTTTAAATACCACATTAAACGTCGATTTTCCAGACGTTCCATCACCTTGCAAACTGCACTGGTAAGAGCAGTGGGATGATAGTGGGAAGCATCATGTCCCGTAGTACCCGGTTTGCAGAAAGGGAGAACAATGGCATATTTCCACAGCTGGGGAAGAACTTGTGACCAAATAAGATTAAAGAGTTGTAAGAGGACTGCAAGGGCTGACTGACGTAAGTGTTGTAACATCCGAATATGAATGCCGTCAGGCCCAGCTGCCGATGATCGGCAAGCTGAGTGTGTTGCCTCCAGTTCCAGAAGGGTAAAAGGCACATTATAAGATTCTTCTTTGAGAGAAGAAAAGTCTAGGGGTGCTAATTCTCTGGCAGACTTTGAAGAAAGAAACAAGGGGCATAGTTGGAGCCCCTGAGAAATATGAACCAGGTGATTACCAATTTCAATGGCAACGTCAAGAGGGCTTGCTATATCAACACTGGCAACCCGCAGAGCAGGAGCAGGGTCGGGAGAGTATTTACCACTCAGTTTCCGTACTTTTTTCCAGACTGCTCTCAGAGGAAGTAGAGGTGATGGTGGAAACGATCTCGCCAGCAAGTGCGTTTAGCGTCACTAATGACACGGTGAGCGACCGCTCGTTTCTGCCTAAAATCAAGAAGTCTCTCTGTGGTTCTATTGTACCAGTACCTGCCTCACGCAACGTGTTTCAAACATACTGCCCGAGCACAAGCAGACCACCACCAAGGCACACACTTCTGAGAATACCTGCCCGAGGTTTGGGGTACAGAATGAAAAGCTGCAGTTAAAACTGAGGTTGAGAAGAGGTGTAAAAGCTCATCAATAGAGGACAAAGGAGGAACCTCACTAAAAGCAGTTAGTTGCAAGTAAAGGTCCCAATTTGCTCGATCAAACTGCGAAGAGGTGGTGAATATGAAAGAGAAGTAAGAATGATTGGAAAATGATCGTTGTCACGTAAGTCCGGGAGGAGAGACCAGGTGAAGTCTAGTGCAGTGGAGGAAGAGCAGACCGAGAGATCGATGCAAGAGAGATCATGAGTACAAGGATCAAAATGCAGGCAAGTACCCATATTTAAAACAAGGAGGGGGTGAGAAGCGAGGAAAGACTAACTGAATGACACAGGAGTCACAGTGAGGCCCTTCCCCAGAGGAAATGGTGGGCATTAAAATCACCAAGTAACAGAAGTGGTGGCGGTAGGGACGAAACAAGAAAGGCAACATCCGGGACAGATAATGCCCGAGAAGGGGAGAGATACAAAGAACAAATTGTATACCACTTATTCAAGTGCATACGGGCTGCAGTGTAATGCAGTGTTGGCTGCAGTGTAATGCAGTGTTGGCTGCAGTGTAATGCAGTGAAGTATAAACAAATAGGTGACAGTATGGAACATCAATGCGTATAAGAAGGGTACTTTCATTAACCCCTTGACTATTTTAACCCTTTGACTGTCGCCGTTGTATATGTATGTCATAGGAGATACCGTGTTTGAGGTATCTATACGCATAAATTCTAGCGGCTTCAAATCAAGCAGGAGAAAGCTGGTAGGCCCACATGTGAGAGAATGGGTCTCCATGGTCAGTGTGCACCATATAAAAAAAATCGGGGTGCCAGTGGTGCATTGTGGGAATACCATTTCAGTCATCCTTTTTCAGCATGTCTAGCGGTAAGAAATATGTGACTTCCCTGCAAATCTGGGACTCTTCTCTTCCCAAGTGATGCTCTAACACAGATGGAAGTGTCAATGAAGATCAATTTCATGATTTAGAGGAGTTTGAGACCAAAAGCAATAGAGGAGGTGGAGGAGGAAGAAGAAGAGGAGGAGGAAGAAGAGGAGGAGGAAGGAAGGAGGAAGAGGAAGGAAGGAGGGAGGAAGGAGGAAGAAGGAGGGAGGGAGGAAGAAGGAGGGAGGAGGAAGGAGGGAGGGAGGAGGAGGAAGGTGGAAGAAGAATAAGAATAATAATAATACCTAATAATAACAATATGTAATAATATGTTCCCTTGAGGCATGAAAACAGTTCACCCCATGACAGTGACAAGATAAGGGGAGATAACATCTGATAAGAGCTGACCTTTGATGAGCGTAAAGAGGGTGGAGGGAGGGGGGCAGCTGTCCATCTGTCAAGAGGAGGAGGAGGAGGAGGAGGAGGAGGAGGGGGAGGAGGAGGAGGAGGAGAGAGGAGGAGAAGAAGGAAGAAGAAGAAGAAGAAAGAAGAAGAAGAAGAAGAAGAAGAAGAAGAAGAAGAAGAAGAAGAAGAAGAAGAAGAAGAAGAAGAAGAAGAAGAGAAGAAGAAGAAGAAGAAGAAGAAGAAGAGAAGAAGAAGAAGAAGAAGAAGAAAGAAGAAGAAGAAGAAGAAGAAGAAGAAGAAGAAGAAGAAAAAGAAGAAGAAGAAAAGAAGAAGAAGAAGAAGAAGAAGAAGAAGAAGAAGAAGAAGAAGAAGAAGAAAAAGAAGAAGAAGAAGAAGAAGAAGAAGAAGAAAGAAGAAGAAGAAGAAGAAGAAGAAGAAGAAGAAGAAGAAGAAGAAAAGAAGAAGAAGAAGAAGAAGAAGAAGAAGAAGAAAGAAGAAGAAGAAGAAGAAGAGAAGAAGAAGAAGAAGAAGAAGAGAGAAGAAGAAGACGAAGAAGAAGAAGACGAAGAAGAAGAAGACGAAGAAGAAGAAGAAGAAGAAGAAGAAGAGAAGAAGAAGAAGAAGAAGAAGAAGAAGAAGAAGAAGAAGAAGAAGAAGAAAAAAGAAGAAGAAGAAGAAGAAGAAGAAGAAGAAGAAGAAGAAGAAGAAGAAGAAGAAGAAGAAGAAGAAGAAGAAGAAGAAGAAGAAGAAGAAGAAGAAGAAGAAGAAAAGAAGAAGAAGAAGAAGAAGAAGAAGAAGAAGAAGAAGAAGAAGAAGAAGAAGAAGAAGAAGAAGAAGAAGAAGAAGAAGAAGAAGAAGAAGAAGAAGAAGAAGAAGAAGAAGAAGAAACATTTGTCTGTCTGTCTATTTGTCTGCCTGCCAAACAGAGATAGAAAGAGAGAGAGAGAGATTGAAAGAGATAGAATGAGGGAGAAAGATAATTAGATAGAATGGAGGGGGAAGCAGCATCCGACCCCATTGTTTTGACAGGCAGTAGGGGGAGTGAGTAATGAGACTATGTCATTTTGACAGCTGCTGACTCCTGACTCAAAACAATTATAAGCCACACACTTGCACACAAGACAAGCTTGCTGAAGGGTGATAATAGCAGTTTTATGAAAGTATCTAGTGACTATATATGTGTATATATATTATAGAAACCAGAAGCAAGAAGGGAAGGCAGGAATGAAGGAAGGACTAGATGAAAGGAAGGAAAAAAGTAATGAAGGACAGATGAAGGAATGTAAGAAGAGAGGTGGAATGCCCTCCAGATAGGAAAGGAATGAAGGAAATTAGGAAGGAAGGAATGATGACACACGACCATTTACCTAGGATAACTACATAACACAACTGCCTGCTAATACTTTGAAGAAAACTGCTCACACGAGGTGTTTTGTCTTTGCACATAAAAAAAAAATTCAACAAAAATGCACACACACTGATTTTATGTGTGAGTGTAAAACACCACTGTGTATGACACCATGTTTTATGTGTGAGGAGTGTAAAACACCACTGAGTATGACACCATGTTTTATGTGTGAGAGTGTAAAACACCACTGTGTATGACACCATGTTTATGTGTGAGGAGTGTAAAACACCACTGTGTATGACACCATGTTTTATGTGTGGGGAGTGTAAAACACCACTGTGTATGACACCATGTTTTATGTGTGAGAGTGTAAAACACCACTGTGTATGACACCATGTTTTATGTGTGAGAGTGTAAAACACCACTGTGTATGACACCATGTTTTATGTGTAAGAGTGTAAAACACCACTGTGTATGACACCATGTTTCACAGAGTTCCACAAGCTACAGAACTTCTAGGAATATGTTCAGTGACTGTATATTGGTATATATATTATAGAACAATAGTAATAAAAAATTTTTTGTATTGTTTGTTTTGTAAACAAGTTTTGTAAACAATATATTGATAATTATGTTTGTGTGCTTATTGTGTTGTATACAACGAGTGTATATATGTACATTGCACCTTACTTTGGTCTCACAGGCTACATAAGTTATGTGAAAAAATAAAATAGTGAAAAAAACAACAAACCTTCAAATACAAGTAAACTAAAGTTTACCGGGTGAGCGGCAGTCGCCGCTGTTGCCATACGCGGCTCATTTTCTGCAAACTTCATGCCTCTATATCTCGGTAAGTACTGATGGGAAAAATTTTTTTTTTGGGACTAAAACAATCAGAAAAATAATCTTAACATTTTCATAAGAAAAAATAATTTTTTTTTTTCGAATATTTTGCGACACCAGGAGCAACTTCAGGATTGGGCCCTTCGACAGTCAAAGGGTTAACACCAAATCCTGAGGTGTCTCGTGGTGTCGAAAAATTTCCGAAAAAAAAAATTATTTTTTCTTATGAAATGATAGAGAATCTTTTCCTGATTGTAATGACACCAAAAGAGCGAAATTTGATGGAAAATTTATGGAACTACGCTCTCTTGAAGTTAGCGACCTCCGCGATATTTACGAATCGGCGATGTCGCCCACTTTGAGCCCTATTTTCGTCTAATTCCATTGTTCCAGTCGACCAAACTCATAGCTATTTCTTTAAAATTCCATTTTTTCTATCTAAGTACAAGAAACTGCCCATTTACCGATTTCAACTACCCAATAACGTGGTCAGAAATTTGCAATTTCGCCAATTTCACAAAAATTAAAAAATATGACTATTTCAAAATAATGTCCAGAATGAACAATGCAGACATTCCTGGCTATAAAACAACATTTTCTGTGTTAACCAGTTAATTACTCTTGCTTTCTATTTTGAATTTTTATTCAAGCAAAAAATAGAAGATTTACTGTTATGCAGACTACTGCAATACTGTAATAATTGCATAAATAATGTCAACCCATTCATGACGGCATATTAGAATGGCTACTTGGACATTTATTGGAAAAATTATATCATCTGTTTACTTTTGAACATTGGCAAAAATCAAACATTTCCCCTACTTTGAGCTCCATTTCAAGGTTCTTTTCATAGTAAAACCAATCAAAATGACCTCTTTTTCTATAATATGCTTTCCATTCTATCAAATGAGACCAAGAAAATGAGAATACAACCATAAATACTATACGAAAATAGACCACAAAGTCGGCATTTTAATTAAAAAAAACGGTCGGAGTTTTTTTTCTCATGCACTGCATGCTGCAGGATTTTTTTTATATGGTGCACACCGACCACACAGACCCATTCTCTCACTAGTGGGTCTACCAGCTCTCTCCTGCTTGATTTGAAGCCGCTAGAATTTATGAGTACGTATATATACGTCAAACACGGTGGCTCATAAGACGTATATATAAGACTGAACCAGTCAAAGGGTTAAAGGTTCCATCAGAAAAAAGATCTGAAGAATACAATAAAACATAGCCTGAGATGGGATGGATGACAGCAGAGTGTAATTTTGCTACTGCTCCTCAGAATCTCCCAAAAGCAGTGTCATATTCAAAAAGCATGTGATAACCCATATTTTGTATCAGATTCCACACATTCTAATCCCATACCTTTTCCCAACACCCAAGCATTCACTACTTTTACAACTCCATCTATATATAACAGCACACATCCCTGTACAGAAAGGCCCTGCTTTATGGCATTTCACCTTATGGTGTTCTGCCAATAAGGACATTTCAAATTATTACCAAAACTCAGTATATACGGTTTCCCCCCCCCCACCTGACTTTCTAATATAGGCACTGTGCCCCACTTGGTTTGTTTACATTTTCCATGAGAACCGTGCCTCTTTTAGAGTACCGGCATTGTACTTCCCATTTCCAGGATTCGAGTCCGGCTATACAAAAATAACCGGATTCCCTGAATCCCTTCACTAAATGTTACCCTGCTCACACTCCAACAGATCGTCAGGTCCCATATACCATTCGTCTCCATTCACTCCTATCGAACACGCTCACGCACACCTGCTGGAAGTCCAAGGCCCTCGCCCACAAAACCTCCTTAAGCCTTCCTTCCAACCTTTTCGAGGACGACCCCTACCCCGCTTTCCTTTCCCTACAGATTTGAATGCTCTCCATGTCATTCTACTTTGATCCATTCTCTCTAAATGACCAAACCACCTCAACAACCCCTCTTCAGCCCTCTAATACTTTTATTAACTCTACACCTTCTCCTAATTTCCACACTCCGAATTTTCTGCATAATATTTACACCACACATTGCCTTTAGACAGGACATCTCCACTGCCTCCAACCACCTCCTCGCTGCTGCATTCACAACCCAAGCTTCACACCCATATAAGAGTGTTGGTACTACTATACTTTCATACATTCCCTTTTGTCTCCACATATACCTCAACACACCACTCACCTTTTTTCCCTCATCAATTCTATGATTAACCTCATCCTTCATAAATCCATCCGCAAACACGTCACCTCCCAAGTATCTGAAAACATTCACTTCTTCCATACTCCTCCTCCCCAATTTGATATCCAATTTTTCTTTATCTAAATCATTTGATACCCTTAAGTGAACATAGAAAAGAGTTTCTATGTTCACTTTCAACTTTCTACCTTTACACAAACTCCCAAACTCGTCCACTAACCTTAGCAATTTTTCTTTAGAATCTCCCATAAGCACAGTATCATCAGCAAAAAGTCTCCTCTCAACAAGTCGGCCGTCTCCCACCGAGGCAGGGTGACCCAAAAAAGAAAGAAAATCCCCAAAAAGAAAATACTTTCATCATCATTCAACACTTTCACCACACTCGCACATTATCACTGTTTTTGCAGACGTGCTCAGAATACAACAGTCTAGAAGCATACACATATAAAGATACACAACATATCCCTCCAAACTGCCAATATCCCAAACCCCTCCTTTAAAGTGCAGGCATTGTACTTCCCATTTCCAGGACTCAAGTCCGACTATATGAAAATAACCGGTTTCCCTGAATCCCTTCACTAAATATTACCCTGCTCACACTCCAACAGATCGTCAGGTCCCAAGTACCATTCGTCTCCATTCACTCCTATCTAACACGCTCACGCACGCTTGCTGGAAGTCCAAGCCCCTTACCCACAAAACCTCCTTTACCCCCTCTCTCCAACCCTTTCGAGGACGACCCCTACCCCGCCTTCCTTCCCCTATAGAGTTATATGCTTTCCATGTCATTCTACTTTGATCCATTCTCTCTAAATGACCAAACCACCTCAACAACCCCTCTTCTGCCCTCTGACTAATACTTTTATTAACTCCACACCTTCTCCTAATTTCCACACTCCGAATTTTCTGCATAATATTTACACCACATTGCCCTTAAACAGGACATCTCCACTGCCTCCAACCGTCTCCTCGCTGCTGCATTTACCACCCAAGCTTCACACCCATATAAGAGTGTTGGTACTACTATACTTTCATACATTCCCTTCTTTGCCTCCATAGATAACGTTTTTTGACTCCACATATACCTCAACGCACCACTCACCTTTTTTCCCTCATCAATTCTATGATTAACCTCATCCTTCATAAATCCATCCGCCGACACGTCAACTCCCAAGTATCTGAAAACATTCACTTCTTCCATACCCCTCCTCCCCAATTTGATATCCAATTTTTCTTTATCTAAACCATTTGACACCCTCATCACCTTACTCTTTTCTATGTTCACTTTCAACTTTCTACCTTTACACACATTCCCAAACTCATCCACTAACCTTTGCAATTTTTCTTTAGAATCTCCCATAAGCACAGTATCATCAGCAAAAAGTAACTGTGTCAATTCCCATTTTGAATTTGATTCCCCATAATTTAATCCCACCCCTCTCCCAAAAACCCTAGCATTTACTTCCTTAACAACCCCATCTATAAATATATTAAACAACCATGGTGACATTACACATCCCTGTCTAAGACCTACTTTTACCGGGAAATAGTCTCCCTCTCTTCTACACACCCTAACCTGAGCCTCACTATCTTCATAAAAACTCTTTACAGCATTTAATAACTTACCACCTATTCCATATACTTGCAACATCTGCCACATTGCTCCTCTATCCACTCTATCATATGCCTTTTCTAAATCCATAAATGCAATAAAAACTTCCCTACCTTTATCTAAATACTGTTCACATATATGCTTCAATGTAAACACTTGATCTACACATCCCCTACCCACTCTGAAACCTCCTTGCTCATCCGCAATCCTACATTCTGTCTTACCTCTAATTCTTTCAATTATAACCCTACTGTACACTTTTCCTTGTATACTCGGTAAACTTTTTCCCCTACATTTTTTACAATCTCTTTTGTCCCCCTTTCTTTTATATAAAGGGACTATACATGCTCTCTGCTAATCTCTAGGTACCTTCCCCTCTTTCATACATTTATTAAACAAAAATACCAACCACCCCAGCTTTTAACATTTCTGTCATGATCCCGTCAGTTCCAGCTGCTTTACCCCCTTTCATTCTACGTAATGCCTCATGCACCTCCCCCACACTCACATCCTGTTGTTCTTCACTCCTAAAAGATGGTATACCTCCCTGTCCAGTGCATGAAATTACCGCCTCCCTTTCTTTGTCGACATTTGAAAGTTCCTCAAAATATTCTCGCCATCTACCCAAAACCTCCCTCTCCCCATCTACTAAATCCCTTACTGTGTTTTTAACTGACAAATCCATTTGTTCCCTAGGCTTTTTTAACTTGTTTAACTCACTCCAAAATTTTCTCTTATTTTCATCAAAATTTCTTGACAGTGCCTCTCCCACTACCATCTGCTCTCCTTTTGCACTCTCTCACCACTCTCTTCACCTTTCTTTTACTCTCTATATACTCTATTATGGTAGTAGGTTGGTAGACAGCAACCACCCAGGGAGGTACTACCGTCCTGCCAAGTGAGTGTAAAACGTAAGCCTGTAATTGTTTTACATGAAGGTAGGATTGCTGGTGTCTTTTGTCTGTCTCATAAATATGCAAGATTACAGGTACGTCTTGCTACTTCTACTTACACTTAGGTCACACTACACATACATGTACACGTTTATTTATACACACTCATCTGAGTTTTCTTTGATTTTATCTTAATAGTTCTTGGTCTTATTACTTTTCCTTTTATATCCATGGGGAAGTGGAATAAGAATCTTTCCTCCGTAAGCCATGCGTGTTGTAAAAGTCAACTAAAATGCCGGGAACAATGGGCTAGTAACCCCTTTTCCTGTAAAGATTACTAAAAAGAATAAGAAGAAGAAAATTGTCAAAGTGGGAAGTCTGAATGTGCGTGGATGTTGTGCAAATGATAAGAAAGAGATGATTGTGGGATGTTATGAATGAGAAGAAACTGGATGTCCTGGCTTTAAGTGAAACAAAGCTGAAGGGGGTGGGAGAGTTTCAATGGAGAGGAATAAATGGGATTAGGTCAGGGGTTTCAAATAGAGTTAGAGCTAAAGAAGGAGTAGCAATAATGTTGAAGGATAAGCTATGGCAGGAAAAGAGGGACTACAAATGTATAAATTCAAGGATATATGTGGAGTAAAATAAAGATTGATGTGAAAAGTGGGTTATAGTAAGCGTGTATGCACCTGGAGAAGAGAGAAGTGTAGAGGAGAGAGAGAGATTCTGGGAAATGTTGAGTGAATGCGTGGGGAGTTTTGAATCAAGTGTGAGAGTAATGGTGGTTGGGGATTTCAATGCTAAAGTGGGTAAAAATGTTATGGAGGAGTAGTAGGTAATTTTGGGGTGCCAGGGGTAAATGTAAATGGGGAGCCTTTAATTGAGCTATGTGTAGAAGAAATTTGGTAATAAGTAATACATATTTTATGAAAAAGAGGATAAATAAAATATACAAGGTATGATGTAGCACGTAATGAAAGTAGTTTGTTAGATTATGTATTGGTGGATAAAAGGTTGATGGGTAGGCTCCAGATTGTACATGTTTATAGAGGGGCAACTGATATATCGGATCATTTATTTATTTGTAGCTACAGTTAGAGTAAGAGGTAGATGGGAAAAGAGGAAGGTGGCAACAACAAGTAAGAGGAGGTGAAAGTGTATAAACTAAGGGAGGAGGAAGTTCGGGCGAGATATAAGCGACTATTGGCAGAAAGGTGGGCTAGTGCAAAGATGAGTAGTGGGGGGGGGGGGGTTGAAGAGGGTTGGAATAGTTTTAAAAATGCAGTATTAGAATGTGGGGCAGAAGTTTGTGGTTATAGGAGGGTGGGGGCAGGAGGAAAGAGGATGATTGGTGGAATGATGAAGTAAAGGGTGTGATAAAAGAGAAAAAGGTAGCTTACGAGAGGTTTTTACAAAGCAGAAGTGTTATAAGAAAGCAGAGTATATGGAGAGTAAAAGAAAGGTGAAGAGAGTGGTGAGAGAGTGCAAAAGGAGAGCAGATGAAAGAGTGGGAGAGGCACTGTCAAGAAATTTTAATGAAAATAAGAAAAAATTTTGGAGTGAGTTAAACAAGTTAAGAAAGCCTAGGGAAAGTATGGATTTGTCAGTTAAAAACAGAGTAGGGGAGTTAGTAGATGGGGAGAGGGAGGTATTAGGTAGATGGTGAGAATATTTGAGGAACTTTTAAATGTTAAGGAAGAAAGGAGGCAGTAATTTTCATGCACTGGCCAGGGAGGTATACCATCTTTTAGGAGTGAAGAAGAGCAGACTGTAAGTGTGGTGGAGGTACGTGAGGCATTACGTAGAATGAAAGGGGGTAAAGCAGCTGGAACTGATGGGATCATGACAGAAATGTTAAAAGCAGGGGGGGATATAGTGTTGGAGTGGTTGGTACTTTTGTTTAATAAATGTATGAAAGAGGGGAAGGTACCTAGGGATTGGCGGAGAGCATGTATAGTCCCTTTATATAAAGGGAAAGGGGACAAAAGAGATTGTAAAAATTATAGAGGAATAAGTTTACTGAGTATACCAGGAAAAGTATACGGTAGTGTTATAATTGAAACAATTAGAGGTAAGACAGAATGTAGAATTGTGGATGAGCAAGGAGGCTTCAGAGTGGGTAGGGGATGTGCAGATCAAGTGTTTACATTGAAGCATATATGTGAACAGTATTTAGATAAAGGTAGGGAAGTTTTTATTGCATTTATGGATTTAGAAAAGGCATATGATAGAGTGGATAGAGGAGCAATGTGGCAGATGTTGCAAGTATATGGAATAGGTGGTAAGTTACTAAATGCTGTAAAGAGCTTTTATGAGGATAGTGAGGCTCAGGTTAGGGTGTGTAGAAAAGAGGGAGAATACTTCCCGGTAAAAGTAGGTCTTAGACAGGGATGTGTAATGTCACCATGGTTGTTTAATATATTTATAGATGGGGTTTGTAAAAGAAGTAAATGCTAGGTGTTCGGGAGAGGGGTGGGATTAAATTATGGGGAATCAAATTCAAAATGGGAATTGACACAGTTACTTTTTGCTGATGATACTGTCCTTATGGGAGATTCTAAAGAAAAATTGCAAAGGTTAGTGGATGAGTTTGAGAATGTGTGTAAAGGTAGAAAGTTGAAAGTGAACATAGAAAAGAGTAAGGTGATGAGGGTATCAAATGATTTAGATAAAGAAAAATTGGATATCAAATTGGGGAGGAGTATGGAATAAGTGAATGTTTTCAGATACTTGGGAGTTGACGTGTCGGCGGATGGATTTATGAAGGATGAGGTTAATCATAGAATTGATGAGGGAAAAAAGGTGAGTGGTGCGTTTAGGTATATGTGGAGTCAAAAAACGTTATCTATGGAGGCAAAGAAGAATGTATGAAAGTATAGTAGTACCAACACTCTTATATGGATGTGAAGCTTGGGTGGTAAATGCAGCAGCGAGGAGACGGTTGGAGGCAGTGGAGATGTCCTGTCTAAGGGCAATGTGTGGTGTAAATATTATGCAGAAAATTCGGAGTGTGGAAATTAGGAGAAGGTGTGGAGTTAATAAAAGCATTAGTCAGAGGGCAGAAGAGGGGTTGTTGAGGTGGTTTGCTCATTTAGAGAGAATGGATCAAAGTAGAATGACATGGAAAGCATATAAATCTATAGGGGAAGGAAAGAGGGGTAGGGGTTGTCCTCGAAAGGGTTGGAAAGAGGGGGTAAAGGAGGTTTTGTGGGTGAGGGGCTTGGACTTCCAGCAAGCGTGCATGAGCATGTTAGATAGGAGTGAATGGAGACGAATGATACTTGGGACCTGACGATCTGTTGGAGTGTGAGCAGGGTAATATTTAGTGAAGGGATTCAGGGAAACCGGTTATTTTCATATAGTCGGACTTGAGTCCTGGAAATGGGAAGTACAGTGGACCCCCGGTTAACGATATTTTTTCACTCCAGAAGTATGTTCAGGTGCCAGTACTGACCGAATTTGTTCCCATAAGGAATATTCTGAAGTAGATTAGTCCATTTCAGACCCCCAAACATACACGTACAAACGCACTTACATAAATACACTTACATAATTGGTCACATTCGGAGGTGATCGTTATGCGGGGGTCCACTGTACAATGCCTGCACTTTAAAGGAGGGGTTTGGGATATTGGGAGTTTGGAGGGATATGTTGTGTATCTCTATACGTATATGCTTCTAAACTGTTATATTCTGAGCACCTCTGCAAAAGCAGTGATAATGTGTGAGTGTGGTGAAAGTGTTGAATGATGATGAAAGTATTTTCTTTTTGGGGATTTTCTTTTTTTTTTTTTTTTGGCTCACCCTGCCTCGGTGGGAGACGACCGACTTGTTGGGAGAAAAAAAAAAAAAAAAAAAAAAAATACTCTATTCTTCTTATAACACTTCTGCTTTGTAAAAACCTCTCAAAAGCTAAATTGTTCTCTTATATCACCCCCTTTACTTCATCATTCTACCAATCACTCCTCTTTCCTCCTGCACCCACCCTCCTATAACCACAAACTTCTGCCCCACATTCTCATACTGCATTTTTAAAACTATTCCAACCCTCTTCAACCTCCCCATTACTCATACTTGCACTAGCCCACCTTTCTGCCAATAGTTGCTTATATCTCACCCTAACTTCCTCCTCCCTTAGTTGATACACTTTCACCTCTCTATTATTTGTTGCCATTTTCCTTTTGTCCCATGTATCTCTTACTCTAACTGTAGCTACAACTAAATAATGATTCAATATATCAATTACCCCTCTATAAACATGTACATCCTGAAGCCTACTCATCAACCTTCTATCCACCAATACATAAACTAACAAACTACTTTCACTGCATGCTATATCATACCTTGCATACTTATTTATCCTCTTTTTCATAAAATATGCACTACTTATTACCAAGCCTCTTTCTACACAAAGCTCAATTAAAGGCTCCCCACTTTCATTTACCCCTGGCACCCCAAATTTACCTACTACTCCCTCCACAACATTTTTACCCACTTTAGCATTGAAATCCCCAACCACAAGTACTCTCACACTTGGTTCAAAACTCCCCATGCACTCACTCAACATTTCCCAAAAACTCTCTCTCTCTCCTCTACACTTCTCTCTTTTCAAGGTGCATAAATGCTTACTATAACTCACTTTTCACATCCAACCGTTGTTTTACTCCACATAATCCTTGAATTAATACATTTATATTCCCTCTTATCCTGCCATAACTTATAGCTTTAACTCTATTTGAAACCCCTGATCTAATCCCATCTATTTCTCCCCACTGAAACTCCCCCACTCCCTTCATCTTCGTTTCACTTAACCCTTTCAGAGTTTCCAATGTACTAATACGGCTTATGCACCAGGGTTGACGTACTAGTACGCCTAAATTCTAGCGCCTTCAAATCTAGCAAGAGAAAGCTGGTAGGCCTACATATGAAAGAATAGGTCTATGTGGTCAGTGTGTGCAGTATAAAAAACAATCCTGCAGCACACAGTGCATAATGAGAAAAAAAAACTTTGACCGTGTTTTTGGTTCAAAACAGCAACTTTGCACTGTATTTTCGTATGGTATTTATTGTTGTATTCTAGTATTCCTGGTGTCATTTTATAGAATGGAAGACATATTACAGAAATTGAGATGATTTTGTTATGCTTCACACTGAAAAGTACCTTGAAATTGAGCTCGAAGTAGCAGAAATGTTCGATTTTTGCCAAAGTTCAAGAGTAAACAAATCATGCCACATGTCCAATATACGTCTAATATTCTTTCAGAAGTGCACCAATATTATTTATACCATTTCTACACTAATGCAGTAGTCTGAGTAACAGTAAATCTCCTATTTTTTGTGAGAATAATAACTCAAAGTGGAAAGCAAAAGAAATGTAAGAGGGGCGTGGGGACGTGACTAATGAACAGAGGAAATGTTATTTTAGTGCCAGGAATGTGTGTCTTGTTTATTCTGGACCCTATTTGGAAATTGGCATCTTTTGAAATTTGTATAAAATTGGCAAAATTGCTAATTTCTGACCACTGTATTGGATAGTGAAATCAGTAAATGTGTGCTTTCTTGTACTCATTCGATAGGAAAAATAGAGTTATAGTGAAATAGTTATGATTTTTGTTGACTACATTGGAATTGGCCGAAAATAGGGCTCAAAGTGGGTGAAATCGCCGATGCGTAAACATTGTCTAGAGCGCTAAGTTTGCAAGAGCACAATTCCGTAAGTTTTCCATCAAATTTCATAATTTTGGTGTCACTATGATTGGGAGGTGAAGTGATGGTGAAAATTTTTCTTTTTCGGGCCACCCTGCCTTGGTGGGAATCGGCCAGTGTGATAATAAAAATAAATAAAATATGATTGGGAGAAGATTCACTATCTTTTCATAAGAAAATAAAAAAAAAAAAATTTTCCCCAAAAAATTTCGACCCTGAGAACAAGTTTAGGAGAGGGCCTCTCGACCCTGAAAGGGTTAAAGCCAGGACATCCAGCTTCTTCTCATTCATAACATCCACACTCATCTATCTTATCATTCGCACAACATCCCACTTCGACAGTTTTCTTCTTTTTCTTTTTAGTAGGCTATACGGAAAAAGGGGTTACTAGCCCATCATTCCTGGCATTTTATTTGACTTTTACAACACACATGGCTTACGGAGGAAAGATTCTCATTCCACTTAAATGTTAAATCTAATCAATTTTTCTTTATTTTCAGATTATTAGTATGTCTAGAGGCTGCATAAATTCACCAGACGTATTTTGCTATGTCTGCGGGCAATTCACCCTTTCAGATTCCTGGAGCAGCATTACTCCTTTATTGAAGTGCTGCTACTTTGCTTATTTTGGCTGCAAACTTGGAGACCAGGACAAACCATTTGTGCCACACAAAGCTCCCAATGTGGTCACTTGGAAAACTTAACCCTTTGGGGGTCGATGGCCCTCTCAGAGACTTGTTCTCAGGGTCGCCAAAATTAAAAAAAAAAAAAAAAAAAAAAAAAAAAACTTATGAAAAGATAGAGAATCTTTTCCCGATCATAATGACACTAAAAGTATGAAATTTGATGGAAAACTTACGGAATTATGCTCTCGCGAAGTTAGCGGTCTCTACAATGTTTACGCATCGGCGATTTTGCCCACTTTGAGCCCTATTTTCGGCCAATTCCAGTGTACTAGTCAACAAAAATCATAACTATTTCGCTAGAACTCTATTTTTTCTATCAAATGAGTACAAGAAACCACCCATTTATAGATTTCAACTATCCAATAAAGTGGTTAGAATTTAGCAATTTTGCCAATTTCACACAAATTTCAAAAGATGCCAATTTCCGAATAGGGTCCAGAATAAACAAGAAAGACATTCCTGGCACTAAAATAGCAAGTTCTCTGTTCGTTAGTCACATCCCCAGGCCCCTCTTATATTTCTTTGGTTTTCCACTTTGAATTTTTATTCTTACAAAAAATAGAAGATTTACCGTTATGCAGACTACTGCATTAGTGTAGAAACGATATAAATAATATCAGAGCAGTTGTGAAAGAATATTAGACTCACCAGTTGACCTGTATTGGACGCTTGGCATGATTTGTTTACTTTTGAACTTTGGTAAAAATCGAACATTTCTGCTACTTTGAGCTCAATTTCAAGGTACTTTTCATTGTAAAACCAGTCAAAATCATCTCAATTTCTGTAATATGTCTTCCATTCTATAAAATAAGACCAAGAAAACTAGAATACAACAATAAATACCATACGAAAATACAGTGCAAAGTCGCTGTTTTAATCCAAAAAACATGGTCAAAGTTTTTTTTTCTCATTACACACTGTGCTGCAGGATTTTTTTTATACTACGCACACTGACCACAGACCCATTCTTTTATATGTAGGGCTACCAGGTTTCTCTCACTAGATTTGAGGGCGCTAGAATTTAGGCTTACTAGTACGTCAAAAACCCTGGGGCGTAAGCCGTACTAGTACGGCCAAAACCCCCAAAGGGTTAAATGGAGTACCAATGGTATGGCAGGAGCAGATGAACCACCATGCTGACTGCTACTTTTGTATGACTAAGTAGCTGGATTCAACAAGAAGACTAAAGATTGCATAATATATCCAAATATTCCTTCAGCAATCAGGCCTGTTGCACTCAAGATATTCTTGTACTTGTGACATCTGAGACATCGCAAATTTCATCATAGTCTGATACCAGTGATTCTAAGGAGATGGAAGTAGACCATGAACCACCAACAAATGATCCCAAACCCTTCAACCAAGTTGAGCTCAAAAGAAAGTGCACAGTTACTTGGCTTTAGACTGAAGGAACACAGGCTTATAGCTCCTGGAACAACATTCGCTTGGTACCGTCATCATGAAGCGGAATTCACTCAGTTCTTCGACAAAGAGGAATATTTAGTTTTCTGTTCAAATATTTCTGGCCTTATTGAACACACAGGAAGTATAATGAATATACTGTACTGTGGTACCTTGACTTACGAGAGCCCCAACTTATGAGTTTTCTGAGTTATGAGCCATCACTCAGTCAATTTTTTGCTTCGAGTTGTGAGCCAAAATCCGAGTTACAATCGAAAAAAAATATTTAATGAACATGACATTTGGCAAGAACACCGTGCTTCAAGGAGTTTCATATATACCTCAGAGTGTCTAAAATATTGCTGAGACCTATAAATACTATGTATATATTTCTCTACAATAGTATGTGACCAAGGCAGTTGAAAATGTTCACCTATCAGTGTGTTTGTGACTATTTGAGTACCTAATATTAGTGTCAGAATAAAGATTGACTATAAAATCACAAGAGCTACTACAAATTGTAATTATTAGAACATAAAAAATATGTAAATTAAAATAAAAACAAGAAAAAAAAGATATACTGGCAACACTTCTGCAAGTGGCAGGACTCCACATTGCCATCAGGTGAGCATCCAGCGCCAACTTCACAGTCTTATATCTCAGTAAGTACTGGTCCTAAAATTTTTTTTTGGTCTTATTACACACACAAAACTGCCCTCCAATTTTATTTTTTTTTTTCCAAAATATTTGGAGTGCTAGTAGGGAAAATGTAGATCTACGTTTAGACAGTTGAAGGGTTTGAGCCGCCTTCTTGATTTGCAAACCTGCTATTCATCATATCCTTAATTCTTTGCCTGGTATACTCTACAGGCCTATTCCCCTATAATTTTTTGCCTTCTCATTTGTCTCCCTTTCCTTTGTACAATAAACTATGCATGCTCTCTGCCAATCTCAAGGTCACCCTGCCATAGTGGGAGATGGCCAGCATAAAAAAAAAAAGGACCAATCACTCCAAAACTACATATTGGCCTGCTTTTAACCCTTTCAGGGTCGACAGGCCCTCTCCGAGACTTGTTCTCAGGGTTGGCCAAATTTAAAAAAAAAAAATTATTATTTCTCATGAAAAGATAGAGAATCTTTTCCCGATCATAAGGACACCAAAAGTATGAAATTTGATGGAAAACTTACGGAATCATGCTCTCGGGAAGTTAGCGGTCTCGACGATGTTTATGCATCTGCGATTTTGCCCACTTTGAGCCCTATTTTCGGCCAATTCCTGTGCACTAGTCGACAAAAATCATAACTATTTTGCTAGAACTCCATTTTTTCTATCGAATGAGTATAAGAAACCACCCATTTACCAATTTCAACTATCCAATACAGTGGTCAGAATTTAGCAATTTTGCCAATTTCACACAAATTTCGAAAGATGCAAATTTCCGAATAGGGTCCAGACAAGAGACATTCCTGGCACTAAAATAACATTTCCTCTATTCATTAGTCACGTCCCCATGCCCCTCTTACATTCTTTTGCTTTCCACTTTGAATTTTTATTCTCACAAAAAAAAAAAATAGAAGATTTACTGTTATGCAGACTACTGCATTGGTGTAGAAATGGTATAAACATTATCAGTGCACTTGTGAAAGAATATTAGACTCACGAGTTGATGTGTATTGGACGCATAGCATGATTTGTTTACTTTTTGGTAAAAATCGAACATTTCTGCTATTTTGAGAGCAATTTCAAGGTAGTTTTCTTTGTAAAACCAGTCAAAATCATCTCAATTTCTGTAATATGTCTTCCATTCTATAAAATGAGACCAGGAAAACTAGAATACAACAATAAATACCATACGAAAATACAGTGCAAAGTCGCTGTTTTAATCCAAAAACAGTTTTTTTTTTTCTCATTACGCACTGTGTGCTGCAATATTTTTTTATACTGTGCACACTGACCATATAGACCCATTCTTTCACATGGAGGCCTACCAGCTTTCTCTCACTCGATTTGAGGGCACTAGAATTTAGGCGTACTAGTACGTCAAAAACCCTGGTGCATAAGCCGTACTAGTACGGCCGAAACCCTGAAAGGGTTAACATTTGTCTTGATCTCATCAATCCCAGGTGTTTTACCCTATTTCATTTTACCCAATGCCTCACGCAACTCCACCACTCTCACATCTGGCTTCTCCTCACTCCTACAGGATGTTACACCACCCTGGCTAATGCATGAAATAACAGCTTCCCCATCTTCAACAACATTTGAGAACTCATCAAAATATGTATTCCTGCCATCTTCCTTGTACCCCCAACTCCATCTACTAACTTCCCTCTTCTGTTATTAACTGTCAAATTCATTGGTTCCCTAGGTTTTCTCAACCTAGCAATCTCACTTCAAAACAGTATTTTTATTTTTAACATACTGGTTATTTCTCACCAAGGCAGGGTGACCCAAAACAGAAGAAATGAAAGTTTATCTTCTTTTTATACATTTAGTAATTTATACAGAAGAAAGGGTTACTAGCCCCCTTCCTCCTGGCATTTTAGTCACCTACAATATTTATTATGGTCACAATTTTGTGCTTTATGTGCAGTTTGCCCAAAATCTCTGCATAAACAGCTTTTCATGTGTACTGTCAGATGTCAGCATATTTTTGTAGCTATGGATATACTGTGGAGCTAAACTATTACTATTACATTGAAATGAGAGCAAGAAAACACAAAATTTAATCAAACATTATTAAAATACTATGCATGTTATACATAAAACAAGAATCTTCAGGCTACATTATGCAAGTCATCTGTAAAATTCCTGTAAGTGTATATATACAGTATATAGTCACAATGTCTCATTAACAAAATCAGACATTAACCTCAGTAAAATAATCACAACAGTATAACTCTCCTCATGGGAAATATTAATAATTACCTGTGACATCTCCATATGAGAGTGCTCCTGATTCATGGGTAGGACTATTAAATGTTCCTGGCATGTGAGGACCATATACAGGACCAACACCAAAATCACCAGGTTCCAATCCTGGCATCTCACTAAGGCCTGATGAGTCAGCATTATCTGGTGCCTCAGTGTTGATTATGGAGTAACCTAATCCCGGGTGGGAGTTTCCGTAATGACTGTCATCAGACCTGTTAAAAAAGTCACTTACTCTTACTTTTAACTATGACAAACAGGTAATAATTCTTAATTTTGGCTTCAGGAAAGGTAAGGGGTGTGTAGACCAAGTGTTTACAGTGAAACATATAGGTGAACATATAGAGAAATGGATTTGTCAGTTAAAAATAGGAGAGAAGAGTTATTAAATGGAGAGTTAGAGGTATTGGGAAGATGGAGGGAATATTTTGAGGAATTGTTAAATGTTGATGAAGATAGGGAAGCTGTGATTTCGTGTATAGGGCAAGGAGGAATAACATCTTGTAGGAGTGAGGAAGAGCCAGTTGTGAGTGTGGGGGAAGTTCGTGAGGCAGTAGGTAAAATGAAAGGGGGTAAGGCAGCCGGGATTGATGGGATAAAGATAGAAATGTTAAAAGCAGGTGGGGATATAGTTTTGGAGTGGTTGGTGCAATTATTTAATAAATGTATGGAAGAGGGTAAGGTACCTAGGGATTGGCAGAGAACATGCATAGTTCCTTTGTATAAAGGCAAAGGGGATAAAAGTGTGCAAAAATTATAGGGGGATAAGTCTTTTGAGTATACCTGGCAAAGTGTATGGTAGAGTTATTATTGAAAGAATTAAGAGTAAGACGGAGAATAGGATAGCAGATGAACAAGGAGGCTTTAGGAAAGGTAGGGGGTGTGTGGACCAGGTGTTTACAGTGAAACATAAGTGAACAGTATTTAGATAAGGCTAAAGAGGTCTTTGTGGCATTTATGGATTTGGAAAAGGCGTATGACAGGGTGGATACGGGGGCAATGTGGCAGATGTTGCAGGTGTATGGTGTAGGAGGTAGGTTACTGAAAGCAGTGAAGAGTTTTTACGAGGATAGTGAGGCTCAAGTTAGAGTATGTAGGAAAGAGGGAAATTATTTCCCAGTTTAAAAATAGGCCTTAGACAAGGATGTGTGATGTCACAGTGGTTGTTTAATATATTTATAGATGGGGTTGTAAGAGAAGTAAATGCGAGGGTCTTGGCAAGAGGCGTGGAGTTAAAAGATAAAGAATCACACATAAAGTGGGAGTTGACACAGTTGCTCTTTGCTGATGACACTGTGCTCTTGGGAGATTCTGAAGAGAAGTTGCAGAGATTGGTGGATGAATTTGGTAGGGTGTGCAAAAGAAGAAAATTGAAAGTGAATACAGGAAAGAGTAAGGTTATGAGGATAACAAAAAGATTAGGTGATGAAAGATTGGATATCAGATTGGAGGGAGAAAGTATGGAGGAGGTGAATGTATTCAGATATTTGGGAGTGGACGTGTCAGAGGATGGGTCTATGAAAGATGAGGTGAATCATAGAATTGATGAGGGGAAAAGGGTGAGTGGTGCACTTAGGAGTCTGCGGAGACAAAGAACTTTGTCCTTGGAGGCAAAGAGGGGAATGTATGAGAGTATAGTTTTACCAACGCTCTTATATGGGTGTGAAGCATGGGTGATGAATGTTGCAGCGAGGAGAAGGCTGGAGGCAGTGGAGATGTCATGTCTGAGAGCAATGTGTGGTGTGAATATAATGCAGAGAATTCGTAGTTTGGAAGTTAGGAGGAGGTGCGGGATTACCAAAACTGTTGTCCAGAGGGCTGAGGAAGGGTTGTTGAGGTGGTTCGGACATGTGGAGAGAATGGAGCGAAACAGAATAACTTCAAGAGTGTATCAGTCTGTAGTGGAAGGAAGGCGGGGTAGGGGTCGGCCCAGGAAAGGTTGGAGGGAGGGGGTAGAGGAGGTTTTGTGTGCGAGGGGCTTGGACTTCCAGCAGGCATGCATGAGCGTGTTTGATAGGAGTGAATGGAGACAAATGGTTTTTAATACTTGACGTGCTGTTGGAGTGTGAGCAAAATAACATTTATGAAGGGGTTCAGGGAAACCGGCAGGGTGGACTTGAGTCCTGGAGATGGGAAGTACAGTGCCTGCACTCTGAAGGAGGGGTGTTAATGTTGCAGTTTAAAAACTGTAGTGTAAAGCACCCTTCTGGCAAGACAGTGATGGAGTGAATGATGGTGAAAGTTTTTCTTTTTCGGGCCACCCTGCCTTGGTGGGAATCGGCCAGTGTGATAATAAAATAAAATAAAATATAAGTGAACAGTATTTAGATAAGAGTAAAGAGGTTTTTGTGGCATTTATGGATTTAGAAAAGGCATATGACAGGGTGGATAGGGGGGCAATGTGGCAGATGTTGCAGGTGTATGGTATAGGAGGCAGGTTACTGAAAGCAGTGAAGAGTTTTTACAAGGATAGTGAGGTTCAGGTTAGAGTAAGTCAGAGAGAGGGAGATTATTTCCTGGTAAAAGTAGGCCTTAGACAAGGATGTGTGATATCACTGTGGTTGTTCAACATATTTATAGATGGGGTTGTAAGAGAAGTGAATGGTAGGGTCTTGGCAAGAGGTGTGGAGTTAAAAGACAAAGAATCAAACACAAAGTGGGAGTTGTCACAGTTGCTCTTTGCTGATGACACGGTGCTTCTGGGAGATCCTGAAGAGAAGCTGCAGAGGTTGGTGAATGAATTTGGTAGGGTATGTAAAAGAAGAAAATTAAATGTGAATATAGGAAAGAGTAAGGTTATGAGGATAACAAAAAGATTCGGTGACAAAAGATTGGATATCAGATTGGAGGGAGAGAGTATGGAGGAGGTGAATGTATTCAGATATTTAGGAGTGGACGTGTCAGCAGATGGGTCTATGAAAGATGAGGTGAATCATAGAATTGATGAGGGGAAAAGGGTGAGTGGTGCAGTCTGTAGAGACAAAGAACTTCGTGCATGGGAGGAGTGGGATTACCAAAACTATTATCCAGAGGGCTGAGGAGGGGTTGTTGAGGTGGTTCAGACATGTAGAGAGAATATAACAAAACAGAATGACTGAGTATAAATCTGTAGTGGAGGGAACGCGGGTTAGGGGTCGGCCTAGGAAGGGTTGGAGGGAGAGGGTAAAGGAGGTTTTGTGTGCGAGGGGCTTGGACTTCCAGCAAGCATGCATGAGAGTATATGATAGGAGTGAATGGAGACAAATGGTTTTTAATACTTGACGTGCTGTTGGAGAGTGAGCAAAGTAACATTTATGAAGGGATTCAGGGAAACCGGCAGGCCGGACTCGAGTCCTGGAGATGGGAACTACAGTGTCTACACTCTGAAGGAGGGGTGTTAATGTTGCAGTTTTATAACTGTAGTGTAAAGCACCCCTCTGGCAAAACAGTGATAGAGTGAATGATGATGAAAGTTTTTCTTTTTTGGGCCACCCTGTCTTGGTGGGAATTGGCCGATGTGTTAATAAAAAAAAAATGTATTCTTTGATTTTTTTTTTTTAACACACTGGAGGGGGGTTAAGGAAGGTGGTGTAGCAAGTTGTGTAGCCAGTCTCCTACATTGTCTCCCCACCAATCCCAACCTAGGATGTCCCATAGCTTGATTGCTAGCACACTCAACAGGACGTGTTTCCTTAACCCCTTAACTGTCCAAACATAGATCTTTGTTGTTACAGCTAGCACTCCAAACATATATCAACGTTTTATTTTTCCTGCCTCCAAATTTGGCATGATTGGCCTGAGATGCCTGGTCAGCATAGAATGGGTCTTATATTCAGTGTGTGCAATATAAACCCTTTCAGGGTCCAGAGGCCAAATTTCAAAGTGTGCACCAGGGTCCAAGAATTTTTAAAAAAATATTTTGCTATTTTTTCTTATGAAATGATAGAAAATCTTTTTCTGAAGGTAATAAAACAAAAGATGGAAAATTGACGAAATTATGGTCTCACAAATTTTGGTGTGTCAGCGATATTTACGCATCGGCGATTTTGCCAACTTTGACTCCCAATTTAGGCGAATTACATTATTCCAGTTGACCAAATTCTTCGCTATTTCACTAGTATTACTTCTATTCTATCAACCAAGCACAAGAAATTGCCAAATCAACTGTTTCAACTACAAAATAAAGTGATTGGAAATTGGTAATTTGGCCAATTTAATGCAAAGTTCAAAATATTTCAATTTCAAAATAGGGTCCAGAATAAACAATGCAGGCATTCCTGGCACTAAACTAACATTTCCTCTATTCATTGGTTATGTTTTCAGGCTTTACAAATGAATTCTATTTTGATTTTTTATTCGCATATTGAATTTTTATTCAAACCAAAAAAAGATGATTTACTGCTTTGCAATATTGTAATAATTGTATAAATAATATCACCACATTTGTGAACGTGTATTAGACCCACCAGCTGGCATGTATTAGACGTGTGAGGTTATTTTTTTTACTCTTGAACATCGGTAAAAATTTAACATTTCCACTACTTTGAGCTCAGTTTCAAGCCATTTCCAGTATTAAACCATTCAAAATAATCTCTTTCTGTAAAAAATCTTCCATTCTATAAAATGAGACCAAGAAAGCACAAATACTCCTATAAAAAACATTCGAAAAAACATTGCAACGTCACTGTTTTAATAAAAAATTACGGTCTCGGTTTTTTCTCTCATCATGCACTGTGTGCTGCAGGATTTGTTTTATGTGGAGCACACATACTACATAGATGTATTCTCTCATATCTAGGCCCAAATTTACCACTCACAGCTTAGCAGAGTGAGCTGAGCTCATAGCGTAGATCTATGGTTTGGACCCTCAACTCAAAGCCGTAGAACTACGGCATGGACCCTGAAAGGGTTAAAAAAAAATCTGAGACCAATTAGTACCTTGTGGGAGTACCAGTTCAACTGAGTACCAGCTAGAGCAAACAGCATGGTAAACACCAGGGATTCACTGATGTTATGTCGTATTAACATTCCTCTTAAGAGGAAAGCGATGTTGACCCATGTCATGTGGCCCATGGATGTGGCCACAAGTGGTTGAGGAAATATCAAAAACCTCGATAATAACCCATGTGTAACATCCTTCAATTTTGGTACCACTGGTAGTGTCATCCTGCCAGAATGACCTATAACCTATGCCGTAAGTAAAGAAACAATTTTGGAATGTGTAATACATGTTCGGCAGGCTGGCTGGTTGGCTGGCTGGCTAATTGGCCGTCTCTATCTTCGTCTGTCTCAGTCCATCTCTATCTCTATCTTTTTTTTTTTTTTTACACAAGGTTAAGGATCCCTAGCTTTATTGACAAGCTATTTACAGGTTAAGGATTCCTAACTTTAATGGCAAGCTAAGAGCTGTTGCCTACATCAGCTCATTTGAAAGCATTTTTATTGTTATGAGACATACAAGTAGGGAACAGGATGAAGTTGGAGCCATCTGTGGGCCAGCATTTTCATTTGATCAACTGACTTTATCTCGTTGACATCATTATGCTGTACGAATGTGTTCCATACTCGAGTCATCCTGGGTATATATGATCTCAGATGGAGTGATGTTCTGGAGAAGGGTATAGCCAGAGTGAAGTTGCTGCTTTCTGCCCGTCTTGTGGCATAAAAGCTTGTTTCATGCTGTCCTCGAAGTGGATCCAAGTGTGGTATTTTGACAATATTGGCCTTGTACATAACAGTAAGGCCACCCACATCCCTCCTATGTTGAAGGCTCTGCTGAAATGACAGATCTATCCAAGATGGGTCCAGGCGAGAGATGAGACGTCTTGCTCTGTTCTCTACTCTGTCAAGCAGTCGCAGATGAGAGGGGGGGGCAGGCAAACCAAGAAAGTGGAGCATACTCAAGGTGTGAGCGTACTTGTGCCTCGTACAGGATCTTGCAACCCCTACTGTCAAGCAGATGCGAGATACGGCGAAGTTCTGTAAGCTTCCTGGCTGCCTTGTTTGCAAGATTTATAACATGGTTCTTCATGGTTAGTTTGGAGTCAAATTTCACCCCAAGGATATCAACTTCTTCTCCAGGTGCCAACACCCTCCCATTCATCCTTACTACTGCACCAGCATTACCATCATGGTGCCTAGAGACAATCATCATTTGCGTTTTCTCAGGTGCAAATGTTACTTGCCATCTATTTCCCCAAGCTGATATAGCTCTCAGCTGGTGATTGATGCAGCTTAGAGCAGCTGGCATTTCTTCTCTTGGATAAGTGAATGTCAGTGTACAGTCGTCTGCATATGCATGTGATTCTGGGATGAGATGAAGGTCATTGAAGTAGACATTCCATAACAATGGACCCAGCACGCTTCCTTGTGGAACACTTGCCCCAATAGGATGTCTTGCTGATTCCGTTCCATTGAGAACTACACTTAGAGATCTACCATGAAGGTAATCACTGAGGAGACATAGCGTAGAGCCAGCAATGTCCAGTGCTAAGACACAGCTGACTTTGGATTCATCCAGTGACTGGTGCCACTTAGTGGAGAGGTTTAATAACAGATCAGCAGCAGAGTAACTTTTCCTGAAGCCATATTGACCATCACAAAGTAGTGAGTGGTAGTCAAAAGACTCTGTCATTTGTCTTGAGATTATTGTCTCAAGGATCTTACCAGTGATTGACAGGAGTGACACTGGTCTGTAGTTGCTGATTTTTGCTCTGCTCTTCTTTTTGTGAACAGGGACTACATTTGCCTCTTTCCATAGAGAGGGCCATTTACACTGTACTAGGCAGTGCTGAAAGATGCGAGTTAGAGGTGCTGCTAGCTGGTCTGCACATCTTCTCAACAATCTTGGGCTCAACTTGTCTGGGCCCACAGCCTTTTCTTGGTCAAGCGATTTAAGAAGGAAATGCACCTCCTCCTGCCTTATTGTCACCACTGACAGTTTTGACACAGTTCTTGCAGCTAGCCAAGGAGGGTTCCTTGCTGGATTAGGAACTTGCATTTTGGTAGCAAAGTGTTCAGCAAAGAGGTCCGCCTTCTCTTGACTACTAGTAGATGTGGTCCCATCCTGTCGATTTAGAGGTGGAATAAGTTCATCAGGCAGATAACCTTGTTTGTCCTTGACCAGGAGCCTACCCTAACTGATGCTAGCTTTCTTTTAGTGTCCACCTCCCATTTAGCAATGGCCCACTTTTGAACATCACCCATATGCCTACAGGCTTGCGTGTGCAAGTTCCTGTTATAGGTGGTAGGATGTCTCTTATACCTTCGCCATGCTTTGTACTTAGCAGTAGCAGCCTCTCTACAACGAAAGCCAAACCAAGGCTGATCTGTAGGCTTCGTCACATATTGCCGGTGAGGAATGTGTTCTTGTTGTAGATTAAGGATGTGTCCAGTGAAGGCTTTCACTTGGTTGTCAACATCTCTCTCTCTCTCTCTCTCTCTCTCTCTCTCTCTCTCTCTCTCTCTCTCTCTCTTTCTCTCTCTCTCTTTCTCTCTCTCTTTCTCTCTCTCTCTCTTTCTCTCTCTCTCTTTCTCTCTCTCTCTTCCTCTCTCTCTCTCCCTTTCTTTCTTTCTCTCTCTCTTTCTCTTTCTTTCTCTCTCTTTCTCTCTCTCTCTCTCTATCTGTCTGTGTCTGCCTCTGCCGGCCGGTCTCTGCCTCTGCCGGCCGGTCTCTGCCTCTGCCGGCCGGTCTCTGCCTCTGCCGGCCGGTCTCTGCCTCTGCCGGCCGGTCTCTGCCTCTGCCGGTCGCTGTCTCGGCCGGTCGCTGTCTCTATCTCTGTCGCTGTCAATCTCTGTCGCTGTCTATCTCTATCGCTCTATCTCTGTTTCTCTCTCTCTGTTACTGTCTCTCTCTCTGCCTGTAACTCCATCTGTCTCTGTCTCAGTCTCTCTCCGTCTATGTCTGTCTCTCTCTCTCTCTCTCTCTCACAGGTACATAAATACAATTACACACAGTATAAATTACCTAGAATAACCCAAAAAATCCAGATAAAGTGCTATATGGTGCTTGTAGATATAATGCATAATAAGCATGGTTGGCAAGTAATACACATTTTCACTTGTTCAGGAATCAGATGTGACTACTCTGCATCATGTGTAATACCTGTTCGCTCACGAGTCACTCTCTCTGAGACAGAAAGAGACAGAGACAAGCAGACAGAGCTAGACAGATGGACAAACAGATAGACAGACAATGTTTATGTGTAACAGTGAAAACAAATAAAGCCAAGGCAGTGCATGATCATCAAATGTCGCTCCACTGCTGCACTGTCAGCAGTGGAGTGACATTTGTCTTACTCCTGTGTGTCCAAAACATTGCTGGGACCTATAAATACTATGTACACTGTATATATTTCTAGACAATAGTATGTGACTAAGGTAGGTGAAAATGTTCACCTGTCACTGTGTTTATGACTATTTGAGTACTATTTCACTACCTAATATTAGTGTCAGAACAAATATTGGCTATGAAATCACAAGAACTACTACAAATTTTAATTATCAAAACAAATATTATGTAAATTTAAAAAAATGAGAAAAAAGGTATATCGGCAACACTTCTGCAAGCGGCAGCACTTCACATTGCCATCAGGTGAGCGACAAGTGCTGACTTTGAGGCCTTATATCTCTGTAAGTACTGACTAAAATTTTTTTTAGATTATTCCATACAAAAAAAATATACTCTATTTAAAAAAAAAAAATCAAAATATTTGGAGCGCTGGGTGAGAGAACGTAGATCTACGTTTGGACAGTTAAGACACTGCTGTCCAATGTTCATCTATCAGTAAAATAAGAACCTGGGTGTTAGTCAGTTGGTGTGGGTCACATCCTGGGTACAAAACTGACCTAATTTGCCTGAAATGCTCTGTATAACAAGGGGCTTTCTATATAGTTGTATGTCACTGATGTCAGTTAGGCCTGTACACCTTGCATATGTACTTGTAGAAATAAAGATTATTATTATTATTACAAAGCCACCCTTTGTTGACAACAGCTGATGACCTATCAAATACGTGTACTAGACGTGGGCAGTCTCCAACAGCCTAAATATTAAATGCTAAATCTACATGTCTTTACCAATCTCTACAAGAGAAACACAGATGTGAGGTGGCCCTGCACTGCCCTGGCCTGGCCTGGCCTACCCTGCCCTGCCCTAGCCTGGCCTACCCTGCCCTGCCCTAGCCTGGCCTACCCTGCCCTGCCCTAGCCTGGTCTACCCTGCCCTACCCTAGCCTGGTCTACCCTGCCCTAGCCTGGTCTACCCTGCCCTGCCCTAGCCTGGTCTTCCCTGCCCTGCCCTAGCCTGAATTGTCATGCCCTGCTGTGCCCTACACTCCATACCTGCATGGCAGCCTGCTGTCGTGCCTGCCTCCTGGCCTGCTTCCCAGCCTGCTAGCCTCCTGGTTTGCTTCCCACCTTGCTAGCTTCCTGGCCTGCCTGCTGGCCTGCTAGCCTCTTGGCCTGCCTGCCTATTAGCCCCCTGATTTGCCTGCCTGGAAGCCCCCTGACCTGCCTGCCTGTAAGCCCCCTAACCTGCCTGCCTGCATGCATGCTGGACAGCCTGCCTTCCTTGGGTAGTATTAAAAATAAACTGGATAAATATATGAGTAAGAAAGCTTGAACTTGAGTATGACTTACCTAGCATGGATCAGCAGGCCTACTGCAGTCTCACTATTGTTATCAACTGTCACATTATCATGTATTTGACCACTTTTGAGGTCTCTCAAAAACTTGGGCAGATTTATCCATGAGAAATATGAAAAAATTAAGAATTTAGTGACAAAACGTCAGGGGTTGACCTATATACCCTTGATGAGTTCCAAGTTTTTCTACTCCTGAAGCCCGACCATGAGCAAGGCTCATCTCGCATCTGTCTGGTCTACTAACATGGAGTCAGGTTACACTTGGGTATTTACGGTACACAGAAAATACTACATACCACCAGACCCATATTTATAGGTAGTGGTATAAAACATACCTTATCCATCCATAAGTTATGCAAGACACTGATAAATCATCAACATCATCTGGAGGCTGTGTCTCAATGCTTGGTGGTCCACCATCTTCCTCATCGTCAAGAGCTCCTCCCAGTGGAGAATCCCTATCCAAGTCTATACTGTTTACAGGAGATGACACAATTCCCTCATCTGTGGATAAAGATAACATAAATATGCAATTTTCACAACATAAATCTCCATAACACACTTTTAAACCCCTTGGCTGACAACCCCAAATCCTGAAGTGTCTCCTGGTGTCGCAAAATTTCAAAAAAAAAAAAAAAAAAAAAAAAAAAAAAAAAAAAAAAAAAAAAAAAAAAAAAAAAAAAAAAAAAAAAAAAAAAAAAAAAAAAAAAAAAAATAATAATAATAATGAAATGATAGAGAATCTTTTCCCGATTGCAATGACACCAAAAAAACGAAATCTGATGGAAAACCAGACAGAATTACGCTCTCGCGAAGTTAGCGACCTCGGCACCTCAGCAATATTTACGAATCGGCGATTTCGCCCACTTTGAGCCCTATTTTCGACTAATTCCATTGTTCCAGTCAACCAAACTCATAGCTATTTCTTTAGAACTCCAATTTTTCTATCAATTGAGTACAAGAAACTGCCCATTTACCAATTTCAACTACCTAAAAACATGGTCAGAAGTTTGCAATTTGGCCAATTTCACAAAAATTAAAAAATATGACAATTTCAAAATATGGTCCAGAATGAACAATGCAGACATTCCCGTCTCTAAAATAACATTTTCTTTGTTCATCAGTCACGTCTGCAGGTCCCTCTGTTACTCTTGATTTCTATTTTGAATTTTTATTCAGACAAAAAATAGAAGATTTACTGTTATACAGACTACTGCAATAATGTAATAATTGTATAAATAATGTCAACCCTTCATGACTGAATATTAGAATGGCTACTTGGGCATTTATTGGAAAATGACATCATTTGTTTACTTTTGAACATTGGCAAAAATCAAACATTTCCCCTACTTTGAGCTCCATTTCGAGGTTCTTTTTATAGTAAAACCAATCAAAATCACCTCTATTTCTATATGTTTTCCATTCAATCAAATGAGACCAAGAAAACGAGAATACAGCCATAAATGCTATACGAAAATAGACCACAAATTCGGCATTTTAATAAAAAAAAAAAAGGTAGAGTTTTTTTTCTCATTATGTAGTACGTGCTGCAGGATTTTTTTTATATGGTGCACACTGACCACACAGACCCATTCTCTCACATGTGGGCCTACAAGCTTTCTCCTGCTTGATTTTAAGCCGCTAGAATTTATGAGTATATATACGTCAAAAACTGTGGCTTGTAAGACGTATATATAGTACATACGACCAAAATAGTCAAAGGGTTAATTTTCCTAATGAACTGCTAGATGCATTCACAAGAATTAACATGGTAGAAATACATATTATTTTGAAACAAAACTTAATTATCAAGTGACCTAGCCATGCTAGAATTCATGTAATACAGCTTAATCCAACCTAATCTATATAATGTCAGGCAAACTGACCCAGAAAGTTAGGATTATTTAACAAATAAAACATTAATTTTGTGCTCAGACTTTCACTAAGTTACAGCAACAATATACTATAATTTTCAGCTTGTTTGGAAAAACTATCTTTTTAATTGATAAGCCATTTTCACAGGCTCTAGCAAGAAAAAGATGGCCTGTATACATAAAAGAAAATGTCCAGCATGTGTAAATGAGCATAGCGGCATTAACCCTTTGACTGCCGCAAGCCCCTTTCTGAAACTGTCATTCTATGTCGCAAAATTTTTGGAAAAAAAAAAAAACTTATGATATGATAGAGAATCTTTTCCCGATAGCAATGACACCAAAAGTACGAAATTTGGTCGAAAACTCATGGCATTATGCTCCCGTGAAGTTAGCGGTCTTGGCGACATACACGCATCGGCAATTTCGCCGACTTTGATCCCCGTTTTTGGCCAATTCCGTTGTTCCAGTTGACAAAACTCATTGCTATTTCTTTAGAACTCCATTTTTTCTATCAGTTGAGTACAAGAAACAGCCCATTTACCGACCAGAACTACCCAATAAAGTGGTCAGAAATTGGCAATTTGACCACTTTCATGCAAATTAAAAAAGATGCTAATTTCAAAATAGGGTCCAGAATAAACAATGTAGAAATTCTTGGCACTAAAATAACATATCCTCTGTTCATTAGTCACGTCTCTAGGCCCCTCTTATATTACTATTGCTTCTTATTTTCATTTTTTATTCATGCAAAAAATACAAAATTTACTGTTATGCAGACTACTGCACTATTGTAAAAATGGTATAAATAATATCAGTGCACAAGTGAAAGAATATCAGACTCCCCAGTTGAAGGGTATTGGACGTGTGGTGTGATTTGCTCACTCCTGAACATTGGTAAAAATCAAACATTTCCGCTAATTTGAGCTCAATTTCAAGGTCGTTTTCATCATGAAAGTAATTAAAATCATCTCTATTTCTGTAATATGTTTTCCATTTTATCACCTGAGACCATGAAAACGAGAATACAAAGATAAATATTATAAGAAAATACACCTCAAAGTCGGCGTTTTAATCCAAAACAACGGTCAAAGTTTTTTTTCCTCATTACGCACTGCATACTGCAGGATTTTTTTTATGTGGTGCACACTGACCACACAGACCCATTCTCTCACATGTGGGCCTACCAGCTTTCTCCCGCTTGATTTGAAGCCGCTAGAATTTACGTGTATAAATACGTCAGAAACAGTGGTGCGTAAGACATATGTATACGACCGAAACAGTCAAAGGGTTAAGGACCCCAATGAAAATAAGTTACACAGTCCTCGATGATGCACTGACTTTCTTGGGTTATCCTGGGTGGCTAAACCTCTGGGGTTGTTTCTTGGTGCATATAGTAATTGTTTCTCGTTAAGCCACACCAACAACAGTCTCTCCAAATCTTTGAGTAGTACAGCTAATGGTGGTGCAGCAGCAGCTGATGGTGGTACAGCAGCGGCTGACGGTGGTACAGCAGCGGCTGACGGTACAGCAGCGGCTGACGGTGGTACAGCAGCGGCTGACGGTGGTACAGCAGCGGCTGATGGTGGTACAGCAGCGGCTGACGGTGGTACAGCAGCGGCTGACGGTGGTACAGCAGCGGCTGACGGTGGTACAGCAGCGGCTGACGGTGGTACAGCAGCGGCTGACGGTGGTACAGCAGCGGCTGACGGTGGTACAGCAGCGGCTGACGGTGGTACAGCAGCGGCTGACGGTGGTACAGCAGCGGCTGACGGTGGTACAGCAGCGGCTGACGGTGGTACAGCAGCGGCTGACGGTGGTACAGCAGCGGCTGATGGTGGTACAGCAGCGGCTGACCGTGGTGCAGCAACAGCTGACGGTGGTACAGCAGCGGCTGACCGTGGTGCAGCAACAGCTGATGGTGGTGCAGCAACAGCTGATGGTGGTGCAGCAACAGCTGACAGTGGTGCAGCAGCAGCTGACAGTGGTGCAGCAACAGCTGACAGTGGTGCAGCAGCAGCTGACAGTGGTGCAGCAGCAGCTGACAGTGGTGCAGCAGCAGCTGACAGTGGTGCAGCAGCAGCTGACAGTGGTGCAGCAGCAGCTGACAGTGGTGCAGCAGCAGCTGACGGTGTGGCAGCAGTTGACCATGGTACAGCAGCAGCTGACAGTGGTGCAGCAGCAGCTGACAGTGGTGTAGCAGCAGCTGACAGTGGTGTAGCAGCAGCTGACAGTGGTGCAGCAGCAGCTGACAGTGGTGCAGCAGCAGCTGACAGTGGTGCAGCAGCAGCTGACAGTGGTGCAGCAGCAGCTGACAGTGGTGCAGCAGCAGCTGACAGTGGTGCAGCAGCAGCTGACAGTGGTGCAGCAGCAGCTGACAGTGTGGCAGCAATTGACCATGGTACAGCAGCAGCTGACAGTGGTACAGTAGCAGCTGATGGTGGTGCAGCAGCAGCTGAGGTTGGTGCAGCAGCAGATGGTGGTACAGCAGCAGCTGACCATGGTGCAGCAGCAGCTGATGGTGGTACAGCAGCAGCTGACCATGGTGCAGCAACAGCTGATGGTGGTACAGCAGCAGCTGACCATGGTGCAGCAACAGCTGACGGTGGTACAGCAGCAGCTCACCGTGGTGCAGCAACAGCTGATGTTGGTGCAGCAACAGCTGACAGTGGTGCAGCAACAGCTGACAGTGTGGCAGCAGTTGACCATGGTACAGCAGCAGTTGACAGTGGTGCAGCAGCAGCTGACAGTGAGAACGAGAATACAACCATAAATACTATATGGAAATAGACCACAAAGTTGGCATTTTAATTAAAAAAAAAAACGGTTGGAGTTTTTTTTTCTCGTTATGCACTGCGTGCTGCAGGATTCTTTTTATATGGTGCACATTGACCACACAGACCCATTCTCTCGCATGTGGGCATACCAGCTTTCTCCTGCTTGATTTGAAGCCGCTAGAATTTATGGAGTATATATACGTCAAAAACGGTGGCTCGTAAGACGTATATATACGACCAAAACAGTCAAAGGGTTAAGGCAGGGCAGCTGAGGCGCTCAGGCCGGACGCATTCTGGACGAATGTCCCTAACCGAGTTTTCATCGTTGGTCGAGCCAATATTTTTACATAAAGACGCATCGATACCCGATTTTATCGCTAGCAGATGTCATCGTTACCTGAGGGTCCACTGTACTGTGTGTCCAGTTACACTCTCAGCCACATGGTGCAGGGTAGACCTCTGGCATGGGGGAGCAGGAGGGGTAACAGGAGTGGAGGCAGCACATGGTTGAGGGGGTGCCGGGCGGTCCTTTGTCTATCCACCCACCACGACATGTGGTCCAGGCACCATGCCACCCACCACTACTTCCTCCATCCCCGCATATTCACCTTCAAGATCACTTTCACTATCAGTGGCCGGGGTTTTGGATCGTGACCTGCCACGACCCTTGCCACCAACTGCACATGGCACACTGCCTGAACGTAGGCGACAACACCTAAAAGTATGCTTCACTGGTGAATAATGATCACCATTACTAAATGAATCCTCTAATGGCATAAAATCAATCTCATCAACACTTACATCACTTTCACTATAACTAAAAGACCGGGAAAATGATAGTTTCCTCTTGCATAGTTGGCTATGGGTAACGCTTGCCACTCCAGAGGTGTTTGGGCCAGGGTCTTGGGTGGCCACACTGGCCACCCCAGAAGTGCTTGGCCTAGGGTTTGGTGTGGCCACACTGGCCACCCCAAAAGTGCTTGGCCTAAGTTCTGGTGTGGCCACACTGGCCACCCAAGAGGTGATGGGCTGAGGGCCATCTGGGTTATCGTCAATATTTTCACTATTTCCTTGATTATTCGTAGCCACATCTGTGTCAAATCCACTAAACTGACGTTCTATATCACCTTTCTCGAATAATAGTGTGCTAATACGATGAGGCGTGAGTGAATCACGAGGATGTGCCATGATGTTGACCCAAGATGGAGCTGAATTTAACTGTTGCTACCATGCAGTGCCCAGGCATCCTCGATTTTTTCATACGATGCACACTGAGTGCGCACACCCATTCTTTCATGTCTAGGAGACTCAGGCCTATCGCGCCAACTTTGAAGGAATGAAAAATGAAATTTAAATACATGTTTGGGACAGTAGCAGTAAAAACGTATATATACGTTTGGACCGTTTACGGGTTAAAAAAGAAGTTATTAAAAAGTATGAAGACAGCTTCAGTGTGACTAATATAGCAAAACTTTTTGGTAAATCAGTCTACTATTAGCATGACACTGGGCCAAAGGGGAAAAAGCTGACCCTGCAAAAGATGTGAAAGTGATATCTAAGCAAAAGCCGTAAACTACTGAGGTTGAAAAACTCTTGTTGATTTGGATAAACAAAAAAAACAGTTACATGGTGATGGTGTTTCAGAGGTCATTATTAGTGAAAAATCAAGGCAGTTGCAGACTCAATCCTTCAACACTAGTAGGGGTTCGATAATTTTGGCATGGCATGGCATGGGGAGGCTGCCAGTGTTCACAAAGTGGCTCAGGTGTTTGTCCCCCAATAAGTGTTTGTGACAAGACAAGCCTCTTCTGGCTGAAAATGTCCAAGAGAACCTACATAACTGAAGAGGAAAAGTCAATGCCAGGACACATGCTAATGAAAGACAGGCTCACACTGTTACTGTGTGGTAATGCAACTGGAGATTTGAAATTGAAGCTCTTACTTTTTTATCATTCTGAGAATCCAAGAGTTTTCAAGAAGAACAATGATATGAAAAACAAACTGCCTGTAGTGGAGGGCCAACACGAAAGCTTGGGTAACAAGACAATTTTTTTATTGAGTGGGTTCACGTGGTCTTTACTCCCACTGTCAAAAACTACCTCACTAAAAAACAACTGCCACTCAGGGCCCTTTTACTTATTCATAATGCTCCTGCTCGCCCTCCAAGCTTGGAAAATGAGTTGCTGGAGGAGTTCAGTTTAGTATTATTATTATAATCAAAAAGAAGCGCTAAGCCACAAGGGCTATACAGCGCTGCAGGGTAGGGAAGGAAGCGAGGGTATTGGATGGCAGAAGGGAGGAGGGATGATCAGTAGGTTACAGAAAACAGCGGGGCAGGGGATAGTATGGGGGTAGAGGGTAGCAAGAGATTGAAGTAGAAAGGGCTGAAGGTATCAGAATTTGTGAAGTCAGTCAGTTGTTGTCAAAAAGTCAATGAGAGAGTCCAGATGAAAGGTGGGTCCATCAGTGAGAAGGGAAGGTAAAGAGAGAGCAGCAGAGCGAAGACGACGACGGAGGTAAATTCTGCATGCTCGTTGATAAAGTGGGCAGTCCAACAGAATGTGGCTGACTGATAATGGAGCTTGGTAATTCTCACAGAGAGGAGCAGGGCGCCTCTCCATGAGATATCCATGAGTAAGACGAGTATGGCCAATGCGAAGACGGGAGAGAGTAGTCTCCCAACCTAGACACTGGTGATAAGAAGACGGCCAGTAACCTATACTCAGTTTAATAGATTGAAGTTTGTTGCCGAGCATAGTAGACCAACGTTGTTGCCAACGGGTGTGAAGGTGGGAAGATATTGCAGCAAAATAGTCCGTAAATGGAATACCTCTATATGAAACTGGTAAGTCATGTACTGCTGACCGTGCAGCAGTGTCTGCCTGTTCATTGCCCTGTAAGTCAACATGACCAGGGACCCAACAAAAAATTATCTTTATGCTTGGTAAAGATGCGGCGTAGCCAAAGTTGGATACGAAGGACTAAGGGCTGAGGTGTATCAAATTTCTGTATAGCCTGTAAAGCACTAAGGGAGTCTGAGACAATCACAACTGATGACACAGGCATAGATGCAATACGGATAAGTGCTGCAAGGATGGCATACAATTCAGCAGTAAAAATACTAGCCAAAGATAGTAAATGCCCTCGTACGACGTTGTCCGGAAACACTGCTGCGAATCCTATGCCGTCAGAAGACTTAGAGCCATCTGTGTACACAGCAATGGCATGAGAATGAGAGTGAACGTGGTCAAGAAAAAGAGAGCGGGAAGCGACCGTAGACAGTTGGGCTTTCGAGCAAGGGAGAGAAAGAACAGCTGGAACTTCCCAGGGAGGTAGGGAAAAATGAGATGCTACATGAACAAAGAAAAGTGGTAATTGAAGAGAAGACAAGAGCGAATGAAGGCGAAGAGAGAAGGGACGGAGTAAACAGGGGCAGCGAACAAATAAAGAATGTCTACGAATATCAGTGACCATTCCATAAATGGAAGGATTGCGGAGATCATAAGAGCGTACATAGTAGCGAAGGCAACGGGCATCATGACGATTGGATAAGGATGGAATGTTCGCTTCTGCATAGAGGCTCTCGACAGGGGAAGAGCGAAAAGCACCAAGGCATAAACGTAATCCTTGGTGATGAATGGGGTTAAGGCTAGAGAGAGTAGCAGGAGATGCCACTGAATAGATCTGGTCACCATTATCAAGTTTCGATAAAATGAGGGTGGAATGTAGGCGAAGGAGGGTTCGACGATCAGCTCCCCATGAAAGATGAGCAAGGGTTTTAAGAAGGCTCAGCTGGCTGTGACAAGTTGCCTTCAGAGAGGTAATGTGAGGTTTCCAGGATAACCTACGGTCCAAGAGGAGGCCCAGAAACCTGACTGTATCACGTTCAGGGATACGGGAGCCATAGAGGTACAAAGGATGATCGGAGATGACAGAGCGTCTAGTGAAAGTAATTTGGTGGGTTTTAGTGCTGGAAAATTTAAAATTTGGATAAAGTCCGGGGAGAGCACATTATTAACCAGAACACGGAAATGCCTGTCAGTTAAAAAGTTCTTAAGGAAGGATGGTAGATTGCCTCGAAGGCCTAAGGAGTGGGCTTGGGCTAAAATAATATACCTCCAAGTTGTGTCATATGCCTTCTCAAGGTCAAAAAAATATGGCAATAACTGAGTGGTTATTCGCAAAGGCATTACGAACATACGTATCCAAGCGTAGTAAGGGGTCTATGGTAGAACGTCCCTTACGAAAGCCATATTGACGAGTGTAGAGACTGTTGTGTGTCTCTAAATACCACACTAAACGTCTATTTACTAGGCGTTCCATCACTTTGCAAACTGCACTGGTAAGAGCAATGGGACGATAGTGGGAGGCTTCATGTCCCGTAGTGCCTGGTTTGCAGAAAGGGAGAACTATGGCGGATTTCCACAGCTGTGGAAGAACTCCTTGAGACCAAATAAGATTGTAAAGGCGTAATTGGACTGCAAGGGCTGACTGATGTAAATGTTATAGCATACGAATATGAATGTCGTCGGGCCCAGCTGCCGATGATCAGCAAGCTGAGAGTGTTGCCTCCAGTTCTTGAAGTGTAAAAGGCACATTATACTGTTCTTCTCTGAGAGAAGAAAAGTCCAAGGGTGCTAACTCTCTGGCAGACTTTGAGGAAAGAAACGAGGGACATAGATGGAGTCCCTGAGAAATACGGACCAGATGATTGCCAATTTCATTGGCAACATCTAGTGGGTTTGCTATATCAACACCAGCAGCCCACAGAACAGGAGCCGGGTCAGGAGAATATTTACCACTCAGTTTTCGTACTTTTTTCAAGACTGCACTCAGAGGAAGCAGAGGTGATGGTGGAGACAATCTCGCCAGCAAGTGCGTTTAGCATCATGGATGACATGGCGAGCGATCGCACGCTTCTGCTTAACCCTTTGAGGGTTTTGGTCGTACTAGTACGTCTTACGCGTAGGGGTTTTTGACGTACTAGTACGCATAAATTCTAGCGGCCTCAAATCTCGCAGGAAAAGGCTGATAAGCCTAGATGTGAGAGAATGGGTCTGTGTGGTGGGTGTGCGCAGTAGGAAAAAAATCTGGGACCCAGTGGTGCATTGTGGGAATGCCATCATAGTACACAATTTCCACCGTGCCCTGCGGTAAGAAGTTCCTCACTCCTCGGCGAATTGGGACACTTTTGTTCCCCAGTGACAGTTCTAATACAGATGGAAGTGACAGTGAAGATGAGTTTCAAGGTTCTGGTGAGGTTTTGACCGAAACTAATGACCATAATATGGGTAATAGTGAGGAAAACCCAGACAACCCACAGCCTTCCACCTCTGGTGCTGGGCCGTCGTTCAGTTGTACCAGAATCAAAGAGGAAACTCCTATTTTCCAAAATCCCAGACTCAGATGTGAGCATTGGTGATGATAATGATAGTGATTATGAACTACAAGCTCTTCAAACTTGTTCCAAGAATGGAGGAGGAGGAGGAGGCAGAGGAGGAGGAGGCAAGAGGAGGAGGAGGAGGAGGCAAGAGGAGGAGGAGGCAGAGGAGGAGGCAGAGGAGGAGGGAGGAGGAGGAGGAGGAGGAGGAGGAGGAGGAGGAGGAAGAAAAGGGGAGGAGGAAGAAGAGGAGGAGGAAGAGGAGGAAAGAGGAGGAGGAGAGGAAGAAGAAGAATACGTAATGATAACAATAATACATAATAATAATACATAATAATAATACATAATAATAATAATACATAATAATAATAATACATAATAATAATAATACATAATAATAATACATAATAATAATAATACATAATAATAATAATACATAATTTATAATAATAGGTAATAATAATAATATGTAATAATAAATGTTCACCCATGACAGTAACAAGATAAGGGGAGATAACATCTGATAAGTGCTGACGTTTGATGAGGGTAAATGAGGGTAGAGCTGATGCCAAAAGATGAGATGAACATCGCCCTCCCTTTGTTTTTGCTGGTATACTAACATTTCTGTCTGTCTATTTGCCTGTCTGTCAAGCTCCCTGTCTATCCATCTAGCTCTCTGTCTCAGAGAGCCACAAGACTGCGTCATCACTTTTACTCACATCTTCAAGCAGAGTATAGCACTTTGTCTGGGTTTCTTGGGTTATCCTAGGTAATTTATACTATGTATACTTGTATTTATGTGTACCTGTGAGACAGAGATAGACAGACAGATAGAATGAGGGAGAAAGATAATTAGATAGAATGGAGGAGGGGAAGCAGCATCCGACCCCATTGTTTTGACAGGCCGGAGGGGGAAAGAGTAATGAGCCAATACAGTGGACCCCCGGTTAACGATTTTAATCCGTGCAAGAGGGGTAATTGTTATGCGAAATAATCGCTATGTGAATGAATTTTCCCCATAAGAAATAATGGAAATCAAATTAATCCATGCAAGACACCCAAAAGTATGAAAAAAAAAATTTTACCACATGAAATATACATTTTCCCACACACAAAGAGAAGGATACATGCACAATAGTAGAGTAGTACATGCACAGTATATTTGTGCATGTACTAGTCTACTAAATGAAAAATAAATGACACTTACCTTTATTGAAGATGCAGCAATGACCCGATGAGACACTGTGTCCTGGGAGTGCCTTTTCCTCCTGAGTACTGTAGGTCCTGTTTTTGGGATTTTCTTCCAGAACAGGCCTTATCACACTGTGTATTTCCACTACGATTCTTAAATCTCTCAAACCAACCTTTTCTGGCTTTAAAATTCACCAATATGAGCACTAGTTCCAGGCATTTTTCCCTGTTCACCTGGGTGTTGTCGACTTGGGGTGGGTTGCATCCTGGGAGACAAGATTAAGGACCCAATGGAAATAAGTTAGACAGTCTTTGATGACACTGACTTTTTTGGGTTTCCTGGGTGGCAAATCCTCCCGGGTTAATTGTTTCTTGGTATTCTCAATAAGCCACACCAACAACGGTGCTACAGCAGCAGCAGCAGCTGACAGTGCAGCAGCAGCAGCAGCTGTACCACCAATAGTAGCGATGGTTGATTGGGGTTTATTATACAACCTGGCCAGCTCGGAGACATGCACTCCACTTTCATACTTATCAATGATCTTTTTCTTCATCTCTATTGTAATTCTCACCCTTATTGCTGTAGGGTTGGCACTAGAAGCTTTCTTGGGGCCCATGGTCACTTATTTTCCAGAAAAAGCACCGAAAACACTGTAATAATACGAAATATTCCGATTGTATGCTTGGATGTTACCGCGGAGGCTGGCTGGTAAACAATGCCACCGGCGGAACATGTGAGCGTGGCTCAGGCCGCACATTGGACGCGTCTCGGACGAAAATCGGTAAGCGGGTTTTTAAGCGGTATGTGAGGCAAAATTTTTGCAATTAAAGTAAGCGGTATGCGAAATAATCGCTATGTGATGCCATCGTTATGCGGGGGTCCACTGTATGTCACTTTGACAGCTGCCGACTCCTTGTAATTTACACTATGGACGAGGAGAAGAAGGAGAAGGAGGAAGAGTAGGGGGAAGAGGAAGAAGAGGAGGAGGAGGAAGAGGAGGAGGAGGAGGAAGAGGAGGAGGAAGAGGAAGAGTAGGAGGAAGAGGAATAAGAGGAAGAGGAGGAGGAAGAGGAATAGTAGGAGGAAGATTAGGGGGAAGAGGAGGAAGAGGAAGAAGAGGAGGAGGAGGAAGAGTAGGAGGAAGAGGAAGAAGAGGAGGAGGAGGAGGAAGAGGAGGAAGAGGAAGAGTAGGAGGAAGAGGAAGAGGAGGAAGAGGAAGAGTATGAGGAAGAGTAGGGGGAAGAGGAGGAAGAGTAGGGGGAAGAGGAGGAAGAGGAAGAAGAGGAGGAGGGTGGAACACTAGTACACTGGTACTGGTACACTAACATTTGTCTGTCTGTCTATTTGTCTGTCTGTCAAGCTCCCTGTCTATCTGTCTATCCGTCTAGCTCTCTGTCTCAGAGAGCCACAAGACTGTGTCATCACTTTTACTCACATCTTCAAGCAGAGTATAGCACTTTGTCTGGATTTCTTGGGTTATCCTAGGTAATTTATACTATGTATACTTGTATTTATGTGTACCTGTGAGGCAGAGATAGACAGACAGATAGAAAGAGAGAGACAGATTGAAAGAGATAGAATGAGGGAGAAAGATAAAACACCATTGTGTATGACACCATGTTTCAGAGTTCCACAAGCTGCAGAACTAATAGGAATATGTTCAGTGACTGTATATTGGTATATATATTATAGAACAATAATAATAAACAATGTTTTGTATTGTTTGTTTTGTAAACAAGTTTTGTAAACAATATATTGATAATTATGTTTGTGTGCTTATTGTGTTGTATACAACGAGTGTATATATGTACATTGCACCTTACTTTGGTCTCATAGGCCACATAAGTTATGTGAAAAAATAAAATAGTGAAAAAAACAACAAACCTTCAAATACAAGTAAATCAAAGTTTACCGGGTGAGCGGCAGTCGCCTCTGTTGCCATACGCGGCTCATTTTCTGCAAACTTCATGCATCCATATCTCCGTAAGTATTGATGGTAAATTTTTTTTGTTTATCCTATAATGTTTAGAAAAAAAAACTATTTTTTCATAAGAAAAAATAATTTTTTTTTTTTTGAAATTTGGCCGACCCTGAGAACGAGTTTCGGAGAGGGCCTGTCGACCCTCAAAGGGTTAAAATCAAGAAGTCTCTCTGTGGTTCTATTGTACCGGTACCTGCTCCATGCAGCGCATTTCAAACATACTGCACGAGCACAAGCAGGAGACAACCAAGGCACACATTTCTGAGAATGCCTGCCCCAAGTTTGGGGTATACAATTAGAAGCTGCAGTTAAAACGGAGGACGAGAAGAGGTGTAAAAGCTCATCGATGGAGAACGAAGAAGGAACCTCTCTAAAAACAGTTAGGTTTGAGTAAAGGTTCCAATTTGCCTGATCAAATTGCCAGCGTGGGATGCGAAGAGGTCGTGAATATGAAGGGGAAGTAAGAATGATTGGGAAATGATCGCAGTCATGTAAGTCCGGGAGAACAGACCAAGTCTAATGCGGCGGAGGAAGAGCAGACTGAGAGATCGATGCAAGAGAGAGTGTGAGTCCGAGGATCAAAATGGGTGTGAGTACCTGTATTTAAAACATGGAGGGGGTGGGTGGCAAGAAAAGCCTCTAACTGAATGCCACGGGAATCACAGTGAGACACCCCCCCCCCCACCCCCCGAGGAAATGGTGGGCATTAAAATCGCCAAGTAACAGAATCGGTGGTAGTAATGACGAAACAAGAAAGGCAATACCCGGAATAGATAATGCCCGAGAAGGAGAGAGATATAAAGAACAGAGCGTATACCACCTATGCAAGTGGATACGGGCTGCTGTGTAATGCAGCGAAGTACGAACAAATAGCTGATGGTACGGAATATCAGTGCGTAGAAGAAGGGCACTTTCATTAAAGGTCCCATCAGGAAAAGGATCTGAAGAATACAATAAATTATAGCCTGAGATGGGAGAGATAACAGCAGAGAGTAATTTTGGTTCCTGTAAGCAAACACCAACAGGGGAAAACTGGGAGAGTAACATCTGAAGCTCACCCCGATTACCCCTGAGGCCGCGAATATTCCACTGTAAATAGGCCATGATTGGCAATGATAAAGATACCTGAAATCCGCAGGTAAGGGTTCCTACGGACTAGAGGGGTTAGAAAAGTCCACATGCGGAGGCAGTGGAAAACGTTCAAGCAGCGAAGGAATGGTGCGCTGTGAAGAAAGGAGTTGCGCAGATGGAGCAGAGGAGAGAGAAGGAACGGAGAGTGGATCAGTGTCCATTGATGGTTTGGTCTCTGCAATATATTCAGAGATTGCTTCACGTGGGAGACAATATTGGAAATGGTAGGGGAAGGATGAGTAAAGATTGGAACTGTAATGGACTGTATCAAGGTGGGGGGGGGGGCGAAAGGGCGGAGGGAACTGGAGAAGCGTGGAAGGGGACAGAAGAGGCAGAAACCTGGGAGGTGGCAGAAGAGGAAGAAACTTGGGAGGGAACAGGGGAGGAAGGTACAGTATGAGGAGGAGGGTGAACCTCTACACTTGTAACCGAGCCAGTGAGAGGGGAAGAACCAGGTACAGAGACAGGGAAGGTAAAATGAGGAGGTGGAAGATGGGTAGGAGGTGTTAACGGACCTTTTTTTGACTTTTGAGAAGTAGAGGGATGATTAGGAGGAGGTGTCATACGAGATCTCGTCGCTACTGAGGCTTGTGAGGGAGAACACGAAGGAGCGAGATCAGACTGAGGCGTTGAAGTAGGGACGTCTGAGCCTAGGACAGCAAAAGAATTAGATAAAGGAGTGACTATGGGAGAGGTAACCACAGAGGTGGTTGCAGAAGATGGGATCCCAGAAGTGGGGGGACGTTTTGAAACACGGGAATAAGAAACACGAGGCAGTCTCCCTTGGAGGCGGAGATGAGAAACTGCCATGGCATAAGGGAGACCTTCTGCCTCTTTGAGGTAACGGATTTCCCGCTCGTTTAAGTAGACTTGACAAAGGCGAGAGTACGAAGGGTGAGCCTCATGACAATTAAGGCAAGAGGGAGGTCGATTGCAAGACATATTAGAATGGTCATTGGCACCACAGACCAGGCATTCGGCGACAGATCTGCAATATTTCGCAGGATGGCCAAATCGCCAGCAATTTCTACACTGTTGCGGTGTAAGGATCACCTTTCGAACTTGTAACCGATGTCCTGCTACATAAACTGAGGATGGGAGTTCACGGCTGTCAAAAGTTAAACGAGCCACATTGCTAGGGTATCGTCTCCGCCCGCGGGCAGGAGGAACATAGGTATCTACCTTGAGGATTGGGAGATCTTGGAGTTCCAGCTGTTCAAGAATGTCAGTGCCACATGTCTGGAAATTTTGTTGTATTATGGTATGGGGCAGAATGACGGTACCACTACAAGAATTGAGGGAATGATGTTTTTCAATAGTGACAGGAACAGTATCGATATGGGAAAGACGAGAAAACTCATGAGCCTGGGTAGCATTCTGTACGGTGATGATGTGTGTACTGCTCTTAAGAGCATGAAAAGAAATATCTTTACCAACATGGCATAGGAGTGCCTTGCCAATACTGTGGTCAGAAAGATAGGCAGTAGAGGAAGTCGGTCATAAAGTGAAGAATTTAGTCCATTGTGCAGTCTGAAACTGAGCATGGAAAGGTAGTGAAGGACGTGTCGATCTTTTCTGAGAAGAACGAGAAGGTGGAGAAGTATCATCAGCAGGTAATTGTCGTTGGCGTTTAGGCGTGGGACCAGAGTTGGTCAGACGTGGAACGGGCCGGCGATTCGAAAATTGCCGCGCCATAGAGAGAGAGGCCGGAAGCATAGTCAGAGAAGAGCGAAGGTCAGATAAATCGAAGGAGTCAGTCGAGGCCTCAGTACCTGAAGCAGGTGAGGAAACAGCACCGGCAAGAGGTACAGAGGCATGAGGAGTGTCCGAAGAGTGGTCCAAAGACGAGGAGGGGTCAGAACGGGGTGCGGTATCAAGAGGGGGCCCGGGGGTAGCAGGTTCATGGACTAGGGCTGCCATGGTTAGGTTACTTCTTTCTTTTTGTTTTTAAGAAAAAAAAAGAAAGAAAAGAAAATAAAAATTAAAAAAAAAAAAAATAAAAAAAAGGGGGGACCGGGGAGGGATAGTTCCTAGGAGGAATGAAAGGGCCAGAAATCTCCCTCCACGCCCAAGAGGACCTCAGCACCGCAAATAGCGCAGATGCAGCATGGAACCCATGCCATACCCTACCCATCATGCCAGTAAACCGGCAATCCGGGATAGCAACCTCACATCTGCCGAGCTACCTTGGTGGACAAGAGAGGGCGGCTGGAAATCCGCCACAAAGCATACCTCCTTCAGCCACCACCCCCGGAATCCGAAAGGTGGCTTCCAGAGATACACCCATCGCCCGAGAGACACCCAAAGCCACCCTCCGGGATACAGGAGAGGGATCGGGACATCCCCAGGCAATCCAGATTCCACGGCAAACTACGCCACCGCCAAGAACCTCAACGGAATGGGATGGACCCCGGTACCCTTTCCCCTACCTAGGAACTAGCGTGCCTGTGGGAAAAAAAATATCTCAAAGGCCAAAAAGGAAGGGAAAAAGGGAGGGGTGGGGAGGAGGAGGAGGAAAGGAAAAAGGGGAAGATGGGGAGGATGGGATAGGGAACAGGGGATTGGGGAGTAATAAGGTTCAGTCTGAGGAAGGAGACCGACAGGTCTAATTCCTCAGACCAAGAGCCTCTTCACCATGCCAAGGAGCCCCCTTGAAGAGGTTCAGTTTAGTAACTGTGAAGTTCATGCCTCCTAACACCTCTCCTCTCATCCAGCCCATGGACCAGCAGGTCATCTCTAACATCGAGAAACTCTACACCAAAGCACTTTCTGAAAAGTGCATGCTTTGAAATCACTTTAGAAACAAACTTAACCCTCAGTGAGTACTGGAAGGACCATTTCAATATCCTCAACTGCTTGAGGCTTATCGACAAAGCCTGGAGTAATGTGTCTTCCAGGACCATGCAGTCACCATGGAAGATATTGTGGCCTGACTTTGTGGCAGCCAGGGATTTTGAAGGCTTTGAAGATGAGCCTGAGCCAGTAGAGGACATTGTGTCCCTGGCCTAGAAGTGATTGAAGTGTTTCCTGTATCAAGATACCGTTCTGTTGCAGTGTCTGAGAGTGAAATTGAAAATGGTATATAATGCCAACAAGTTGATAAGTAAGACACACATGCAATAGTTGGGTATCTTTATTCTGAAACATTTCACCTACACAGTAGGCTTCTTCAGTCAAATACAGTGCTCTCTCAATAATGACCTTCTTTCTTCTGCAAGTGAACTGCATCTCACCTTCCAACAATATACAAGTCTCCATACTGCTGCTTAAACTTCACACTGTTCAAGACTATGAAGCAAAACTCTTTTCCAGGCTGAGGGACTGACCACCTCAAAATTACATCTTCAAGAATGATGGACATATTACATCATCTTCACATCTCTACTGCTTCAGCTCAACTCTTCTGCATTCAACTTAAGAAACCTACTGTGTAGGCAAAATGTTTTGGAATAAAGATACCTAACTGTTGCATGTGTGTCTTACTTATCAACATTTTTTTTTATTTTATTAGCACACTGGCCGATTCCCACCAAGGCAGGGTGGCCCGAAAAAGAAAAACTTTCCCCTTCCAAACACTAACCCCAACTCCCTCTCTCCTCCTCCCTATCTTCTAGATGCCATCACCAATCTTCAATAAAGGTAAGTAAAAATGTTGTTATATGTTATTTAAAATTATTAATACATAATTGTACACTATATTTGTATGTAAAACTTCAATTAATCTCTATAAAATGATTTTTTTTTTGTGAATATTTTTGGGTTTCTGGAACGGATTAATTGTATTTTCATTATTTCTTACAGGAAATATTGCTTCACTTTTCAAACTTTCCGAATTTAGAACTAGCTCCTGGAATGGATTAAGTTCGAAATTTGAGGTTCCACTGTATCTGTAATTAACCATATCATTGCCCTTTTATCACTTCTATTATTTTATACAATTGTAATTTACCATATTATTGCCCTGTTTCACCATTTATAATCCTCTCACTATCGTGTATTACAGTTTTTTCTACTCTACTTTCCAAAATCTGCGTTGCCAAATATTCCATTTGTAATTCATATCATTGCCCTATTTCTTAGTACAGTGGAAACTCTACTTACAAGTGCACCAATGTGCTAGTTTTTCCAGACATGAGCAGTTGCTCGGTCAATTTTTGCTTCCAGACGCGAGCGAAAATTCCAGATGCGAGCAGGCCGCAAGGGAGGTTCCTTGACGCTGGTGAGGGGTTCTTGCTCTTGATCTAGGGAATTGGATCTCATTTGTTTGTTGGACTATCTTACTTGAAACTTGGGCAATGTATGATGGAAAGATGCTTTTTAACATACACCAAAATTGAAAGAAATCAAACCATAAATAATGGAGTTCACTTCTCAGCCATTAGCCGCCCATTAGCAGTACATACATGTATTTTCGTATGGTTTTTATAGTTGTATTCTCTTTTTTTTTTTTTCTTGGTATCATTTCATAGAATGGAAGATATATTACAGAAATAGATATGATTTTCATTGATTTCATGTCAAAAAGTACCTTGAAATTGAGCTCAAAATAGCAGAAATGTTCGATTTTTGCCGATGTTCAAGAGTAAACAATACCTGTCCGAGTGGCCATTCCAAACACACAGTCATGAATGGGTCGACATTATTTATACATTTATTACAATAATGCAGTAGTCTGCATAAAAGTAAATCTTCTATTTTTTGTGTAAATAAAAATTCCATATGGTAAGCTAGAGTGCGTATTAGTACGCTAGGGTCAGTGGTCACGTGTGTCATACCCATCCTAAGCTGTCTGGGATTAGTGTGGAGTGTTCCCTAGCACCATGGCTTGTTGTAGTGTTTTAAAATCTCAGGTTACAGTGTTGAAGGAGATTCTACTTCTTCAGGAGGAAAATAGGAGGCTGAAGCTTCATCTAGATGGGTTTGAGAGTGAGTGTGGGATGGTGGTAGCTGGTGAGGAGAAAAAAGTTACCAGCAGTGATCTGGAGAGTGGTAGCCACTTTAAGTGGCAAGTGGTTCACAATTCAGGAAGGAGGATGATAAGGAAGGTTAACAGAGAAGATGTGAAGGTAGGAAATCGATTCTCTATTCTCAAGGACGAGTGTACCGCAGTGGTTAGTGAGGTTAAAGGTACCACTGACTCCCCTGCTTATCAAGGTAAGAATATTCTGATTGTGGGAGATTCTCAGGTAAGATATATGGACCGTGCTTTTTGTAACAGAGATAGAAAGGTCAGACAGAGCGTATCTCCCCCAGGAGTTGGTGTTAGTGACATAGTCAGCAATGGGAACAAGCCCATTATCTGTCTTAGTGCTGGTGGAAATGACATCGGGAATGGCAGGAGACAGGAGCTGCTGGACAAGTATAGGTCAGCCATAGATGTAGTCAGGTGTAAGAGAGGGACCCCATTCATATGTAGCATCTTGCCTAGAAGGGGAGTGGGCAATGAATGGATGTCTAGGACAATTGGTATAAACTGCTGGCTAGACAGGTACTGCAAGGAACTTGCAATCCCATTCATTGATAACTGGGACACATTCTATGGCAAGCATGATATGTATGCAAGGGATGGGGTTCATCTCTCTGGGGATGGAGTGGTTGCATTAGCCAATTCGATTGAGGGGGTCATTGATGATTTGTCTAGGACTTAAAACTGATAGATTATAGAGGTATGGGTGTCTGTGGGAAACAATCACGCTGCAGTACTAGGGTTGAAAACAGCAGATATAGCCAGGATACCTCAGGGATATGTTTAAAAGATAATATTCAAAATAAAGTTGCTAGTACAGGCAAATCAACTGATCAGCAAACAAAGAGATAGTAGAGGGCAACAAGGGACTAGCTCCCTTAAGGTTTACTATACAAATAGTAGGAGTCTAAGAAATAAGATATATGAGCTAAAATTACTTGCAAGTGCAGGTAATATAGATATTATTGCTATAACAGAGACATGGTTCAACCTGAAAGATAAAAGAAATGCCCTCTGAATGCAACATACAGGGTTATAAACTATTCCCTACTGATAGGGTCAACAGGAAGGGTGGTGGAGTGGCAATGTATGTCAGAGATGATTTAAATTGTTGTGTTAGACAAAATATAAGATTAGAAACATCGGACACAGAATCTGTTTGGCTACAGTTTCTCGAGGGTCGTGAAAAGTTAATTTTGGGTGTGATTTAGAGGCCCCCAAACCTTGATAGAGAGTGCAGTAAGCTGCTATGGAACAAAATTCATAAGGCATCTAGATATGAAAATGTTGTGTTAATGGGAAATTTTTAGACAAATTGATTGGAACAATGTGACAGGAAATGTTGAGTCTAGTGACTTTCTTGATACGGTTGAGGATTGCTTTTTAAAACAGTTTGTGACAGAACCAACTATAGGAAACAATCTGCTTGACTTGGTTCTTGCCAACAAAGAATCACTAGTTAATAATCTTGAGGTTATTGATGAGCTAGGGGAAAGTGATCACAAATCACTTAGTTTCAATATATCATGGAGTTACCCAGATAACTGCAATCAAATCTCTGTCCCAGACTTTCACTTGGCCGATTTCACGGGACTGAAAAATTACCTGGGTGGGCTAAATTGGGATGTCATGACCATGGGTCAGATAGATGGTCTTGGCTGCCAATATGACAATTTTCAGAGCCTAGTTCTAGCTGCCCAAACAACTATTGTTCCGAGTAGGGAAATTAGATCTAACAAAAATGATCCCAAATGGATGAACAAAAGATTAACCTGTAAAAGGTCCAAATGTATATATACATTCACTATCCCAGTGCCCCGAATATTTTGAAAAATAATTTTTTTTTTTTTATTATTGAAAATTATTATTATCAAAAAGAAGCGCTAAGCCACAAGGGCTATACAGCGCTGCAGGGTAGGGAAGGAAGTGAGGGTATTGGGCGGCAGAAGGGGGAAGGGATGATCAGTAGGTTACAGAAAACAGCGGGGCAGGGGAGAGTGCGGGGGTAGAGGGTAGTAAGAGATTGAGGAAGAAAGGGCTGAAGGTATCAGAGTTTGTGAAGTCAGTCAGTTGTCAAAAAGTCAATGAGAGTCCGGATGAAAGGTGGGTCCATCAGCGAGAAGGGAAGGTAAAGAGAGAGCAGCAGAGCGAAGACGACGACGGAGGTAAATTCTGCGTGCTCGTTGATAAAGTGGGCAGTGTAACAGAATGTGGTTGACTGATAATGGAACCTGACAATTCTCACAGAGAGGAGCAGGGCGCCTCTCCATGAGATATCCATGAATAAGACGAGTATGGCCAATGCGAAGACAGGAGAGAGTAGTCTCCCAACCTCGACACTGGTGACAAGAAGACGGCCAGTAACCTATACTCAGTTTAATAGATTGATGTTTGTTACCGAGAATAGTAGACCAACTTTGCTGCCAACGGGTGTGAAGGTGGGTAGCTATTGCAGCAAAATAGTCCGTAAATGGAATACCTCTATATGAAACTGGTAGGTCATGTACTGCTGACCGTGCAGCAGTCTGCCTGTTCATTGCCCTGTACGTCAACATGACCAGGGAACCAACAAAAAACAATATCTTTATGCTTGGTAAAGATGCGGCATAGCCAAAGTTGGATACGGAGGGCTAAAGGGTGAGGTGTATCAAATTTCTGTATAGCCTGTAAAGCACTAAGGGAGTCTGAGAGAACCGCAAATGATGACACAGGCACTGATGCAATACGGGTAAGTGCTGCAAGAATGGCATACAATTCAGCAGTAAAAATACTAGCCGAAGATAGAAAATGCCCTCGTACGATGCTGTCCGGAAACACTGCTACGAATCCTACGCCATCAGAAGACTTAGAGCCATCTGTGTACACTGCAATGGCATGAGAATGAGAGTGGAAGTGGTCAAAAAAAAAAAAAAGAGAGAGCAGGAAGCGACCGTAGACAGTTGGGCTTTCGAGCAAGGGAGAGAGAGAGAACAGACTCGAACAGCTGGAACTTCCCAGGGGGTAGGGAAAAGTGAGATGCTACATGAACATAGAAAAGTGGTAATGGAAGAGAAGACAAGAGCGAATGTAGGTGAAGAGAAGGGACGGAGTAAACAGGGGCGGTGAACAAAAAGAATGTCTACTAATATCAGTGACCATTCTATAAATGGAAGGATTGCAGAGATCATGAGAGCGTACATAGAAGCGAAGGCAACGGGCATCACGGCGATCGGATAAGGATGGAACGTTCGCTTCTGCATAGAGGCTCTCGACAGGGGAAGAGCGAAAAGCACCAAGGCATAAACGTAATCCTTGGTGATGAATGGGGTTAAGGCTAGAGAGAGTAGCAGGAGAGGCCGCTGAATAGATCTGGTCACCATAATCAAGTTTCGATAAAATGAGGGTGGAATGTAGGCGAAGGAGAGTTCGACCATCAGCTCCCCATGAAAGATGAGCAAGGGTTTTAAGAAGGTTCAGCCGGCTGTGACAAGTTGCCTTCAAAGATGTAATGTGAGGTTTCCAGGATAACCTACGGTCCAAGAGGAGGCCCAGAAACCTGACTGTATCACGTTCAGGGATACGGGAGCCATAGAGGTACAAAGGATGATCGGAGATGACAGAGCGTCTAGTGAAAGTAATTTGGCGAGTTTTGGTACTGGAAAATTTAAACCCATGTGTGGTGGCCCAATTGGAAACACGGTCGACCGCATGCTGAAGAGAAACTGTAATGAGGTGACAGTTAGCACCTGCACAGGCAATAGCGAAATCATCAACATAGAGTGATGATCAAATATTTGATGGAAGACCAGAGGCCAAATCATTTATAGCAAGGAGAAAAAGTGTTGTGCTCAGAACACATCCCTAGGGGACACCTCCTTCACCTGCCCTCACTGCCTCCATTAGGACTTGCTACCTCAAGTCCTAATGGAGGGGGATTCCCCTTCTAAACGCTAACACCATCCACACACTCCCGTCCTCCCATCCCATCAATCATCACCAGATCTTCATTAAAGGTAAGTGTCAATTATTCTTTTGTTACATATTATTCTATTGTTATTGTTATTGTAATTATTCTATTGCATTAAACTTAACATTTCATGTGGTAAAAGTTTTTTTTCATACTTTTGGGTGTCTTGCACGGATTAATTTGATTTCCATTATTTCTTAAGGGGAAAACTGATTCGCTTTCCGATAATTTTGGTTTACGATGAGCTCTCAGGAACGGATTAATATCGCGAACCGGGGGTACACTGTATTAACGTTTTATACACATTTAATGCGCCTCAGTGATTATTATTACTATTATCATTATTAGTATGGCATCTTCAAGACCAAGTACACTCTTAATGAGTGGCTCTGAGACAGACAAGCAGACAAAGACAGACACACAGGTAGACAGAAAGACACACAGGTAGACAGAAAGACAGATACACAGGTAGACATAAAAACAGACACACAGAGATACAGACAGACACGGATATACAGGCAGACAGATACAGACAGGTTAATGTGCAACAGTGAAAACAAATAGAGAGTTCGAGAATACGAGCCTTTCTTGCCACAATCTCCAGTGCAAGATTCAGACTTCATCTTAGGGGTCATGGTGAAATTTACTGTCCAGTTAGAACAGTTAATACAGTATGATGCTGCTGATAGGGCAGGGTTACTCAAACTGATGCTGCCTGCATGACGCATTGCTGCTGCAAGTACTGTCAAATATTGTACAGCGGTGTGTATCAGCCGGCCCAGCCCAGCTGCCAGATGCACAGTTGTAAGTCGAGTGGATGTATGTCGAGCAGGTCACAAGTCGGATGGTAGGTGTACGCCTTATGAGCCACAGTGTTTGATGAATATATACTCAAAAATTCTAGCGGCTTCAAATCAAGGAGGAGGAAGCTGGTAGGCCCACATGTGAGATAATGGGTCTGTGCACTATATAAAAAAAATCCTGCAGCACGCAGTGCATAATGAGAAAAAAAAAAACAGACCGCTTTTTTGGATTAAAACGCCAACTTTGTGGTGCATTTTCATGTAGTATTTATGGTTGTATTCTCGTTTTCTTGGTCTCATTTGATTGGTTTTCCTATGAAAAGAACCCTGAAATGGAGCTCAAAATAGGGGAAATGTTTTATTTTTTTCCACTGTTCAAAAGTAAACAAATGATGTCATTGTCCAATAAATGTCCAACTAGCCATTATAATATGCAGTCATGAATAGGGTGACATTATTTATACAATTATTGCCATATTGCAGTAGTCTGCATAACAGTAAATCTTCTATTTTTTGTTTGAACAAAAATTCAAAATAGAAAGCAAGAGTAATATCAGAGGGGCCTGGAGACGTGACTGATGAACAAAGAAAATGTATTTTAGAGCCAGGAATGTTTGCATTGTTCATTCTGGACCCTATTTTGAAATTCTCATTTTTTAGTTTGCGTGAAATTTGCCAAATTGCAAATTTCTGACCACGTTATTGGGTAGTTGAAATCGGTAAATGGGCAGTTTCTTGTACTCAATCGATAGAACAAATGGAGTTCTAAAGAAATAGCTATGAGTTTGGTCGACTGGAACAATGGAATTAGCCGAAAGTAGGGCTCAAAGTGGGCGAAATTGCAAATTTGAAAAATATCGCCAAGGTCGCTAACTTCGCGAGAGCGTAATTCCGTAAGTTTTCCAAAAAGTTTCGTTCTTTTGGTGTCATTACCATTGGGAAAAGATTCTCTATCATTTCATAAATTTTTTTTTTTTCTAAATTTTTCGACAGCAAAGGACACCTCAGGATTTGGGGTTGCAACAGTCAATGGGTTAAAATTTAAATAAACATTTAAAATAACATTTATTACCTTTATTGAAGAGACTTGCTGGCATCTAGAAGATAGGAAGGAGAGGGAGGACTAATTGTTTGGAAGGGGAATCCCCCTCCATAAGGACCTCAGGTATCGAAGCCCTCTCTGGGGTTATTTCCCTTCTTTGTCTTTTAATGCCACTAGAACCAGCTTGAGAGTCACTGGACCCCTGTCACATAAAATAACTATCAAGAATGCTCTGTTTCTGGCGTCTCTAAGATTTCCCTAAAATGGGACATTGTTCTGTCACTGAGCTTGTTGCAGAGATGACAGCCAGCCAGGCAGCCAGCATTGTTGGCTGCCTGGCTGGATGGTTGGCTAGTTGCCTGGCTGGCTGGATGCCTGGATGGCTAGTTGCCTGGCTGCCTGGATGGCTAGTTGCCTGGCTGGCTGGATGGCTAGTTGCCTGGCTGGCTGGATGGCTAGTTGCCTGGCTGGCTGGATGGCTAGTTGCCTGGCTGGCTGGATGGCTAGTTGCCTGGCTGGCTGGATGGCTAGTTGCCTGGCTGGCTGGATGGCTAGTTGCCTGGCTGGCTGGCTGGCTAGTTGCCTGGCTGGCTGGCTGGCTAGTTGCCTGGCTGGCTGGATGGCTAGTTGCCTGGCTGGCTGGATGGCTAGTTGCCTGGCTGGCTGGCTGGCTAGTTGCCTGGCTGGCTGGATGGCTAGTTGCCTGGCTGGCTGGATGGCTAGTTGCCTGGCTGGCTGGATGGCTAGTTGCCTGGCTGGCTGGATGGCTAGTTGCCTGGCTGGCTGGATGGCTAGTTGCCTGGCTGGCATGATGCCTGGCTGGCTGGATGGCATGATGCCTGGCTGGCTGGATGGCATGATGCCTGGCTGGCTGGATGGCATGATGCCTGGCTGGCTGGATGGCATGATGCCTGGCTGGCTGGATGGCATGATGCCTGGCTGGATGGCATGATGCCTGGCTGGCTGGATGGCATGATGCCTGGCTGGCTGGATGGCATGATGCCTGGCTGGCTGGATGGCATGATGGCTGGCTGGCTGGATGGCATGATGGCTGGCTGGCTGGCTGGCTGGCTGGCCGGCTCTATCTCTGTCTAAGTGTGTCTGTCCATCTCTGTCTCACAGGTACACACAAATACAATTACACATAGTGTAAATTACCTAGGATAACCCAAAAAATCCAGACAAAGTATACTATACTGTGCTTGTAGATATAATGCGTAAGAATACCTGTTGCTTCACAGTGGCTCTCTCTAAGACAGACACAAGCAGGGACAGAGAGACCAGCAGGGATGGAAAGAGAGGCAAGCAGAGACAGAGATAAACAGAGAGCTAGACACAGACAGAGCTTGACAGACAATGTTTATGTGTAACAGTGAAAACAAATAAAGCGCTGATGCTCATCAAATGTCACTCATCAAATGTCACCACCTATCACTGTTATTTTAGTGCCAGGAATGTCTTTCTTGTTTATTCTGGACCCTATTTGGAAATTGGCATCTTTTGAAATTTGTGTGAAATTGGCAAAATTGCTAAATTTTGACCACTTCATTGGATAGTTGAAATCGGTAAATGGATGGTTTCTTGTAATCATTCGATAGAAAAAATGGAGTTCTAGCGAAATAGTTATGATTTTTGTCGACTAGTACACTGGAATTGGCCGAAAATAGGGCTCAAAGTGAACAAAATCACCAATGCGTAAACATCAAGACCGCTAACTTCACGAGAGCATAATTCCATAAGTTTTCCATCAAATTTCATACTTTTGGTGTCATTATGATCGGGAAAAGATTCTCTATCTTTTCCTAAGAAATAATTTTTTTTTTTTTTTTGAAATTTTGGCGACCCTGAGAACAAGTCTCTGAGAGGCCCAGGCGACCCCCAAAGGGTTAAATGCCACTTACCTTTATTGTGGAGTTGTTGATGAATGATGTGCCAGCAGCAGGGGAGATTCAAGCTTCCTACTGTTTGGAAGGGGAATCCCCTTCCATCAAGACTTCAGGTACCAACTCCTTTGGTAGGGTTACCTCCCTTCTTGGTTTTTTAATGCCACTAGAACCAGCTTGAGAGTCACTGGACCCCTGTCGCACAAAATATCTTTCCAGAGAGTTCTGTTTTTAACGTGCCCTTAGGATTTCCCTAAAATGGGATACAAGAATGTCATTGTACATGCTGCCAATACAGCTTGCAACAGCTGTGACGGGATGAAATTCATCCATTAATGCTTGCACTTTTGTAAACATTGTACACATTTCCTTAATCCTTGACGAAGGCAACCTCCTCCGTCTCTCTTCCTTCTCCTCTGAAGCACATTCCTGAGCTGTGATCTGTTGCTGTTGCACCTCCATTGCAGGTCTGCAGTGGTTAGTTCTTCGTCGTCCTTCTGCACCAACTATTCCACGTCCTCGCCACAAACCTCCAACCCCATGGACTTTCCCAGTGACACAATAGCTTCCACTACTGGCATAGGCTCCTGAAGGTTAGTCCCAAACCCCTCAAAATCCCTCTCTTGTACACACTGTGGCCACAGTTTCCTCCAAGCAGCACTATTTGGAGGTATTTTCTTAATGAGATCATGCAACTGCCGTGCCTTTTCACATATTATTGACTGAGATATACTATCCCCTGATAATTGTTTCTAGTTTATCCACACCAATAACAGTCTCTCCACATCGAGTATTTGCGATCTCTGTTTTGTAAACACACTTGCACCTTTTGCAACAACAGCTTCCTTGATTGCATTTTTGTTGCACAAGATAATAGTGATGGTTGAATGGGGTTTGTCATATAAGTTTTCCAACTCTGAGATATGTACTCCACTTTCGGACTTTTCTATAATCTCCTTTTTCAGTTCAATGGTACACCTCACCGTTTTTACTACAGGGTTGGCACTAGAAACTTTCTTGGGGCCCATGGTGGCTTATTTAGCGACTAGAAGCACTAAAAACAGTAGAATAATACAAAATATATCGCAGGTACACGTGGAATCGATCACAATGGCTTGTTAACAATGGCACACTGGCTGGTAGACTGGTTGACTGGCTGGGCCCGCTCACGGCGCCAAGTGGACACATTTGGGATGAAAGCTCCTAACCGAGTTTTTAGTTGTTATCCGGGCCAATTTTTTTACGCCAAAGCAAGGCGTTATCCGATTTTGGCGTTATCCGATCTAGGCATTAACTGGGGGTCCACTGTAGTGCTGCTTGAGATACATATTAGCATATTTTGGAGAGGATGCCAAATGATTTGGATATTTCTTTTGTAATGTATTGAATGTGGGTGTTGAATTTCAAGTTGCAGTCTAGGAACTGACCTAGGAACTTTCCTTCATTTTGTCTAGCAATGGGATAACCATTAATCGAATGTTTAATTGTACATTTGTAGCTCTGCACTTAACCCTTTCAGGGTCTAGACTCCTGATCTGAAACTAGTCCACAGGGCCCAAGAATTTAAAAAAAAAAGTTATTTTTTCTTATGAAATGGTAGAGAATCTTTCTCAAAGTAATAAAACAAAAAGTACGAAATATGATTGAAAACTGATGAAATTACACTCGCGAATTTTGCTATGTCAGCGAATTTTGCTATGTCAGCGAATTTTGCTGTGTAAGCGATATTTATGCATCAGCAATTTTGCCCATTTTGATTCCTATTTTAGGCCAATTACATTGTTGCAGTCAACAAAATCCTTTGCTATTTTCCTAGTATGCCTTCTATTTTATTGATTCAGGACAAGAAACCACCTAATCGACTACCTAATAAAGTGATCAGAAATGAGTAATTTGGCCAATTTGACAAATTTCAAAATAGGGTCCAGAATAAATCATGCAGGCATTCCTGGCACTAAAATAACATTTCCTCTGTTCATTAGTTACGTTCCGAGGCTTTACATATGAATTTGGATTTTTTATTCACACAAAAAAAAATAATTTACTTTTATGCAATATTGTAATAATTGTATAAATAATATCAGTGCATTTCTGAATGCACTGATATTATTTATAAAAATCAAGTCATGTATTGGACACGTGGCATGATTTGTTTACTCTTGAACATCAGCAAAAATCAAGCATTTCCGTAACTTTGAGTTCAATCTCAAGCTATTCCGAGTCCTCAAAACTATCAAAATCATCTTTATTTCTGTAATATATCTTCCATTCTATCAAATGAAACCAAGAATACAACTATAAAAACCAGACAAAAATAAACCGCAAAGTTGCCGTTTTAAATAAAAAAGTCGCTTTTTTTTCCTCATTATGCACGGTGTACTGCAAGATTTATTTTATATGGTGCACACTTACTGCATCGACCCATTCTATCATATTTAGCTTCAAATCCACTGCTCACAGATTATCAGAGCTGAGCTGAGCTCATCACTTAGTAAGATAAGATTTCGTTCGGATTTTTAACCCCGGAGGGTTAGCCACCCAGGATAACCCAAGAAAGTCAGTGCGTCATCGAGGACTGTCTAACTTATTTCCATTGGGGTCCTTAATCTTGTCCCCCAGGATGCGACCCACACCAGTCGACTAACACCCAGGTACCTATTTGCTGCTAGGTGAACAGGACAACAGGTGTAAGGAAACGTGTCGAAATGTTTCCACCCGCCGGGAATCGAACCCGGGCCCTCCGTGTATGAAGCGGGAGCTTTAGCCACCAGGCCACCGGG
>NC_069435.1:5394672-5407172 GCF_026875155.1 Cherax quadricarinatus | reverse complement strand
GGCCTACTTTTACTGGGAAATAATCTCCCTCTTTCCTACATACACTAACTTGAGCCTCACTATCCTCGTAAAAACTCTTCACTGCTTTCAGTAACCTACCTCCTACACCATACACCTGCAACATCTGCCACATTGCCCCCCTATCCACCCTGTCATACGCCTTTTCCAAATCCATAAATGCCACAAAGACCTCTTTAGCCTTATCTAAATACTGTTCACTTATATGTTTCACTGTAAACACCTGGTCCACACACCCCCTACCTTTCCTAAAGCCTCCTTGTTCATCTGCTATCCTATTCTCCGTCTTACTCTTAATTCTTTCAATAATAACTCTACCATACACTTTGCCAGGTATACTCAACAGACTTATCCCCCTATAATTTTTGCACTCTCTTTTATCCCCTTTGCCTTTATACAAAGGAACTATGCATGCTCTCTGCCAATCCCTAGGTACCTTACCCTCTTCCATACATTTATTAAATAATTGCACCAACCACTCCAAAACTATATCCCCACCTGCTTTTAACATTTCTATCTTTATCCCATCAATCCCGGCTGCCTTACCCCCTTTCATTTTACCTACTGCCTCATGAACTTCCCCCACACTCACAACTGGCTCTTCCTCACTCCTACAAGATGTTGTTCCTCCTTGCCCTATACACGAAATCACAGCTTCCCTATCTTCATCAACATTTAACAATTCCTCAAAATATTCCCTCCACCTTCCCAATACCTTTAACTCTCCATTTAATAACTCTCCTCTCCTATTTTTAACTGACAAATCCATTTGTTCTCTAGGCTTTCTTAACTTGTTAATCTCACTCCAAAACTTTTTCTTATTTTCAACAAAATTTGTTGATAACATCTCACCCACTCTCTCATTTGCTCTCTTTTTACATTGCTTCACCACTCTCTTAACCTCTCTCTTTTTCTCCATATACTCTTCCCTTCTTGCATCACTTCTACTTTGTAAAAACTTCTCATATGCTAACTTTTTCTCCCTTACTACTCTCTTCACATCATCATTCCACCAATCGCTCCTCTTCCCTCCCACACCCACTTTCCTGTAACCACAAACTTCTGCTGAACACTCTAACACTACATTTTTAAACCTACCCCATACCTCTTCGACCCCATTGCCTATGCTCTCATTAGCCCATCTATCCTCCAATAGCTGTTTATATCTTACCCTAACTGCCTCCTCTTTTAGTTTATAAACCTTCACCTCTCTCTTCCCTGATGCTTCTATTCTCCTTGTATCCCATCTACCTTTTACTCTCAGTGTAGCTATAACTAGAAAGTGATCTGATATATCTGTGGCCCCTCTATAAACATGTACATCCTGGAGTCTACTCAACAGTCTTTTATCTACCAATACATAATCCAACAAACTACTGTCATTTCGCCCTACATCATATCTTGTATACTTATTTATCCTCTTTTTCTTAAAATATGTATTACCTATAACTAAACCCCTTTCTATACAAAGTTCAATCAAAGGACTCCCATTATCATTTACACCTGGCACCCCAAACTTACCTACCACACCCTCTCTAAAAGTTTCTCCTACTTTAGCATTCAGGTCGCCTACCACAATTACTCTCTCACTTGGTTCAAAGGCTCCTATACATTCACTTAACATCTCCCAAAATCTCTCTCTCTCCTCTGCATTCCTCTCTTCTCCAGGTGCATACACGCTTATTATGACCCACTTCTCGCATCCAACCTTTACTTTAATCCACATAATTCTTGAATTTACACATTCATATTCTCTTTTCTCCTTCCATAACTGATCATTCAACATTACTGCTACCCCTTCCTTTGCTCTAACTCTCTCAGATACTCCAGATTTAATCCCATTTATTTCCCCCCACCAAAACTCCCCTACCCCCTTCAGCTTTGTTTCGCTTAGGGCCAGGACATCTAACTTCTTATATAAATTAAAAAAAAAATATAAAGAAAAAAAGGAATATCGGTAACACTTCTGCAAGTGGCAGGACTCGATGCTGCCATCAGTGAGCATCCAGCGCCATCAGGCGAGCATCCGGTCTTATATTTCGGTAAGTACTGGTCCTAATTTTTTTTGTTTTGGTCTTATAACACAGAAAATTGCCCTCTATAATTAATTTTTTTTTTTTCAAAATATTCGGAGCACTGCATGAGCCAACGTAGACCTACATTTGGACAATTTAAGGGTTAAAAGGTATACCTGGTGCATCACTGGTGCTTGGAGCAAGCGGGTCTTCTAGCTGCTCAGAGGACAGAGGACAATCACCCACTGAGGATGACTCTTGAATGTGATCTGTTAAATCTTCCCCTGACCCTGGCCTGGTCAACAATAAATCATGTGTGAGGTCTTCATCTGACGACATCTGAAAAATATTACAATATATTACAATATGCTGCAACACAGGAAAGACAGTCTTAGCCAAGAGATCACTGAATTAGTAAGTTTATTCAGGAATACACAAATACAGTTACATAGAATTATCATACATAGCAGCATATATGTAGAGAACCTAGGATAACCCAAAAAAGTCAGAGTGACTTGTTTCCATTAGGGTCCTTTAGAGCAAAAACTTAGGATGTCACACTTAACAGAACAAAGGGAACAAAGGGCCATACAGGATATTGCAAGAAACCCAAAATATTTCAATTACTATGCAAAATCAAAGCTAAGAACTACCTGTAGAATGGGATCATTATTGAGAGGAGATTCGTACACTGACAATGAACAGGTAAAAGAGTGAAATCAAATAAAAATAAAAATCTTTATTTCCTTGTAAACCTTGCAATGTGTGGTTTGCATGTTATAAAATATTTATTACAAAGAAGGCCACTAGCATGCCTAGGCATTTTGGGAAGACTAATTCTTACTCTATATTGATATAGGTTATGGAGAAGTATATATGAGCGTTCAGCAACCCACTAAATGATAGCAAGGTAGAAAATGCAGAAACATTTTTCACCAGCAGAAGGCTGTGCAGACCAACTGACATTAGTATAACTCCCATAGATTTCAAAAAAGAGATGGATAACATGCCCACCCACTCAGCACCTGGACCAGATTCATGGAATGCCCTATTTATAAAGAAGTGCAGAGTACCACTAGCATGAGCCCTCAGTATTCTTTGAAGAGCTTAGATCTAGGTGAAATACCGGAGGCCTTAACCTTTTGACTGCCGAGACCCCAAATCCTAAAGTGTCTGTCGCAAAACAGTATAAAAAAAAAAAAAAAAAAAAAAAAAAAAATCTTGTGAAATGATAAGAGAATCTTTTCCCGGTGGTAATGACACCAAAAGCATGAAATTTGATGGAAAACTTATGGAATTACGTTCTTACGAAGTTTGCGATATCGGAGATATATACGCATCGGCAATTTTGACCACTTTGAGCCCTATTTTCAGCCAATTCCATTGTTCCAGTCGACCAAACTCATAGCAATTTCTTTAGAACTCCACTTGTTCTATCAAATGATTACAAGAAACCGCCCATTTAGCAATTTCAACTACCCAATAAAGTGGTTAGAAATTGGCCATTTGGCCAATTTCACACACATTAAAAAAGATGCCATTTTCAAAATAGGGTCCAGAATAAACAATGTAGGCATTCCAGGTACTAATATAACATTTTCTCTGTTCATAAGTCATTGTCTCCAGGCCCCTCTTATATTACTCTTGCTTTCTATTTTGAATTTTTATTCAAACAAAAAAAAAAAAAAAGATTTACTGTTATGCAGATTACTGCATTATTGTAATTCTTTCAACACACCGGCCGTATCCCACCAAGGCAGGGTGGCCCAAAAGGAAAAACGAAAGTTTCTCCTTTTACATTTAGTAATATATACAGGAGAATAGGTTACTAGCCCCTTGCTCCCGGCATTTTAGTCGCCTCTTACAACACGCATGGCTTATGGAGGAAGAATTCTATTCCACTTCCCCATGGAGATAAGAGGAAATAAACAAGAATAAGAACTAGAAAGAAAATAGAAGAAAACCCAGAGGGATGTGTGTATATATAGTATATGCTTGTACATGTATGTGTAGTGTGACCTAAGTGTAAGTAGAAGTAGCAAGACGTACCTGAAACCTTGCATATTTATGAGACAGAAAAATGGACACCAGCAATCCTACCATCATGTAAAACAATTACAGGCTTTCGTTTTACATTCACTTGGCAGGACGGTAGTACCTTCCTGGGCGGTTGCTGTCTGCCAATCTACTACCTGTAATAAGTGTAATAATTGTATAAATAATGTCAACCCATTTGTGACTGTGTATTAGAATGGCTAGTTGGACACTTATTGGAAGGTGACGTCATTTGTTTACTCTTGAACATCGGCAAAATTCGAACATTTCTGCTACTTTGAGCTCAATTTCAAGGTCCTTTTCATCGTGAAACTAATCAAAATCATCTCTATTTCTGTTATATGTTTTCCATTCTATCAAATGAAACCAAGAAAACCCAAATACAACCATAAACACTATATAAAAATGTGCCTCAAATTTAGCATTTTAATCCAAAAACATGGTTGGAGTTTTTTCTCTTTTCTCATTATGCAGTGTGTGCTGCAGGATTTTTTTTTACACTGCACACACTGACCACACACATGCATTCTCTCACATGTGGACCTACCAACTTTCTCCCGCTTAATCTGAAGCCGCTAGAATTTTGGCGCATTAATATGTCACCGACATTGGCACTAGCTAAAAATTAGACCAGTAGCCCTAACTTCTCACATCATAAAAATCTTGGAAAGAGTGATGAGACGGCAGATTACAAATTTCATGGACCAGCACACCCAGCATAACCCAAACCACCATGGGTTTAGAGCAGGACGATCTTGCCTGCCACAGCTGCTGAACCATTATGACAGAATTACAGAGGCGCTGGAAGATGACCAAAACGCACATGTGACTTACACAGATTTTGCAAAGGCATTTGACAAATGCGATCTTGGAGCAATAGCGCACAAAATGAGGGCTATGGGCATTACGGGGAAGGTAGGCATATGGATTTTCAGGTTCCTAACACACACAACACAAAGTAGTAGCAAGCAGAGCAGGTATCCCCCTGTGTTTAACTAGAGAAAACGTAATTCTTCCGACACTACCTACACAGCCGCTTTGTAAACAAATCTCATATTTACGTCAATTTTTATTCTGCGAGTGCATGTATCATGTTTATATGCAATGTAACACGTTTATATAATTTTGAGGAAAATATCATAGATGGATTAATGAAAATGTCTATATTAATGTAAAATAAGACATTTAATGTGCCCAAGAGTGATGATTATTACATACTATTGGCGTCATGAGTAGAGAGACTCTTAGCGATTTTAATGTGTACCTGCACACCAGCACAGTAAGTATATTTAGGTAAAGGTACACAAGTATAATTACCTACCCAAAACAGTACTGCCCTACACCCAATTGTAGCATTCTCATACTGTAAACTACTTTCAGCAAATCACAATGTTATATTCCCATAATATAATTTCAATATTTACTATTGAAACTACAGGTCTCCCTCAACATTCGCAAGGGTTAGGGGATCAAGAGCCTCACGAATGTTGAAAAATCGCGAATGTTTGGTGCCCCAATATATTGTAGGGAAATACAATACAATACTGCTTCCTTAACTTGTTGAACCATGAACAATCAAAATACATGAAAATGTTGTAAATTGTACTAAATACATACATGTTATGGTTTAACCCTTTGACTGTTTCAGGCCCCTCTCTGAAACTGTCATTCTATGTCGCCAAATATTCGAAAAAAATTATTTTTTCTTATGAAAATGTTAGGAATATTTTTAGTAGTTTTAAGCCTAAAAAAAAATTTTTGCCATCAGTACTTACCGAGACATAGAGCAGCAAAGTTTGCAGAAAGTGACGTGCGTACGGCAACAGCGGCGACCGCCGCCCACCCGGTATTCTTTTATTTACTCTAATTCAAAGGTTTCTTGCATTTTTCAATACAGTGGACCCCCGGTTAACGATATTTTTTCACTCCAGAAGTATGTTCAGGTGCCAGTACTGACCGAATTTGTTCCCAAAAAGAATATTGTGAAGTAGATTAGTCCATTTCAGACCCCCAAACATACACGTACAAACGCACTTACATAAATACACTTACATAATTGGTCGCATTCGGAGGTGATCGTTATACGGGGGTCCACTGTATTTTTCTGTTCCAGGCAACTTATGTGGCCTGTGAGACCAATGTAAGGTGCATTCTTCAAATATACACTCATTGTTTACAACACAATAACAGAACAAACTATCACTATTAGTTTGTGTATACACTTTGTTTACACAAACAAACAATACAAAACAATGTTTATTACTATTGTTCCATAATATATATACATATGTACAGTCACTAAACATGTTCCTAGAACTGCTGCAGCTTGTGGAACTCTTTGAAACATGGGTATATGCAGAGGGGCACTTCACACTCCTCACACATAAAACGAGTGTCACTGCGTGTTTGTGGGCGTTTTGTGGTATGCATACATACATAACACCTCTTCTGAGCATTTTTCTTGGCAGTAGTAGGAGGCAGCTGTATGGGGTAGTGATCACCAGGCCTCAAACGAGATGACGTCTGTGGGCGCTGGTCTTTTGCAGGAGTTGCTCCTTGGTACTTTGCAATTATTTGTCTGATTACTGACAGGCTAAATTCACCATATTTTGGTGTTTTGTTGGTCTTCAACTTGTATATGTTATAAGCATTTAGCATAGAGATATCAACAAGATGGAAAAAAAGTTTTATATACCACTTATAACTCTTGCGTACACAGTCTGCAAACCCAATCTGCATGTCACATTTGTCCACTAAGCGCATATTGAGGTTGTAGTCCATGACAGCTGCAGGCTTTAGAATGGGTTCATTGGTTTCTGTTGTCCCTGCCACTGGGTACCATTTCGTTTCTGTGAACTGATGTCAACAATGTGACATCACGTTTGTCATGCCACCGAAATGCCATGATGTCATTGGCAGCAAAGGCTTGCACCTCACCTCTGCGAGTGCCAGCGTTGAACCTTGGCATATGTTTACAATTACCACGCGCTGTGCCACACACGTCTGTCGAGTTCACTCGCAAGAAATCACTGAGTAAGGGGCTGTGTACCAGTTATCAGTAAATAACATATGCCCCTTACCAAGATATGGTTCCATCATTGTTCGAACCACATCACCAAAGATACCCAATAACTTCATGGTATCTCTCAAAGTATTACTGCCAGTGTACACAATGATATCCAAAACTAGACCACTTCTGCAATCACACAGTACAAATAGCTTTATACCAAAGCGTTTCCTCTTGCTTGGTATATATTGCTTGAATGAGAGTCTTCCTTTGAATAAAATCAAGGACTCATCAATAACAAGCTTCCTGAAGGGATAAAAATACATGCAGCACTTTTGTTTCAGGTACATAAACACATTTCTGATCTTATATAACCTGTCGCTTTGTCAGGCCTGGTTTTGTCTGAAAAGTGTAACATATGTAACAGTATCAGGAAACGATTGACACCTATAATGTCACTAAAACCTGGAGTTGAAATCAGGCGTTCTGTTGCCCAGTATGTGGTGACAGTGTGCTTATACACATGTGGCATAAGAATTATTGTGGCAAAAAACAGGTACATCTCTGCCACAGTTGTCTCCTTCCACTTGTGTAGCCGTGATTTTGGTGAGAGAATTGTATTTGCCATGGTGTAATCACAGTATGTGTTTGTTTCCCTGACAATGATGTCCATCAGGGGTTCATCGAAGAATAACTCAAAGCAGTCCAGTTCACTGGCATTGTTCCCAAGTGGACAAGATGGCTTTTATTCACTTTGTGTTTCATCAAAGTCATGGGGACTGGGAACAAACTCGTCACCGTCCTGCCAATCCCAGATGCGGTCTGCTGGTGGGGTCTGGATATTGTACCGTGGTTGTGGTTGTGCAGGTTGTGGTGGTGCAGGTTGTGGGAGTGTGGGGTAGGGTGAGGTTGGTTGTTGTGCTGCGTCAGCAGCGTGGGTAGTAGCGTAGCCCGCTGATGGTGCCACATGGGCCGTGCCACCCTCACTATCACCACCACTGCCTCCTCCCTCACTGTCACCATTCATACCCATCATTACAATATCGTCATCTTCACTATCAGGTCGTGGTGTAGGGCCACGGGATGTGCTCCCAGAGTTTCTCCTTTCCCTGGGAACAACATATGAAACACTACCAGACCGCATGCTACGTCGTACATACTGCCGCTTCACTGGGGAATATTCACTCTCACTGTCACTAGAACTGCTTTCAATGACCTTGAAATCACTATCACTATCACTGCTATCATCTGGGTGTTGTACACGACCAAATAGTTTCCTCTTTCGTCCTGGTACAGGCGAACGTGAACGTGACAAGCGGCACAGCACCAGAGGTGGAAGGTTGTGGGTCATCTGGGTTTTCATCACTAATTACGTTATCCTGGGCACTTTTTCTGGTAACACTCGCTTCAAAACCCTGGAATTCACTGTCACTGACATTTTCATCGCTGTTAGAGCTATCATTTGGGAACAAAAGACCTCCAATCCGCCGAGGAGTGAGGAACTTCTTACCGAGAGGCATGGTGAAAATGGACTAACAACATGGCGTTCCCACAATGCACCGCTGGGTCCCAGATTTTTTTCACAGGGTGCACACCAACCACTGAGACCCATTCTCTCTCGTGTAGGCCTACCAGGCCTTTGGCGCTTGATTTGAAGCCGCTAGAATTTGTGCGTATAAATACATCAGAAACATTGGCTCGTAAGATGTATTTATACGTCGGAAACAGTCAAAGGGTTAATAACATGTTTATTTTTTTATTAGCACACTGGCTGATTCCCACCAAGGCAGGGTGGCCTGAAAAAGAAAAATCTTTCACCATCACTCACTCCATCACTGTCTTGCCAGAAGGATGCTTTACACTACAGTTTTTAAACTGCAACATTAACATCCCTCCTTCAGAGTACAGGCACTGTACTTCCCATCTCCAGGACTCAAGTCCGGCCTGCCGGTTTCCCTGAATCCCTTCATAAATGTTACTTTGCTCACACTCCAACAGCACGTCAAGTATTAAAAACTATTTGTCTCCATTCACTCCTATCAAACACGCTCACGCATGCCCGCTGGAAGTCCAAGCCCCTTGCACACAAAACCTCCTTTACCCCCTCCCTCCAACCTTTCCTAGGCCGACCCCTACCCCGCCTTCCTTCCACTACATACTGATACACTCTTGAAGTCATTCTGTATCGCTCCATTCTCTCTACATGTCTGAACCACCTCAACAGCCCTTCCTCAGCCCTCTGGACAACAGTTTTGGCAATCCCACACCTCCTCCTAACTTCCAAACAACGAATTATCTGCATCATATTCACACCACACATTGCCCTCAGACATGACATCTCCACTGCCTCCAGCCTTCTCGCTGCAACATTCATCACCCATGCCTCACACCAATCTCTGCAACTTCTCTTCAGTATCTCCAAAGAGCACAGTGTCATCAGCAAAGAGCAACTGTGACAACGCCCACTTTTTGTGCGGTTCTTTATTTTTTAACTCCACGCCTCTTGCCAAGACCCTCGCATTCACTTCTCTTACAACCCCATCTATAAATACATTAAACAACCACGGTGACATCACACATCCTTGTCTAAGGCCTACTTTTACTGGGAAATAATCTCTCTTTCCTACATACTCTAACTTGAGCCTCACTATCCTCGTAAAAACTTTTCACTGCTTTCAGTAACCTACCCCTATACCATACACCTGCAACATCTGCCACATTGCCCCCCTATCCACCCTGTCATACGCCTTTTCCAAATCCATAAATGCCACAAAAACCTCTTTAGCCTTATCTAAATACTGTTCACTTACATGTTTCACTTTAAACACCTGGTCCACACACCCCCTACCTTTCCTAAAGCCTCCTTGTTCATCTACTATCCTATTCTCCGTCTTACTCTTAATTCTTTCAATAATAACTACCATATACTTTACCAGGTATACTCAACAGACTTATCCCCCTATAATTTTTGCACTCTCTTTTGTCCCTTTTGCCTTTATACAAAGGAACTATGCATGCTCTCTGCCAATCCCTAGGTACCTTACCCTCTTCCATACATTTATTAAATAATAGCACCAACCACTCCAAAACTATATCCCCACCTGCTTTTAAACATTTCTCCCTTTATCCCATCAATCCCAGCTGCCTTCCCCCCTCTCATTTTGCCTACTGCTCATAAAACTTCCCCCACACTCACAACTAGCTCTTCCTCACTCCTACAAGATGTTATTCCTCCTTGCCCTATACACGAAATCACAGCTTCCCTATCTTCATCAACATTTAACAATTCCTCAAAATAATCCCTCCATCTTCCCAATACCTCTAACTCTCCTCTCCTATTTTTAACTGACAAATCCATTTGTTCTCTAGGCTTCCTTAACTTGTTAATCTCACTCCAAAACTTTTTCTTATTTTCAACAAAATTTGTTGATAACATCTCACCCACTCTCTCATTTGCTCTCTTTTTACATTGCTTCACCACTCTCTTATCCTCTCTCTTTTTCTCCATATACTCTTCCCTCCTTGCATCACTTCTACTTTGTAAAAACTTCTCATATGCTAACTCTTTCTCCGTTACTACTCTCTTTACATGATCATTCCACCAATCGCTCCTCTTCCCTCCCGCACTCCCTTTCCTGTAACCACAAACTTCTGCTGAACACTAACACTACATTTATAAACCTACCCCATACCACTTCGATCCCACTGCCTATGCTCTCATTAGCTCATCTATCCTCCAATAACTGTTTATATCTTACCCTAACTGCCTCCTCTTTTAGCTGATAACCTTCACCCCTCTCTCCCCTGATGCTTCTTTTCTCCTTGTATCCCATCTACCTTTTACTCTGTGTAGCTACAACTAAAAAGTGATCTGATATATCTGTGGCCCCTCTATAAACATGTACATCCTCAAGTCTACTCAACAGTCTTTTATCTACCAATACATAATCCAACAAATTACTGTTTTTTCGCCCTACATCATATCTTGTATACTTATTTATCCTCTTTTTCTTAAAATGTGTATTACCTATAACTAAACCCCTTTCTATACAAAGTTCAATCAAAGGTCTCCCATTATCATTTACACCTGGCACCCCAAACTTACCTACCACACCCTCTCTAAAAGTTGCTCCTACTTTAGCATTCAGGTCCCCTACCACAATTACTCTCTCACTTGGTTCAAAGGTTCCTATACATTCACTTAAAATCTCCCAAAATCTCTCTCTCTCTCCTCTACATTCCTCTCTTCTCCAGGTGCATACACGCTTATTATGACCCACCTTTCGCATCCAACCTTTGCTTTAATCCACATATTCTTGAATTTTACACATTCATATTCTCTTTTCTCCTTCCATAACTGATCCTTCAACATTATTGCTACCCCTTCCTTTGCTCTAACTCTCTCAGATACTCCAGATTTAATCCCATTTATTTCCCCCCACCGAAACTCCCCTACCCCTTCAGCTTTGTTTCGCTTAGGGCCAGGACATCAAATCTTTTTCATTCATACCATCAGCAATCATCTGTTTCTTGTCATCCGCACTACATCCACGCACATTCAAGCATCCCAGTTTTATAAAGTTTTTCTTCTTCTCTTTTTTAGTAAATGTCTACAGGAGAAGGGGTTACTAGCCCATTGCTCCCCGGCATTTTAGTCGCCTCATGCGACACGCATGGCTTACGGAGGAAAGATTTTTTTCCACTTCCCATGGACAATAGAAGAAATAAAGAACAAGAACTATTTAGAAAAAGGAGAAAAACCTAGATGTATGTATAGTATATATATATGCATGTGCATGTCTGTGAAGTGTGACCAAAGTGTACCTGGAGTAGCAAGATATCCCTGTTATCTAGCGTGTTTATGAGACAGAAAAAGACACCAGCAATCCTACCATCATGTAAAACAGTTACAGGTTTCTGTTTCACAGTCATCTGGCAGGATGGTAGTACTTCTCTGGGTGGTTGCTGTCTACTAACCTACTACCTGTAATAATAATAATTAATAATAGTATTAATATTATATGTATAATAATAATAATGTACCATATAATAATTATAATAACAGACGGCTTCAAAAGGCCGTCACTAGATGGCAGTGTTTGCCACAACAAAGAGGGAGTGGTTGTGGCCGCCTCCAGCTGTTACATAATGAGATACGTATTTTCATTCTAGAGTATATATCAGGTTTCTATGTTATTTATATTGTTTATTATGTCATACTAGATGTACTGTGATAGGTAAATAAGCCGTACAGATGATATTAGCAAAATTATTCATGGAGTATTTTGTCTGGTCTCCAGCCAAACTCTCGTCCGCCGGCGATACCACTACATGAATGACATTTTATTCATTCTAGAGTATATATCAGCTTTTTTATGTTATTTATATTGTTTTTTATATTAGGG
>NC_069435.1:5372016-5394172 GCF_026875155.1 Cherax quadricarinatus | reverse complement strand
TCCCTTATTATCAACCCCTAAAAAAAAAAGGGCAGGAGATTTAAATACCTACCCCCCTTTATAAAAAAAAAAGTGTCACAAGTGCTACACCAATCATTGAACCTTTTTAACCCTTTTCCCGGGGTCCTCCCGAATCTACTTTTATGGTGAGTGTCCAAACCGTAAAATCCGCCAGACTCACTCACTCTGAAAACTGTGATGGTATTTTTGGGCCTAGATATGAGAGAATACATCTATGGGGTATGTGTGCACCACATAAAACAGACCCGCGCACACTGTGATAAGGGAGAAAAAAAAAATGAAATCAGATTTTTCGATTAAAACAGCAACTTTGCATGTTTTTTTTCGTATGTTTTTTATTTTTGTATTGGGATTTCTTGTCCATTGATAGAAGGAAGACATTTTTCAGAAAAAGAGAGATTTTGATTGTTTTTAGCACTGGAAATGGCTTAAACTGAGCTCAAAGTTGGGGAAAAATTTTAAATTTTTGCCATTTCAAGAGTAAACAAACGACCTCCCCGCTAATACACGTCAGCTGGGGGGTCTAAAAACATTCATAAATGTGGTGATGATATTTATACAATTATTACAAATTGCATAACAGAAATCTTCTTTTTTTTTGGTTTGGAATAAAATTCATATGTGAATAAAAAATCAAAATGAATTTTTTTGTAAACCTCAAAACATACTAATGAAAAAAGGGAAAATGTTAGTTAATGCCAGGAATACCACATTGTTTTTTCGGGACCCATTTTAAAATTTGGGAATATTTTGAATTTTGGGTTTTAAAATTTGGCCCAAAATTAAAAAATTTCCGATCACTTATTTATATTGAAACAGTTGATTTGGCGATTCTTGTGCCAATCGATAGAATAAAAGTAATACATGAAATAGCTAAAATTTGGTTGTTTGGGAATAATGAAATTGGGCCAAAAAATGGGGTCAAAGTCGGCAAAATCCCGATTCGTAAATATCGGCACATCAAAATTGCGAGAGCATAATTTCTCAAATTTTTCCACCAAATTTCGTACTTTTTTTTATTACCTCACAAAAAAATTCCTACGATTTCATAAGAAAAAAAAAACAAATTTTTTTTTTTAAAATTTTTGGACACGGTCTGACCCAAATTTGGGCCTTGGACCCGAAAGGGTTTAAAAAACCCTTTAATCCTCCACCTTCCCTAAGTACCAAAATACAAGGTCACCCCGATCCACAAAGGGGGAGACCAAACAGAGTTTAAAAACAAGGCCCCTATCCAAATTACACCCTCCTCAAAAAACTCGAAAAATTAATTCATAAACGAATCTCTCCTCCTTTTCTCCCAAAAATACTCAAAAACCCCTGCCAAATTTGGATTTAGGCCTAATAAAAATACTAGATGCTATTATACACATGCTAAACATATAAAACGCAAAGAGAAAAAAGAAGTCCCCCTGGGGTTTTTTCATTGATTTACGAAAAGTTTTTGGGATACGTTGACCATGATTTGCTCCACGTAAATTGTCACTTTTGGTATAAGGGGGCACTCCCTCAACTCCCAAAAAGTATCCCTCAGCAAAGAAGCCAATATGGTACGCAAATGGGGGTAAACTCTTCTGCAAACCAATTACATTGGTTTGTCCACGGGGAAGTGCCTTTGGCCTTTTCTTTTTCTCCTATACATAAATGACCTAAAAATGCTTCGCAATTACTCAAACCCACACTTTTTGCAGTGCACTACTACGTTTTCTCCCCCCGACCCCAGTCACGCTAGCCAATCTGTAAATATGAATTACAGAAAATATCAGGGATGGGATAACAAACTTACACTAAACTTTGAAAAAACCCATTCATTAGTTTGGTAACAGAGCCAGATGTCCCTTTTAAAACATAATGATAAACGGATCCCCTATCACAAAGCAAAGGGGGAAAAATCTTGGTCCACCTTGAAATGAAAAAATTTCAACACTAAAACAAATTTCTAAGAAAATTTCAAGACTGTAGGCATCTATCGAAGATACTACTATGCCCACGCAGCCCCCCCGGCCCCTATATCACTCTCTTATTTCCCCCAATCTACCTATGGAATTTGTGCAGGGGGCCAACAACAAGTAACCCATCTCAGACCACAAAACCCCAAAAAAAAGGGTGCAGTTGAATGAAAAATTCTATACAGCAAAGCCACCCCAAAAATTTCAAAAACCCCAAACCTATCACCAAAAAACACCATACTTATTACTGCACCATTCTACTAGAACACTTAATCTGATATTAACCCCCCCTCAAACATCTCCTTCCCAACCCTCAACAAACCATGACCATAACACAAGGGCCCCCCGTCACCTTTGAGTTTCGTTCCATCTCAGCTATGCAAAAACCAATGCACATAAAAGGCCCCCAAAATTGGGAATTTATTACTTAAAAATTTAAAAGAAAACTTCCTGTTTTAAAAAACAAGTTCTTCTCAAAGACACTTATCACCCCAAAAACCAAAAACAGTGGACCCCCCCCTAGCGAACTTAATCCCTGCAGAGGGCTGGTCTTAGCAATGTTCGCTTTGCGAATTAATTTTTTCCCCTAAGAAAAATGGAAATAAAATTAATCCGGCAAGACACCCCAAAAATATGAAAAAAAAAAATTTTTTTTAACAAAAAAATTTAATTTAGTAACACAAAATGAAAAGGCATGCACAATTTCGACACTTTCTTTTTTTGAAGATTGGTGATATTTATGGGAGGGAGGGGGGGAGAGAGAGTGTAGTGTTTGAGGGGAATCCCCTTCCATTAGGACTTCAGGTAGCAAGTCCTTTTCTGGGGTTACTTCCCTTCTTCTTTTAATGCACTAGGACCGCTTCTAGTCACTGGACTTCTTTCGCACAACATATCTGTCCATAGTGGCCTGTACCTCTCGTTCCTTTGATTTGTCTAAAGTGGTTCACAACAGTGTCATTGTAACAGTCACCAGCACGGCTTGCAAATAGCTGTGTGAGGGTGATTTTCATAAAAAAAGGTTTGCACTTCAAGCCATTTTTGCACACATTTCCTTAATCTTTGAAGTAGGCAATTCCTTCAATTTCTCTCTCCCTCCTTTGAACCCAGTTTCCCGGGTCTGGCCTCTTGCTCTTGAATTTGATCTATCAGCTCATCAGTGGTTAGTTCTTCCATTGTCCTCCTCCACCAACTCTTCCACATCCTCCCCACTAACCTCCAACCCCAAGGATTTCCCCCAAATTTCCCACAATTGATTCCTCAACTGGTATACTACTCCTCTCAGGGTTACCCTAAAACCCCTTCAAAATCCCTTTTGTTACACATTCTGGCCACAGTTTCTTCCAAGCAGAGTTCAAGGTTCTCTTAGTCACTCCTCCCAAGCCTTACCTATAAGGTTTACACAATTGAGGATATTAAAGTGATCCTTCCAAAACTCTTTAGAGTCCCAAACGAGTGTCTGTGGTCACTTCAAAGCACTTTTGAAAAAGAGCTTTTGTGTACAGTTTCTTTAAGTTGGAAATGACCTGCTGGTCCATGGGCTGCAGGAGAGGAGTGGTATTAGGAGGCAAAAACTTCACCTTAATGAAGCTCATGTCCCATAAAGTCGCTCTGCCACGTCTGTAGGATGACCAGGGGCATTGTCTAACACCAGGAGGCACTTAAGGTCTAATTTTCTTTTCAGTTTAGGTAATCTTTCACATTGGGGGCAAATGCATGGTGTAACCAGTTATAGAAAAATTCCCTAGTGACCCATGCCTTACTGTTTGCCCTCCAACAGCACACACAAATTATCCTTGAGGACATTCTTTTGCCTGAACGCTCTAGGAGTTTCAGAGTGATACACTAATAAAGGCTTAACTTTGCAATCACCACTAGCATTGGCACACATCAACAAAGTAAGCCTGTCTTTCATAGGCTTATGTCCTGGGAGTGCCTTTTCCTCCTGAGTAATGTAGGTCTGCTTGGCATTTTCTTCCAGAACAGGCCCTGTTTCATCACAATTAAACACTTGTTCAGGTTTCAGTCCTTCAGTTTCTATGTACTCCTTGAATTCATGCACATATTTTTCAGCCGCCTTGTGGTCCGAACTGGCAGCCTCACCATGCCGTATCACACTATGGATGCCACTACGCTTCTTAAATCTCTCAAACCAACCTTTGCTGGCCTTAAATTCACTCACATCATCACTAGTTGCAGGCATTTTTTAATTAAATCGTTATGCAACTTCCTAGCCTTTTCACATATGATCGCTTGAGAGATGCTATCTCCTGCTATCTGTTTCTCGTTTATCCACACCAATAAGAGTCTCTCAACATCTTCCATCACTTGCGATCTTTGTTTCGAAAACACAGTTAAACTTTGGCAACAACAGCTTCCTTGATTGCCGTTTTCTTGCCCACAATAGAAGCGATTGGTTGATTTTGGTTTCTTGTACAACCTGACCAGGTCGGTGATACGTACTCCACTTTCATACTTATCAATGATCTCTTTCTTCATTTCAATGGGTATTCTTACCCTTTGAGGTGTAGGGTTGGCACTAGAAGCTTTCTTGGGGCCCATGGTCACTTATTTTCCACAAACAGCACCGAAAACACTGTAATAATACGAAATATTCCGAGTGTATGCTTGAATGTTACCGCGGAGGCTGGCTGGTAAACAATGGGACGGGCGGCACATGTGAGGCTGGCTGAGGGCGCACATTGGACGCGTCTCGGACGAAGGTCGCTGAGCGGGTTTTTGTCCACTATGCGGGGCAAAATTTTAGCGAACAAAGCGTTCGCTATGCGGATTGTTCGCTATGCGGATTGTTCGCTATGCAAGGCGTTCGCTATGCGGGGGTCCACTGTAAATACTGAATAACTGAACCTTATAAATTGTATATCTTAAATGTTTCTCACAATTATATCACATAAATGTTAAACCTAAAACCCAATCTAACTTTATTATTTTTTAAATACACTACCTAACAGAATACTCCATTCTACTGAATGTACAACAATGCATGCAACCATATGACCTGTCTTTGTAATACTCACTTGTGCTTTATAGTAATCTGTTTACATTAATGTTTTATCACTGATTTCATCATTGCTTAGTTAATGTTAAGTTAATTTTAAGCCAGCCCGTAATGCTATGCATAGTATAAGTGGCTTTGGCATGCTGCTCTTATCTGTATTTTTTTGTACCTCTGTATGTGTGCTCAAATTGTAAATAAATAAATAAATAAATAAAACAATGGCACACTGAGTGTCAATGTTGCGAAAGACTGGCTTTGTGTGTGCGGTGATGGCCAGATGCATACCAGACAGTTGCCGAATCATGAGTCCAATCATGAACATAAAGCTAAATTTTGCCAAAAAAAACTTGCTGAAAGTCGGATTTCACAAAAAGTTGTGGCCGCAAAACGGTGGTGGTGCACTGTACAGGCTTTCATTTTCATTCACTTATGTCTCGAAACTTTCCAAAACTTCAAGTGTTTTAAAGTTATTGCATATTTTACATGTACAGTGGACCCTCAGTTAACGATGCCATCAGATAGCGATAAAATCGGATACCGATATGTTTTTGCGTCAAAATACTGGCTCGGCTAATGATAAACTCCATTAAAGACATTTGTCCAGAACATGTCCATGCAGCCTGAGCCACCTGTCCACTCCAGTGTGGCTAGTGTGCCATTGTTTACAAGCCACTGTGGACGATTCCACACGTACATGCGATACATTTTGTATTATTCCATTGTTTTTAGTGTGTGTCACTGCTAAATAAGCCACCATGGGCCAAAAGAAAGCTTCTAGTGCCAGCCAGCCCTTTGGTAAAGGGCTGAGAGAGGAGAATGTGCCTATTTCAGGGATTCTGCAATATGTACGATACTAAAGCAGCACGAGTCCATAAAGGCTATAGCGGCAGCCAGTGATCAGGTGTAGCATTAACTGTAGCAAGTTAAGCAATTAATCGATACAAAAAGGACAGCACGAACCTAACTCCTCCAATGTTGTTGGAGTTATGTAGGACGACTGACAACACCGCCATCTCTACCACCTCCCTCCGCCACTCAACGTACTTAATGACGTATTTTATTCATTCTAGAGTATATGTCATGTTTCTATGTTATTAATATTGTTTATTATATTAGATGAATTGTGCTAGATAAATAAACCATAGAGCTGATATTAGTGTCATACTGAAGGACTATCTTGTGTCTCCCAACACAATTCCTAACATACGCCAGAAACAGACCTCTCTGGAAAACTTTTTTGAGTGACAGGGGTCCAGTGGCTCTCAAGCTGGTCCTAGTGGCATTAAAAAGCAAAGAAGGGAAGTAACCCAAGATAAGGACTTGGTACCTGAAGTCTTTATGGAGTGGGATTCCCCTTCCAAACAATTGTAAACTCCTCCATCCTCTCCCCTCTTCCCAACTTCCATACATCACCATGTCTTCAATAAAAAATAAGTGTGATGTTGTTGTTTTATTCTTCATGTATCACTGTTTTCTGTGTAGGGAAATGTATATTTCATTTAAAAAAATTTTTTTGTTTAATAGTTTTGGATGTCTGAAACAGATTAATTGGAAATTGGGAAAATAATTTGGATAACGATAAAATCGGTTAAGGACAAGCTCTCTGGAATGGATTAATATTGTTAACTGAGGATCCACTGTACTCTGATAATTATACTTATGTGTACCCAGTTATTGCCCGGATTTTTGGTTGAAATTTTATTCCGGTTATCGGCCATTATTTCGCTCATCGACCGTATTGGACACATCCACCTGCCTGCCTGCCCACCAGCCACTCACGCGTTCTTGAGTCAGTCTGGCTGTGTCTCTGGGCGAGTGAGGAAACTTCTGCTTATTCATCCAAACATTTCACTATAGTCCATTGTCTTTTGTGCTTCCTTTGGTAAAGAAAGTGAGAAACATGATGGAATTTAAGAAAAAAGTTGTTGAAAAGAATGAGAGTAAAGGAGGGAGAGAGGGGGGAAAATGTGCCTTCTTCAGTGACTCAGTGATTCTACGATATGCACGATACTAAAGCAGCAGGAGTCAATAGAGGCTATAGCGCCTGCCAGCGATGAAGTGTAGCATTAACAGTGTAGCAAATAAGTTAAGTGATTAAGCGATAGAAAAAGACGACACAAAACTTAACCCCTCCAATGTTGTAAGAGGTATAAAGGGCTATTGAGAACACTGCCGCCCTGCATATCTTCTACCACCCTAAACCAATGCCAGCATCTTCTCCAAGGTACAATAAGTGTAAACATTTCTTATTTATAAAGTATGAATATTTCTTATTTATAAATTACGTACATTGTTTGTGTGAATGGTGGTGGTAGCTCTGCTGCTGCCCACAACCACTAATATTTATTTTATTTATTCATGTCTCTGCAAATACGTAGTACATTGAGTAATATTATGTATTTACAATAATGGGTTGCAATGCAAAAGAGAGCCCCTATTATGCCTAGGCATTATGGGTCGACTTAATATTATTGGCTTACTGGCTACTTAACACTAAGAATTATATCACAGTTGTACAGTAGATTATTAATTATAAGTGAATCTAATTTATATAAGACAAAAGAATGTATTAATATATTCAAAAATGTTTTTTGTGAAAACAATGTTTCTCTAGATATATACCTGTCACAATGGATAAAAGGTTCGAAAAAGTAATTGTTGAAATTATGAATATGGGGAATACGTATTAGTGTGTAAGAGTATTGAGTTTTAGTTAGGGTGATTAAGTGGCTTTTGAGAGGAGTCTTAAATGGATTTTCAGACCGGGGTGGTATGAATTCCATGTTTTGGGGGCCCTTATGTTGATAGAGTTTGTACACAGTGTGATATTGACATGGGTACATCAAAAGAGAACTGTGTCTGTGTATGGTCATGAGTCTGTTAAGTAGATGAGAAGTTTGTGTAGAGGGTTTATATTTGCGTATTATTGTTCCGTATATGTGTAGGGTCATGAATAAGTGTGGATGTTTTAATGGCGAGTAGTGTTTCTTAATGGTGTAGTATGCTGGTGGGATGTGGGAATTTGTTATCATTCTGGTTGTGCCTTTTCTGGGTTATTAGAGGTCTTAGGTGATTTAATGTTGCTGATCGCCCATGCACAAATTCCATATGTGAGGGTAGGTAAGGGTATATGTGTGAAATGGTACAGTTCCAGAGAGGATGATTGGGAACGTAGTACCGTAATCTGTGATTGTATGCCTACAGTCTTAGAGATTTTCTTGGTGATTTGTTGTGTGTGTTTTCTGGGAACTTAAGGCTACTGTCAAGGTGGATACCTAGGAATTTTCCCTCTGCAAGTCTTGGACTGGTGATCGCTTTTAGTGTTATGCAAAGTGGGAACTTGCAGCTTGTTTCCAAACTGAATTGAAATAGGTTTCATAGTATTCATGGTAAGTTTATCAGTCATCATTCAGGCAGATTTTTTCTGCCAATTCGGCATTGACAGTGTTGGTGAGTATGATTGGGTTTGGTGGGATTATTATTATTATAATCAAAATAGAAGCGCTAAGCCACAAGGACTATTACAGCGCTGCAGGCAGGAAGGATGCGAGGGGGCTTCAGGTAGGCAAAAGGGAGATGGGCTGAGTAATAGAGTTATGGATAAACAGCGGGGGGTAGTGGATGGTGGTAGGGTAACAGGGCAGCTAAGAGACTGAACTAGAAAGGGGCTGAGGGGAGTGCGAGTAAAGTATCATCAGAGTTTGTGGAGTAAATCAGTCGTTGTCAGAAGTTCAATGAGAGAGGTCGATTAAAGGAGGGTCCATCAGCAAGAAGGGAAAGGTTAAGAGAGAGTAGTAGAACGAAGAACGACGTTGGAGTTAAATTCTGCGTGCTGTTGATTTAGAGAGGGCCATTCTAACAGAATGTGGCTAATCGATACTGGAACTTGACACTTTGCTCACAGAGAGGAACAGGGTGCCTCTCCATGAGATACCCTGAGTAAGACGAGTGTGGCCCATGCGAAGCGGGAGAGAGTGGTCTCCAAACTCGGCACTTACCTGGAGTTTACCTGGAGAGAGTTCGGGGGTCAAACACCCCCGCGGGCCCGGTCTGTGACCTGGCCAGTAACCTATGCTCGGTTTATAGAATGAAGTTTGTTACGAGCAGATTGACCAACGTTGTGCCAACGGTCGTGCGAAGGTGGGTAGCTATTGCAAGCAAAATAGTCCAGAAAATGGAACACCTCGATAGGAAATTGTAGGTCATGTATGCTGACCGCGCAGAGCAGTGTCTGCCTTCGTTCATTGCCCTGTACGTTCGGACATGACCAGGGACCCACAAAAAACAATAACTTTATGTTTGGTAGAGATACGGCCGTAGCCAAATTGGATACGGAGAACTAGGGGATGAGATTGTATCAAATTTGTATAGCCTGTAGAGCATCTGAGGGATCTGAGATACTACAAATGATTGACAAAGGCATAGATGCGATACGAAATAAGTGCGGCACAGAATGGCACACAGTTCGCAGTTTAAAAATGCTAGTGAAGATAGTAAATGCACTCCCCGTACGACGCTGTCCGGAAAAACTCGTTGCGAATCGGACGCGTCTGAAGACTTAGTAGGGATCTGTGTACACAGCGGTGGCATGAGAATGGGAGTGGAAGTGATCAAGAAAAAAGGAGAGCGGGAAGCCACCGTAGGCAGTTGAGCTTTTCGAGCAAGGGAGTTGAGAAAGAACAGACCGTACAGCTCGGAAACTTTCCCAGGGGGGAAGGGAAAAAGTGGAGATGTACATGAACATATAAAGGTGATAACTGAGGGAAGACAAGAGTGAATGATAGGCGAAAAGAGGGAAAAGGGACGGAGCATACAGGGGCGCCGTGGTTGACGATTAAAGAATGTCTACTAATATCTGTTGACCATTCTTAAATGGAGGATTGTGTTAGATCGTGAGTGCGTACATAGGTAACGAAGAGCAATGGGCATCCACGGCGATCAGACACAAGGATGGAACATTTGCTTCTGTGTTGAGGCTTCTCAACTGGAGGAAGTTCGAAAAAAGACACATAAGGCACCAAACGTAAGCCTTGTGATGGATAGAGTTAAGGCCTAGAGAGCGTAGCAGGAGAGGCCGCGGAATAATTCTGGTCACCATAAATCGAGTTCGATTTTAAAACAGGCTGAATGTAGGCGAAGCAAGGAGTTCGGACGATCAGCTCCCCAGGAAAGATGGTGCAAGGTTTTAAGAAGGTTTAGCGGCTGTGACAAGTTGCCTTCAGAGAGGTAATGTGTGGTTTCCAGTTAACCGACGGTCAAAGAGAAGGCCTAGAAACTGGACTATCACGTTCGGGGATTCGAGGAGCCATAGAGGATACAAAGGATTGATCGGAAGATTACAGAGCGTCTATGAAGTATTTTGGAGTTTATGGTACTTGAAAATTAGGATAACCCATGTTTGGTGGCCCAAGTGGAAACCACGGTCGACCGCATGCTGGAGGAGAAACTTGCAATAAGGTGAACGTCAGCGGCCCTGCACAAGCAATTGCGAAGTCATCAACATAGAGTGATGCCAAATTATTGGGGTGGAAAGAACCAGAGGCAATCATTTCTAGCAACGGAGAAATAAGTGTTGTGCTTAGAAACACATCCCTGAGGGACACCTTCAGCTTGGGACGAGTCCGGGGGGGAGAGAACATTATTGACTCGAACACGGTAATGTCTGTCAGTTAAAAAGATCTTATGGAAGGATGGTAGATTGCCTGGTGGCCTAAGGAAATGGGCCTGGGCCAAATATATTTTACCTCCAAGTTGTGTTCATATATATGCCTCTCAAGGTCAAAAATATGGCAATAACTGAGTGTATTATTCGCCAAAAGGCATTACGAACATTCGTATCCAAGCGTATTTAGTTTGGGGTCTATGGTAGTACGAACCTCCTTACGAAAGCCATACTTGACTAGCGGAAGAGACTGTTGCGAGTCTCTAAATACCACATTAAACGTCGATTTACGAGGCGTTCACATCACTTTGCAAACTGCACTAGTAAGAGCAGGAGGGGCGGATTGTGGGAGGCATCGTGTCCTGCAGTACCCGGGTTTGCCGGAAAGGGAGAACAATGGCAAGGATTTCCACAGCTGGGAAGAACTCTTGTGCCCCAAATAAGATTGAAGAGGTTGTAGATGGGACACTACAAAGGGCTGACCGATGTATAAATGTTGTAACATACGATTATGAATGTCATCCAGGCCAAGCTGCCGATGATCGGCAAGCTGAGAGCGTTTTCCTCCAGTTTCTTGAAGTGTAAAAAGGGCACAATTATACTGTTCTTCATCCGAGAGAATAAAAGTCCAAGGGTACTAACTCTCTGGAAGACTTTGAGGAAGAAAACGAGGGGCTTGATGGAGCTCGGGAGAAATCCGGTCCCCAGATGTGTGCCAAGTTCAATGGGCAACGTCGAGTGGGTTTGCTATATCAACACCAGTGACCCGTTATTAGTTTAGAACAGGAGCCGGGTCAGGAGAGTATTTACACTCAATTTCCTCACTTTTTTCCCAGACTGCACTCATAGAAGAAGCAGAGGGTGATGGTGGAAACATTAGTCTCGCCACAAGTGCGTTTAGCTTCCACGGATGACTACGGCGAAGCGATCGCCACGTTTTGCTTTTAAAAAGGCAACCAAGTCTCCTCAGCGGTTTCTATTGCCCCTTACCGGTACTGCCCCTTGCAGCACGTTTCAAAGTATCTGCACGAGCACAAACGCAGGGCCACCAAAGGCACGCACTTATGGAATGCCTGACCTGAGTTTTGGGGTTATAGAATGAGAGCTGCGGTATAAACTGATGTCGAGAAGATGTGTAGGAGCTCTCAATGGAGGATGAAGAAGGAACCTCACTAAAAGCAGGAGGGTGTGAGTAAGATCCAATTTGCCCGATCATATTGCAGCGAGGGCTACGAAAGGTGGTGAATAGGAAGGAGAAGTCAGATTTGATCGAAAAATGATCGCTGTCATGCAAGTCTGGTAGAACAGACCAGGTGAGTCTAGGCAGTGGAGGAAGAGCAGACTGATAGATCGATGCAGAGAGAGTATGAGTACGAGGATCAAAATGGGTGGGAGTACCGTATTTAAAACATTGTAGGGGTGAGAGGCAGAAAAGCCTCAATGAATGCCACGTGAGTCACTTGAGACCCCCCAGAGGAAATGGTGGGCATTAATAATCACCAAGTAACAGGAGTGGTGGTGGTAAGGATGAATAAGAAGGCAAAGTCTGGGATTAGAAAATGCTCGTGAAGGAGGATGAGAATAAAGAACATATTGTTAACCCCACTTATTCAAGGTGGATACGGGGCTGCGTGTAATTGCAGCGAGGTAAGGACAATAGTGACAGTACGGATTTTCATTGCGTAGAAGAAGGGCACTTTCATTAAGGTCCCATCTGAGAAAGGATCCGTAGAATACAATAAATTATGCTGAGAATAGGTTGGGAAACAGCGAGTGTAATTTTGGTTATTGTAGCAAGCACCACAGGGGGAAGAAAAAACCTGGGAAAGCAACATTGAAGCTCACCCCGATTACCCCTGAGGCCGCGGGGATATTCCATGTATATAGGCCCATGATCGGCGATGAAGAAAATAATTCTTGGATCTGTAGGTAAAGGCACCTAATGGACTTGAGGGGTTAGAAAAGTCAACGTGATGGTGGGCATTGGAAGATGTTCAAGTAGCGAGGAACGGAGCGTTGCGAAGATGGAGGTTGTGAAGATGGAGGGGAGGAGAGAAGGAACAGGAAGTGAAGGTTTAGTCTCTGCAATATATCTGAAATTGGCTTCAAGGTTTCTGATTTCAAGATGTATGGGCGACATATTGGTGATAGGAGGAGGCGGGGTGAGTAAAGATTGGGACAGTAATGGACTGTCCAAAAGTAGATGGGCGAGGGAAAAAAGTGTAAAGGACTGGAGATGATGTGTGGGGGGGGACAGAAGAGGCAGAAAACCTGGGAGGTGACAGAAGAGGGAGAAACTTGGGCGGAGACGGGGGTTGGAAGGCATACATAGTATCGAGGACGTGGGTGAATCTCCACACTTGTAATAGAGCCAGAGGAGGGGAAGAATAGTTAAGTGACTGGAAGGTAAAGTGTGGAGGTTGGAGAAGGGTAGAAGGAAGGGGCAAAGAAGATTTGGAGCAATGTGGATTTTTGGACTTCTGAGTAGAGGGGCGATTGGTATTATGGGTGTCGTATGAGGTTTTGTCGATTACTGGGGCTTGTGAGGAAGGACGCGAGATGTGTGGAGAACGACTGGCTGTAGTCGGGACGTCAAGAGCCAAGGGACAGCAAAAGGATTAGATGCGTAGTGGCTATGGGAGGGGTAACAACAGAGGAGGCTGCAGAAGATGGGACCCAGAAGTGGTGGGGACGTTTGGGAAACTCGAGAATAAGAAAAACAACGGGGGTATTCCCCTTGGAGGCGGAGGGAGTAACTGCCATTGCATAAGGGAGACTTCTGCTCTTTGAGGCAACGGATTTCACGTTCATTTAAGAGACCTGGCAACGGGGGGAGTACGGTAAAGGGTGAGCTTCATTACAATAAGGCAAGATGGGGTTGACTGCAAGATGTATTAGATGCGTAGTCGGGGCTCCACAGATGGGCATTCGGCATAGATCTGCAATATTTCGCTGGGTGACCAAAAACGCCGCAAATTTCTACGTTGTTGCGGTTGTAGGTATCACCTTTTCGAAACTTGTAACGATGTCCAGCGACATATATCAGAGGAGGGGAGTTCTCGGCTAGTCAAAGTTAAACGAGCCACATTGCAGGGTAACGTCTCGCCCCCGGGACAGGAAGGACATAAGTGTCTACTTTGAGGATTGGAGTTCCTGGTGTTCCAGCTGTTCAAAGAATGTCAATGCCCACATGACTGGAATATTCTGTTGGACTACCGGTATGGGGGCAGATAAGACAGATACCACTACAAGATTTGAGAGGAGAGATTGTTTTTTCAATAGTGATAGGAGTTCAGTATCGATATTCGAAAGGAGAGAAAGATCATGAGCTTGGGTGCATTCTGGACAAGTGACGATGCGGTACCGCTCTTGAGAGCTGTGAATATGAAATATCTCTGGCCAAAACATGACGCAGGAGCGCTTTGGCAAAATTACTATGGTAGAAAGGTAGGCAGCGAAGAAGTTGGTCTTAAAGTAAGAATTAAGTCCCCATTGTGTGGTCGAAACATGAGGGTGGAGAGGAGAGTGCTTGACGTTGGGGGGACATATCGTCGTGAGTCTTATTCCGAGTAGAATGGGAACGGTAACGACGGAGCATCATCTAGGGAGAGTTGACGTTGGCGTTTAGGAGTAGGTACCGCGAGTGGTCCGGGCATGAAATGGTGTGGGCGATTCGAAAATTGCCGTACCGTAGAGGGAGTGAGTGCGGAATGCATAGGTGAGGGAAAGAGCAGAGTTCAAACAAATCGAAGGAAGTCAGTCGGAAGCCCCCGGTACCTGAAGTCGGGTGAGGGAAAACAGCACCAGCAAGAGGTTTCAGGGGTTCAGGCTAGTGTCCGAAGTAGTGGTTCTAAACACAAGGCAGGGTTCAGAAGGGGTGCGGTATCAAAAGAAGGGGCCCCGGGGGTAAGTGGCTTTCATGGACTGGGGCTGCCGTTGGGTTAGGTTACTCCTTTGCTTTTTGTTTTTAGAAAAAAAAGAAAGAAGAAAGAAAATAAAAATAAAAAAAAGGGAGTGGGTCAAAAAAGGGTGCGATGAGTTGAGTGGGTGGGAGGAATTTTTCACAGGGGATGAAAGTGCCGGAAAATCTCCCCTCCGCGCCCCCAAGAGGACCTCAACACCGCTAAAGTAGCGAGATGCATCATGGGAAAACCCGTGCCATACCCTACCCTTCATTGCCAGTAAACCCCAGGCCCCCCAAATCCGGGTTGATGAACTCAATCGGCAGAGCTATGGAGCGGTGGACAAGATAGAGGGCGGCCGGGGAATATCCGAGCACAACAGCATACCTCTTCGGCGCCACCCCCGTAATCCGGAAAGGTGGCTTCCAGAGATACACCCGTCGCCCTAAAAGACAACCCCAAGCTACTCCGGGATTACGGAGAGAGGGATCGGAGACTCCCCAGGCAATCCGATTCTCCACGGCCCAAACTACTGCCACCGCCAAGAACCTCAACGGAAAATAGGATGGGACCCCGGTGTCCTTTCTCCGGGTACTAGGGAACTAGACAGCGCCTGTGGGAGAAATCCGAAGGGCCAAAAAGAGGAGGGGCCAAAACGGAGGGGTGAGGAGGAGGAGGAAGTCCATTCCAAAGGGGAGGAAGGGGAGGATGGGATGGGGAGGGAGAATGGGGGGTTAATTAGGTTCGGTCTGAGGAGATGACCGACAGGGCTAATTCTCAGACAAGAGCCTCTCACCACGCCAGGAGCCCCCTTGGAAGAGGGGTTTGGGTGGAGAGACGTATGTTTGTTGTCATCTGAAATACAGGTCCGCCATCACAAAATCCGGCATTCAGATTATTTGGTTTCCTTCAGGTTATTTCGGCATTAATTTTGGCTAGCATAAATTTCAAATTTCCAGGGTATCGCCCACAACTGCTGGTACTGTTTGGTGGAGTACTTGCTGCATAAAGTCATTCAATTTCTTTTTCTCCATTTATTGCTTTAACCTGCTACTTTTGAGCCCTAGCCATGGTTCCAAATGAATTAAAAGAAATGCTTCTTATTATGTAGAGCACCATACACCAGTACATTCCATTAACCCTTTGAGGGTCGACAGGCCCTCTCCCGAAAATCGTTTCAGGGTCGGCCATAATTTAAAAAAAAAAAAAAAATTATTTTCTCTTATGAAAAGAATAGAGAATCTGTTCCCGATCATAAAGACACCAAAAGTTTGAAATTTGATAGAAAACTTACGGTATTATGCATTCGCAAAGATTGGGTAGGCGGTCTCTGCGATCTGTTTATCGCATCGGCGATTTTGCCCACTTTGAGCCCAATTTTGGCCAATTTCACTGTACTAGTCGACAAAAAAACATGACTATTTCGCTAGAATCTACATTTTTTCTATTCGAATGGGTGCAAGTAAACACCCATTTATGAATTCAACTATCCAAGTACAGTGGTCAGAATTTAGCAATTTTGCCATTTCACACAAAATTTCAAAAGATTGCCAATTTCCGAATAGGTCCAGAATAAACATAGGAAGACATTCCTGCACTAAAATGACATTTCCTCTAGTCCTTTAGTTTCACGTCTTAAGGCCCGCTCATATATTCGTTTTTGCTTTCTCCTTTGAATTTTATTCTCACAAAAAATAGAACTCGTTACTGTTATGCAGACTACTGCATTAGTGTAAAAAATGGTATGAATATTATTGGTGCACTTGTTGAAAGACATATTAGCGTACCAGTTGACGTGTATTGGGACCATTGGCACGATTTGTTTACTTTTGAACTTGGGTTTAAAAATCTAACATCTCTTGTACTTTGACTCAAATTTCAAGGCACTATTTTCATTGTTAAACAGTCAAAAATCATCTCAATTTCTGTTAATATGTCTTCCATTCTATAAATTTGAGGACCAAGAAAACTAGAATACAACCTAATACCGTACGAAAATCACTGCAAAGACTCGCTGATTTATGCCAAAAAAAGGTCAAAGTTTTTTTTTTTCTCATTATGCACTGTGTGCTGCAGGATTTTTTTTAGATTGTGCACACTGACCACATAGACCCATTCTTTCACATGAAGGCCTACCAGCTTTCTCCCACTAGATTTGAGGCCGCTAGAATTTATGAGTACTAGTACATCAAAAACCCCTACGCGTAAGACGTACTAGTACGACCAAAACCCTCAAAGGGTTAAAGATAAGGTGGCTTTGAAGCCACTGTCGGTTGTCATGAGCTCAGTCTCATGAAGCAGGAGAATATGCTTTATTATTACGCTAATATCAACACTACAGCTTATTTGCCTATCACAATTGATTTAATATGACATAATAAACAATATAAATAACATAAAACATGTTAAATACTCCAGAATGAATAATATTTGGCATAACACAGAGCAGTTCGACGGAGGTATAAAGAGGATATGGTATACAAATGTACCATTCTCCTACCCGTCTTGGGGGCTTATACGTATTAGAGAAAACGGAGTGTAGCACAGGGCTAACTGTCATAAACACTCGTACTGCACCATAAACCTGAAACAAAAAAGTTATTTTCCCTCTATAGATTATCACACATAGCAGCATATGTGTAGAGAACCTAGGATAACCCAAAAAAAGTCAACATGGCTTATTTTTAGTACCTGGCTTGGGTTAGCCACATACGATTTTTGGTAAATATTCAATTCCCAGCCAGGGTAGAAACATTAGGCGTGTTTCTTTACACCTGTTGTATATGTTTACCCATCAGTAAATGGGTACCTGATTGTTAGCCGACTAGTGTGGATGTTATCCTGGGACACTGACCTAATTTTCTTGAAATATTCTGCATAACAAGTGGCTTTCTATACAGTAGTATGTCATTGATGTCAGCTAGGCCTGTATACCTTGTACATGTACATGTAGTAAATAAAGATATTATTATTACTATTATTATATTATTTTCTCAGTTGTTTGTTGGGTTATCTTATTCAAACTTGGGCAATGTATGATGGAAAGATGCTTCTTAAAGTACACCAAAAATGAAAGAAATCAGACCATAAATAGCGGAGTTCACTTCTCAGCCATTAGCGGCCGCTTAGCGGTATATTTTTGCATGGTTATGGTTATATTCTCATTTTTTGGTCTCGTTTGATAGAATGAAAGATATATTACAGAAATAGATATGATTTTGATTGCTTTCACAATGAAAAGTACCTTGAAATTGCACTCACAGTAGCAAAAATGTTCTATTCTTTAGCGAAGCTCAGGAGTAAACAAATGACGTCACTGTCCAATACCTGTCCGCCTGCCAGGCCAATACGTAGTCAAGAATGGCTTGACATTATTTATACAATTATTACAATAACGCAGCAGTTTGCAAAACAGTAAATCTTCTATTTTTTTGTGAATACAAATTCCAAATGAAAAGCATGAGTAATATAAGAGGGGCCTGTAGCCATGACTAATTAACAGAGAAAATGTTATTTTAGTGCCAGGAATGTCTGCATTGTTTATTCTGGATCCTATTTTGAAATTGGCATCTGTTGAAATTTGTGTGAAATTGGCCAAATTGCCAATTTCTGACCACTTTATTGGGCAGTTGAAATAAGTGAATGGGCGGTTTCTTGTACTCAGTTGACAGACTAGAATTAAATAAGTTTATTCAGGTATACACAAATACAGTTACATAGATTATCATACATAGCAGTGTTGAACATTAAAATGGTATAAAATACCGACAGGTTGTTAGGTAAGACACATATGCAACAGGTATCTTTATTTCGAAACGTTTCGCCTACACAGTAGGCTTCTTCAGTCGAGTACAGAAAAGTTGATAGAAGCAGAAGATACTTGAAGACGATGTAATCAGTCCATCACCCTTAATGTTTTGAGGTGGTCAGTCCCTCAGTCTGGAGAAGAGCATTGTTCCATAGTAGGAAACAATATGGAGATGAAGTGACAAATTGGAGCCTTATATAGCGCCAAGAGGTGAGACGTAGGTCACTAGAAGAGGTAAGAACTCAGATGTTGTGAGGTCAGGTCCCTCTCAAATCCAGCCGTTCTCACTAGTGGAGGTTGTCGAAGTTGATTGCAGGTCTGTACCAAGATACCCTTGTGTTGCAGTGTCTGACAGATTGAACATTAAAATGGTATAAGAAGCCTACTGTGTAGGCAAAACGTTTCGAAATAAAGATACCTAACTGTTGCATATGTGTCTTACCTAACATACATAGCAGTGTATGCATAGAGAACCTAGGATATACCAGAAAAGTCAGACAAAGTGACTTATTTCCAGTACCTGGCTCGGGCTTGCCATATATGATTTTTGGTAAATATTTTTTTTCTCGGTTGTTTTTTGGGCTATCTCATTGAAACTTGGGCAATGTATGATGGAAAGATGCTTCTTAATGTACAACAATAATAAAAAAGACGGACGATAAATAAGGGAGTTAACTTCTCAGCCATTTGCTGCCTCTTTGCAGTATATTTTCGTATGGTTTTTATGGTTGCATTCTCATTTTTTTTGGACTCATTTGATAGAATGGAAGATATATTACAGAAATAGACATGATTTTGATTGCTTTTATGACGAAAAGTACCTTGAAACTGAGCTCAAAGTAGCGGCAATGTTCAATTTTTGCCGATGTTCAATGAACTGTGTAAGTCAAGTTGGTTAATTTTATTAAGTGTATTCTAACCTAACCACTCTGTAATTTGGCAAATTCAGTAATCCGGCACACTACAGGTCCCAAAGATGCCGGACTTGTGATGGAGGACCTGTAATATGGGTTTGAGTAGCTGTGATGCATTCGGTAGATCATTGATGTAGATGAGAAAGAGGAGTGGTCCAAGGACACTTCCCTGTGGGACTCCTACTGTGATTGGTTGGGTGGAAGAGTTTGCACCATTTGCATACACATATTGAATTCTGCTACTAAGGTATGACTTTAGGTAGCTGAAGTGACCTCTGATACCATAGTGCACTAATTTAGAGTACAGGAGTTCATGGTCGACTGTATCAAAAGCTATACGTAAATGAATCAAAATGCCCAGCGGGACTTTTCTTTTGTAGTGCGGTATATATTAGTCCTAGCATGTGTATGATAGCATCATTTGTGCTTTTATTATTCCTGAATCCAAACTGACAAGAGGTTAATATGTTGTGTGAGATGAGGTAGGAATAAATCCATCTATGAATTAATTTTTCAAAGATTTTGGAGAGCAGTGCTAAATTAGATATTGGTCTATAGTTATTCAAGTCAGCTTGGTCACCTCCTTTATGGATCGGAGTGACCCTCGCTATTTTGAGGATTTTTAGGAAGGTAGATGATTCAATGGATCTTTTAATGAGGGTTGAAATAATTGGGGACAATACTTGAGAAGCTTTTTTGTACATAAAAGCAGGCAAGTTGCCTATGTCTAATGCCTTGTTTTTAAGGGTGATGATGATGAGCAAGACTTCTGGTGGGTTGGTTGAAGCTAGGAATAGAGTATTTGGGTAGGTACCTATGAGGTAGTCTGATGGACGGGTGTTTGAGTTTGGTATTTTGTTCGCTAAATTTTTTCCCTATGGTTAGCTGTTTCAGTTGGTGTGAGTAGGGGTTCATCTGATTTTGTTAATTTGACTGTTTTGTTTTTGGATAACTTTTTAGTTCCAAGAATTTCAGATAGAGTTTTCCAGGTCTTTTTCATATCACCTTCGATGTTATGTAATCTATTTTCATAATACAATTTTTTAGATCTTATCCGGCTGGTAAGAGCTGACGAGTAACATTTAGACTGGTCTCTAGTTATTTGACCCATTTTATACTGTTTTTCATATTTGTGCTTTGTGTTAATGGATTTGAGGATGCTGGGTGTTAGCCAGGGATTATTCAGTCTCTTTGCTGTGATTTTTTTTTTTTTTTTTTTGGGGGGGGGGGAATGTTTGTTGCAGAGGTAATTGGCTTTTTCTTTTTTAGAAAATTATTTATACATTCATTCATATCTGTATATGTTTCGAGCTCACTTTGCCAGTCGATGTTATTCATAGCTGCTATAAAGTTGTTAACAGCTGTCTCATTATGTAGTCTGAATGTAACTTTAGTAATGTCTTGGGGCAATTTACCTAGATTAGTTATGAGAAAGGTTGGGTAGTGGTCTGTAGTGTTGTCTGTGATTATGCCTGATTTTAAAGGGGATATGGTGTTTGTCCAGATGTGGTTTATTAAGGAGATACTTGTCTCAGTGATTCTTATAGGCTTAGATATTGCTGGTAGCAACAGGCAGTTGCTCATAGTGTTTGTGAATTCGGTTACTTGTGGGTCCTGGTTGTGTAGTAAGTTTATGTTGAAATCACCTGTTAATAGCAGGTGGTCTTTATTCATGTGTGCATCAGTAATCATGTTTCCTAGTTTTTCACTAAAGTGGTAAATGTTTGACTGTGGTACTCTGTAGATGTTTTTAACTGTGAGGGGTTTTTACAGGTCTTTTGATTTAAATTTGGCTATGATATATTCACCATATTCATCCCTTGTGCAAGATTTTTTGATACATTTGAGTTGATTTTCATAGTATATAGCTGTTCCTCCCCCTTGCTGGTCTATTCTAGAGTTATGTATGGCCATGTAGCCAGGAATGGTATAGGCATCTGTAATATCAGGCTTAAGCCAGGTTTCTGTGAGTGTGATGATTGATATATTGGAATGAAGGGAATTGAGTAATGCTGTGAGGTCGTCATAATGTTTGCTCAAGGATCTGACAGTGTAGTTCAAGATGGCTTTGTTATTGTTTGCTCTGAGTAATGTCTTTGCTTGGTCTGCTGTACAGTAATTACAGTTGCTGTTTGATTCATGTAATTCATCTAGTAAAAAGTTTACATGCGGCTTATGCTCTCAGTGGTCCTTATAAACTCAACACCACCACTATCACTCACCACATACATAATGACATGTTATTCATTCTAGAGTATATATCATGTTTCTATGTTGTTAATACTGTTTATTATGTCATATTAGATGAATAGTGATAGATAAATAAGCTGTAGAGTTGATAATAGCATCATGTTTAAGTCCCCCTCACCATTTTGCATACACCAACAAGACTCTTCAATAAAGGTAAAAGTGATTTAAATGTTCATTTATCCATTTTATTAGTCATTTTATTTAGTTTTCATTGTTTTCTGTATGTAAAACTATAGTTAATCTTTAAAAAAATTTATTTTTTGTTAATATTTTTGGGTGTCTGAAACGGATTAATTGGATTTACATTAATTCTTATGGGAAATATTTCAGTTATCGGCAACTTCATTTTTAGGCAGACCTTCTGGAACGAATTACGGCCGGTAACCGAGGGTCCACTGTACTATTCTCTAGAAACATATATTTATGTATGTCTTTGCAAATAGTACTTTGAGATTATGTATTTACAATAATGGGTTGCAATGGAAAAAGCATATATACATAGTATTTATAGGTCCCAGCAATGTTTTCGATACACGTGAGTATATAATAAAAATAATAATAATAAAGTTTCCTTGAAGCATGATGGAAGATGTGTATCACTCCACTGCTGACAGTGCAGCTAAGGGTGACATTT
>NC_069435.1:5244516-5364516 GCF_026875155.1 Cherax quadricarinatus | reverse complement strand
TTAGCTTAAGACTATTTACTTTGTTTTATACTTAATTCTAACTATAATTCCACTACAAATCTTATGATTACAAGCATTGATCCTGAACCAAACCCCTTATTTAATGACTTAAATGAATCAAACAGTTACTGTAATTACTACACTGCAGAACAATCAAAGGCACTTCTCAAATGCCAACAACAAATTTAAATATCTTAAAATACAATATCAGATCTTTAAGCAAGCATTACGATGACCTCATAGCATTACTAAATTTCCTTACATGCCAATATGTCCATCATTACACTAACTGAAACCTGGCTTAAGCCTGATAGTACAGATGTCTACGCCATTCCTGGGTTTCACAGCCATACACAACTGTAGGCCAGACCAACAAGGGGGTGGCACAGCCATATACTACTCAGACCAACTAGAATGTATCACTAATACTTGCACAAGGATGAACATGGGGGAAAATATAATAAACCAAATTCAAATCCAAATAACCAACAAAAACCTCTCACATTGATAAACATCTACAGAGTTCCACAGTCAAACATTAGCCAATTTAGTCAAAACCTAGGAAGTATGATAACTGATGCACGCTTGAACAAAGATCACTTACTACTCTCAGGTGACTTTAATATAAATCTCCTGCAAGACCAGGACCCACACGTTACTGAATTCACAAACCAATGAGTAACTGTATGTTGCTACCAACAGTAACAAAACCTACAAGAGTTACAGAGACTAGTGTTTCCCTACTTGACCACCCTCTGACCAACACCATATCCCCTTTAAAATAAGGCATAATTCAGATAATACCACAGACCACTACCCTACTTTTCTCATAACAACTCTTGGTAAATTACCCAAGACACTACTAAAGTCACCTTCAGACTTCACAATGAGGCAGCCATTAATAACTTCACAACAGCAGTAGCAAACATTGACGGCACACTGAGCTAGAAATCTATACAGATATTGACGAATGTAAATTTAAAAATTTTCTAAAAAAGACCCAATACCTCTATAACAAGCACTGCCCTAAAAAAACTAAAAAAGATGACAGCTAAGAGACTGAACAGTCCCTGGTTAACACCCAGCATTCTCAAATCCATAAATACAAAACACCAATATGAAAAACAGTACAGAATGGGTCACATAACCAGAGACCAAACAAAACGTTACTCGTCAATCCTAATCAGCCTGATAAGAAGGGCAAAAAAATTGTTTAAAGAGAACAGATTATCCAACTTACGAGGTGATATAAAAAAGACCTGGAAAACCCTATCAGAAATTCTAGGAACAAAAAAATTATCACGAAATAGCGAAATAAAATTAGCAAAAATCAGATGAACCCCAACTCCCACCAACAGAAACAGCAAATAGACTCAATGGCTTCTTCTCCACTATAGGACAAAACCTTGCCAATAAATCCCAAGCTCAGATACCCCACCAAATGACTACCTCACCGGCAACAAACCCGAACACACTGTTCCTAGCTCCGACTAACCCATACGAAGTCTCCCTTATTATCAACACACTAAAAAACAAGGCAGGAGATTAAATACCTTTACCACCCTTTATATACAAAAAAGTGTCACAAGTGCTATCACCCAATCATTGCAACACTTTTTAAAACAAATCCATTGAATCCTCCACCTTCCCTACAGTACTCAAAATAGCAAGGGTAACCCCGATCCACAAAGGAGGAGACCAAACAGAGTTGAATAACTATAGGCCAATATCCAACTTACACCCTCTCTCAAAAATCTTCAAAAAATTAATTCAAAAACGAATCTACTCCTACCTTATCTCCCAAAACATACTCAACCCCTCCCAATTTGGATTCAGGCCAAATAAAAATACTAATGATGCAAATTAACACATGCTAAACATATATACACTGCATAGAGAAAAAAGAAGTCCCACTGGGATCTTCATTGACTTACGTAAAGCTTTTGATACAGTTAACCATGACTTGCTCCACGTAAAATTGTCACACTATGGTATAAGAGGGCACTCCCTCAACTACCTCAAGTCATACCTCAGCAACAGAAGACAAAAAGTGTATGCAAATGGGGCAAACTCTTCTGCACAACCAATTACAGTTGGTGTCCCACAGGGAAGTGTCCTGCCCTCTTCTCTTTCTCCTATACTAAATGACCTACCAAATGCTTCGCAATATACTCAAACCCACACTATTTGCAGATGACACACATACGTCTTCTCCCACCCGAGCCCAGTCACGCTAGCCAACACTGTAAATACCGAATTACAGAAAATATCTACCTGGATGAGACTAACAAACTTACACTAAACATTGACAAAACCTACTTCATTCAGTTTGGTAACGAGAGCCACAGATGTCCCTCTTAACATAATGATAAACGGATCACCTATCACAAAGCTAACAGAGGGAAAATTCTTAAGAATCCACCTTTATAATAGACTCAAATTTCATACACATATACAACAAATTTCTAAGAAAATTTCCAAGACTGTAGGCATACTATCGAAGATACGGTACTAAGTTCCACAGTCAGCCCTCCTGGCCCTATATCACTCTCTTATTTACCCCTATCTCATCTATGGAATTTGTGCATGGGGCTCAACAACAAGTAACCATCTCAGACCACTAATTACCCAACAAAAAAGGGGCAGTTAGAATAACAAATTCCACTATAGGCAGCACACATCCACCAATATTCAATACACTAAAACCTACTCACCATACAAAACATCCATACTTAATACTGCACCTATTACATACATAGAACACTTAACTCTGAATTAACCCTCCCCTCAAACATCTCCTTGCCAACCTCAACAAACCCATGACCATAAAACACAAGGCACAGATCACTCTTTGATGTTCCTCGTGTCCATCTCACACTATGCAAAACTCAATGCACACAAAAGGCCCAAAATCTGGAATTCATTACCTTAAATATAAAAGAAACACTACCTGTTTATAAATTCAAGTCTCTTCCAAAGATCCTTACTCACCCAAAACCAAATAAAATCTGAATAACTGAACCTTATAAATTGTATATCTTAAATGTTTCTCACAATTATATCACATAAATGTTAAACCTAAAACCCAATCTAACTTTATTATTTTTTAAATACACTACCTAACAGAATACTCCATTCTACTGAATGTACAACAATGCATGCAACCATATGACCTGTCTTTGTAATACTCACTTGTGCTTTATAGTAATCTGTTTACATTAAAGTTTTATCACTGATTTCATCATTGCTTAGTTAATCTTAAGTTAATTTTAAGCCAGCCCGTAATGCTATGCATAGTATAAGTGGCTTTGGCATGCTGCTCTTATCTGTATTTTTTGTACCTCTGTATGTGTGCTCAAATTTTAAATAAATAAAATAAATAAATAAATAAATGTCATAGAACTCCAGTAGGTTTGTGACACAGGATTTCCCATCCCTGAAACCATGTTGGCTGCTGCTGCTGTTGATGTGTGTGTGTGTGTGTGTGTGTTTGGTGTGTTTGTGTGTGGTGTGTTTGTGTGTGTGGTGTGATGGTTGTGTGTGTGTGTGTGTGTGGTGTGTGTGTGTGTGTGTGTGGTGTGTGTGGTGTGTGGTGGTGTGTGTGTGTGGGTGTGTGTGTGTGGGGGTGTGGGTGTGTGTGTGTGATGGGTGTGTGTGGGGTGTGTGGTGTGTGGGTGTGTGTGGGTGTGGTGTGTGTGTGGGTGTGTGTGGGTGTGTGTGTGGTGTGGTGTGTGTGTGGTGTTTGTGGGTGTGTGTGTGTGGTGTGGGTGTGTGTGTGTGTGTGTTGTGTGTGTGTGTGTGTGTGTGTTGTTGTGTGTGTGGTGTGTGTGTGGTGTGTGTGGGTGTGTGTGTGTTGGTGTGTGTGTGTGGGTGTGTGTGTGTGGGTGTGTGTGTGGGTGTGTTGTGGGGTGTGTGTGTGTTGGGTGTGTGTGTGTGGTGTTGTGTGTTGGTGTGTGTGTGTGTGGGTGTTGTGTTGTGGTGTGTGTGTGTGATTGGGGGTGATGTGTTTGTGGTGTTTGTGTGTGTGTGTGGGTGTTGTGGTGTCTTTTGTTGTGATGTGTGTGTATCTACCTAGTTTGAGGTTGCAGGGTCGAGTCCAAGCTCCTGCCTCGTGTGGTGTGTGTGTTTGTGTGTGTGTGTGTGTCTGTCTGTCTTGTCTGCTGAGTGTGTGTGTGTCTTTCTGTCTGCCTGTGTGTGTGTATGTCTTTCTGTCTGCCTGTGTGTGTCTGTCTTTCTGTGTGGTGTGTGTGTGTGTGTGTGTGGTGTGGGGTGTGGTGGTGTTTGTGTGTGGGGTAGGGTGTGTTTTGTGTGGGGTATGTCTTTCCTTTTTCTGCCTGGTGGGGTCCCGGCTTTCTGTGTTTTGTTGTGTGTGTGTGTGTGTGGGTGTGTGTGGTGTGTGTGTGTGTGTTGGGGTTGTTTGGGTTTGTGTGTAGTCTTTCTGTTTTGCCTGTGTGTGGGGGGTCCCTTTTTGTTTGTGTGTTGTTTTGGGGGGTTTTGTTTGTTGGGGTGTGTGGGGGTGGGGTTTTTGTGTTGGGGTTTTATTTGTTTTGCCCCTTGTGGTTGGCCCCTTTTTGTCCCGCCTTGTGGGGGGTTTTTCCCTTTTTCCCCCCTTGGGGTGGGGTGTCCTTTTTGTCTGCCTTTTTGTGTGGGGTTTTGGGGCCCCTTGGGGTTTTGGGGGTGTGTGTGTGTGTGTTTCTGTGTGCCTTGTGGTTTTTGTGCCTGTGTGGGTTTTGTGTGCCTGTGTTTTGGGGTTTTTTTGTTCCTGGGTGTGTGTTTGTTTCTGGTTGTTGTGTGGTGTGGGTGTGTGTGGGGTGGGGTGTGTTGTTGTGGTGTGTGTGTGGGGTTGTGTTGTTGTTTTGTCTTGTCCCACCTGTTTTGGTGTCTGTCTGCCTGAGTGTGCTTTGTCTGCCTGTGGTGTGGGTGGGGTTTTTTGTTCTGCCTGCGTTTGGTCTTTCTGTCTGCCTGTTTTTGGGGTTTCAGGGTTTTTTGTCCCGCCTTAAGTGGGCTTTTCTTTGTCCCCGCCGGGGTTTTGTGTGGGGTGTTGGTGTGTGTGTGTTGTGTGTGTGTGTGTTTGTGTGGGGGGTGTGTTCTGCCTGTGTTTGTGTTTTGGGCTTTTTGTTTTTCCCGTGTTGTGTTTGTCCCTTTTGTCTGCCCGTGTGTGTGTGCCTGTTCTCTTTCTGTCTGCCCTGGGGTTTGGGGTGTGGTTGGGGGTGTTTTGTTTGTGTGTTTTGTCTTTCTGTCTGCCTGTTGTGTCTCCCCGTGTCTTTTTCCTGTCTGCCTGATGTGGTTTTCTTTTTCTGCCTGTGTGTGTGTGTGGTCTTTGGGCTCCCCGTGTGTGTCTGCCCGTGTGTTTTTTGGTTTTTCTTTTTGTTTCCTGTGGTTGTGTTTGCCCTTTTTTCTCCTTTTGTGTTGTGTGCCAAGTGTCCCCCTTTTTTTCTGCCTGTTGTGTGTGGTGTGGTGTGTGTGTGTGTTTTTTCTAGGGGGTGTGTTGTGTGGTTTCTTTTTGTGTGTGTTGGGGGGGTTTTCTTCTAAAGTGTGGTTTTGTGGTTTTGTGTGTGTTTTGTGGTTTTGGGGGGTGTGTGTGTGTTTTCGTGGTTCTTTTGGTTCTGGGTCCGTGTTGTCTGTTGCTGTGTGTCTGTGTGTGGTCCGGGGTGTTGTCTGTGTGTGGGTCTTGTGTGTGTGTGGGGTGTGTTGTGGGTCTGTGGTGTCCTTTTTTGTGTTCCCGTGTGGGGGGGGTGGGCTGTGTGTGTGTCTGTGGGGTTTTGGCTGGTTGTTTCCCGGTGTTTTGTGTGTGTGTTCCGTGTGTGTGTGTTGTTTTGTGTGTGTGTTGTGTGGTGTGTGTGTGTGGGGTTTTTGGGGGGTGGGTTTTCGGGGTGGTTGTGTGGGGGGTGTGTGTGTGGTGTTGTGTGTGTGTGTGTGTGTCCCGTTTTGGTTTTTGTCTTTCTGTCTGCCTGTTTTGTGTTTCACCTTTCTGTCTGCCGTATTTTGTGTGTGTGTGTGTGTGTGTGGTGTGGTTTTTGTGTGGGTGGTGTTGGTTGTGTGGGGGGGTTTTGTGTTGGCCCTGTGTGGTGTGTGTTCTTTCTCTCGCCTGTTTTTGTGTGTGCCCTTTCCCCCCTGCCCGTGTGTGTCTGTCTTTCTGCTGCCTGTGTTTGGTCATCCTTTCTGGGCTGCCTGTGTGTGGGTGTGGGGTGTGGTGTGGGGGTGTGCTGCCTTGTGTGTGTGTTTTGGGCTTTCTGTCCCCTTTTTGTGTGCATTCCTTTCGTCTGCCCCGTGTGTGGGGGGTGTGGTGGTTGGGGGGTGGTCGGGGCCTTTTTGTGGGGTGGTTTGGGCTTTTTGTCTCCTGTGTTTTTTGTGCAAGCTTTTCTGTCCCGCCTGATGTTGTGGGGCTTTGTCTCCTGTGGGGTTTTCCCGCCCGTGTGTGTGGGTTTTTTCTTTTTGTTTGCCTTTAGTGTGTTTTGTCTTTTTTGTCTGCCTGTGTTGTGTGCCCCGTTTTTCCTTTTTTCTGCCTTGTGTTTGTGTGTGTTTGTGTGTGTTGGGGGGGGTTTTGGGGTTTTTGGTTGTCTATGGGGTGGTGTGTGTGTGGTGCTTGGTGTGTGGGGTTTAAAGGTTGGTGTTTGTGGGGTTTTGTTTTGTGGTGGTTCCCGTGGTTTTGTCTTGTTTGTCCCCCGGGTGTGGCCCTTTTTGGGGTGTCGGGGTCGGGTTGTTGTGGGGGGTTGGTTGGGGTGTTTGGGGGTGTGGTTGTGTGTTGTGTGTCTGTGTGGGGTCTTGTGGGGTTCTTGTGTTGTCTGTTTTTGTGTCCTTTTGTGTTGTCTGTTGGGGTCTGGGGTTTTCTGTTTTTTGTGGGGTCTGTGTGTGTGTGTGGGGTCCTTGGGTGTGTGTCTTTTGTGTGTGTGGTTGTGTGGTTGTGTGTTTGGGGTGTTTTCTGGGGTGTTGTGTGTTTTGTGTGTTTGTGTTTTGTGTGTGTTTGGGGTGTGTTTTGTTTTGGGGTGTGTGTGTTGTGTGTGTTTTGTGGTTTTGTCCTTTTTGTCTGCCTGTGTTTTTTTGGGCAGCCTTTTTTCGCCCCTTTTTGTTTTGTTTTGTGTGTGTGTGGTGTGTTGTGGTGTGTGTGTTGGGGTGTGTTTGTGTGTGTGTGTGTGTTTGGTTGTGTTCTGCCTGGGGTTGTGTTTGTCTTTTTGGCTGCCTGTGTGGGGTGGTCTTTTCCTCTGCCTGTTGTGGTGGTTTTTTTCCTCTGCCTGTGTTTTTCTGTCTTTCTGTCGCCTGTGTTTTTTGTCTTTTTGTTTGCCTGTGTTTGGGGCATGCCTTTCTGTCTCCTGTTGGGTTTTTCTTTTTGTCTGCCTGTTGTTTGTGGCCCTTTCCCCCTCTGCCTGTACTCCCCCTATTTGTGGTTGCAGGGGGCGAAAACCTAGCTCCCCGGGGGCCCCCCCTTTCAACCGGGTTTCTAAATAGGCCCTCTCTCCTTTCCCCCCTCCATGAGCTTCATCAAACCTCGTCCCTTAAAAATGGTATGGTTTCCTGCCTCCACACGTCAATTTTTTTTGGGAAATTTCCCCTGCCTTACAACTCCCATGACTGAAGAAATACTTTCCCACTCCTCCGACCAATTTTTTTCCCCAACTTCCAATTGGGGCCTCTTGTTTCTGTGTCCCCCTCCCCGGGAAAATCCTGTCCTTTTCCACCTTTTCAATTCCACGCAGTATTTTATATGTCGTTATCATGTCTCCCCTGACCCTCCTGTCCTCCAGTGTCGTCAGGCCGATTTCCCTTAATCTTTCTTCATAGGACATTCCCCTTAGCTCTGGAACTAACCTTGTTGCAAACCTTTGTACTTTCTCTAGTTTCTTGACGTGCTTTATCAAGTGCGGGTTCCAAACAGGTGCTGCATACTCCAGTATGGGCCTGACATACACGGTGTACAGTGTCTTGAATGATTCCTTACTAAGGTATCGGAATGCTGTTCTCAGGTTTGCCAGGCGCCCATATGCTGCAGCAGTTATCTGATTGATGTGTGCTTCCGGAGACATGCTCGGTGTTATACTCACCCCAAGATCTTTCTCCTTGAGTGAGGTTTGCAGTCTTTGGCCACCTAGCCTATACTCTGTCTGTGGTCTTCTGTGCCCTTCCCCTATCTTCATGACTTTGCATTTGGCAGGATTAAATTCGAGAAGCCATTTGCTGGACCAGGTGTCCAGTCTGTCCAGGTCTCTTTGAAGTCCTGCCTGGTCCTCATCAGATTTAATTCTCCTCATTAACTTCACATCATCTGCAAACAGGGACACTTCTGAGTCTAACCCTTCCGTCATGTCGTTCACATATACCAAAAATAGCACTGGTCCTAGGACCGACCCCTGTGGGACCCCGCTCGTCACAGGTGCCCACTGTGATACATCATTACGTACCATGACTCGTTGTTGCCTCCCTGTCAGGTATTCTCTGATCCATTGCAGTGCCCTTCCTGTTATATGCGCCTGATGCTCTAGCTTCTGCACTAATCTCTTGTGAGGAACTGTGTCAAAGGCCTTCTTGCAGTCCAAGAAGATGCAATCAACCCACCCCTCTCTCTCTTGTCTTACTTCTGTTATTTTATCATAAAACTCCAGAAGGTTTGTGACACAGGATTTGCCTTCCGTGAATCCGTGCTGGTTGGCATTTATACTCCTGTTCCGTTCCAGGTGCTCCACCACTCTCCTCCTGATAATCTTCTCCATAATTTTGCATACTATACTATATGTGTGTGTATGTGTGTGTGTGTCTTTCTGTCTGCCTGTGTGTGTGTGTCTGCCTGTGTGAATCTCTTTCTTTCTGCCTCTGTGTGTGTGTGTGTGTGTGTGTGTGTGTGTGTGTGTGTGTGTGTGTGTGTGTGTGTGTGTGTGTGTGTGTGTGTGTGTGTGTGTGTGTGTGTGTGTGTGTGTGTGTGTGTGTGTGTCTGTCTGTCTCTGTCTGTGTGTGCATATTATTTGAAAGATGCCAGTCATGTTTATTATGCATTATATCTACAAGCACAGTATAGCACTTTGTCTAGAACTTTTGGGTTATCCTCGGTAATTTACACTATGTATAATTGTATTTGCATAAGTGTTTCTGTGAGTTATAGACAGATACAGAGAAAGAGATAGAGATAGATACAGACAGACAGATGGAGACAGACAGCCAATTTGGCAGCCAGCCGCTGGCCAGCGAGCCTGCCAAACATGTATTACACGTTCCAGAATTGTTTCTTTTTGCTTAGGGCATAGGTTATAGGACATTCTGGCAGGATGACACTACCAGTGGTACCAAAACTGAAAGGATGTTGCACAATGCACAAGGTTTTTCATATATCTGCGACCACTTGTGGCCACATCCACCTCAAAGCCACTAAACTCCGTATGTCAATATATGACATGACATTAGTGAATCCTTGGTGTTAGCTGCGCTGTTTGCTCTAGCTGGCGCTCAACTGAACTGGTGCTCTCACAAGGGACTAATTACTCCCAGTTTTTTTTTTTAATACTGCGCACACTAAGGGTTAAGACACATTCTAAGCTGACCAGGCATCTCAGGCCAATCATGCAAAATTTGGAGGCAGGAAAAATCTAACAGATCTACATTTCGAGAACTAGCAGTAAGAATGTAGATCTACGTTTGGACAGTTAAAGGGTTAAAAAGGGCATACAGTGGACTATCAGTTAATGACATCATCAGACAACGTAAAAATCGGATAACGACACTTTTTACATGAAAATATTGGCTCAGTTAACAACAAAGAACTCGGTTAAAGTCATTCATCCTGAATGTGTCTGTGTGGCCTGAGCGGCCCGGCCACTCCATGTAGAGCCAGCATGCTATTGTTTACAAGCCAGTGAGGATGATTCCACACGTACATCCCCTCAAGGAAGGTTCCTTGATGTTGGTGAGGGGCTCTTGATTTAGGGAATTGGATCTGTGCTCCAGTTCCCCGAATTAAGCCTGAATGCCTTCCACATCCCCCAGGCGCTGTATAATCCTCCGGGTTTAGCGCTTCCCCCTTGATTATAATAATAATAATCCACACGTACATGCGATACATATTGTATTATTCCATTGTTTTTAGTGCTTGTAACTGCTAAATAAGCCACCATAGGCTCAAAGAAAGCTTCTAGTGCCAACCCTGTGGTAAAGATGGTGAGAAACACTATAGAACCCAAGTTGGTAGAAAGTTACGAAAGTTGTGGTGGTAGAGGGTGGTAGTGATGGTGGTACACCAGCCAAGGTACTTCCCCACACACCAGCCAGGGTACTTCCCCACACACCAGCCAGGGTACTTCCCCACACACCAGCCAGGGTACTTCCCCACACACCAGCCAGGGTACTTCCCCACACACCAGCCAGGGTACTTCCCCACACACCAGCCAGGGTACTTCCCCACACACCAGCCAGGGTACTTCCCCACACACCAGCCAAGGTACTTCCCCACACACCAGCCAGGGTACTTCCCCACACACCAGCCAAGGTACTTCCCCACCCACCAGCCAGGGTACTTCCCCACACACCAGCCAGGGTACTTCCCCACACACCAGCCAAGGTACTTCCCCACACACCAGCCAGGGTACTTCCCCACACACCAGCCAGGGTACTTCCCCACACACCAGCCAAGGTACTTCCCCACACACCAGCCAGGGTACTTCCCCACACACCAGCCAGGGTACTTCCCCACACACCAGCCAGGGTACTTCCCCACACACCAGCCAGGGTACTTCCCCACACACCAGCCAGGGTACTTCCCCACACACCAGCCAGGATACTTCCCCACACACCAGCCAAGGTACTTCCCCACACACCAGCCAGGGTACTTCCCCACACACCAGCCAAGGTACTTCCCCACACACCAGCCAGGGTACTTCCCCACACACCAGCCAGGGTACTTCCCCACACACCAGCCAAGGTACTTCCCCACACACCAGCCAGGGTACTTCCCCACACACCAGCCAGGGTACTTCCCCACACACCAGCCAGGGTACTTCCCCACACACCAGCCAGGGTACTTCCCCACACACCAGCCAAGGTACTTCCCCACACACCAGCCAGGGTACTTCCCCACACACCAGCCAAGGTACTTCCCCACACACCAGCCAGGGTACTTCCCCACACACCAGCCAGGGTACTTCCCCACACACCAGCCAGGGTACTTCCCCACACACCAGCCAGGGTACTTCCCCACACCAGCCAGGGTACTTCCCCACACACCAGCCAGGGTACTTCCCCACACACCAGCCAGGGTACTTCCCCACACACCAGCCAAGGTACTTCCCCTCACACCAGCCAGGGTACTTCCCCACACACCAGCCAGGGTACTTCCCCACACACCAGCCAGGGTACTTCCCCACACACCAGCCAGGGTACTTCCCCACACACCAGCCAAGGTACTTCCCCACACACCAGCCAGGGTACTTCCCCACACACCAGCCAGGGTACTTCCCCACACACCAGCCAAGGTACTTCCCCACACACCAGCCAGGGTACTTCCCCACACACCAGCCAGGGTACTTCCCCACACACCAGCCAGGGTACTTCCCCACACACCAGCCAGGGTACTTACCCACACACCAGCCAAGGTACTTCCCCACACACCAGCCAGGGTACTTCCCCACACACCAGCCAGGGTACTTCCCCACACACCAGCCAAGGTACTTCCCCACACACCAGCCAGGGTACTTCCCCACACACCAGCCAGGGTACTTCCCCACACACCAGCCAGGGTACTTCCCCACACACCAGCCAAGGTACTTCCCCACACACCAGCCAGGGTACTTCCCCACACACCAGCCAAGGTACTTCCCCACACACCAGCCAAGGTACTTCCCCACACACCAGCCAGGGTACTTCCCCACACACCAGCCAGGGTACTTCCCCACACACCAGCCAGGGTACTTCCCCACACACCAGCCAAGGTACTTCCCACACACCAGCCAGGGTACTTCCCCACACACCAGCCAGGGTACTTCCCCACACACCAGCCAGGGTACTTCCCCACACACCAGCCAGGGTACTTCCCCACACACCAGCCAAGGTACTTCCCCACACAACAGCCAGGGTACTTCCCCACACACCAGCCAGGGTACTTCCCCACACACCAGCCAGGGTACTTCCCCACACACCAGCCAAGGTACTTCCCCCACACACCAGCCAGGGTACTTCCCCACACACCAGCCAAGGTACTTCCCCACACACCAGCCAGGGTACTTCCCCACACACCAGCCAGGGTACTTCCCCACACACCAGCCAGGGTACTTCCCCACACACCAGCCAGGGTACTTCCCCACACACCAGCCAAGGTACTTCCCCACACACCAGCCAGGGTACTTCCCCACACACCAGCCAGGGTACTTCCCCACACACCAGCCAGGGTACTTCCCCACACACCAGCCAGGGTACTTCCCCACACACCAGCCAAGGTACTTCCCCACACACCAGCCAGGGTACTTCCCCACACACCAGCCAGGGTACTTCCCCACACACCAGCCAGGGTACTTCCCCACACACCAGCCAAGGTACTTCCCCACACACCAGCCAGGGTACTTCCCACACACCAGCCAGGGTACTTCCCCACACACCAGCCAGGGTACTTCCCCACACACCAGCCAGGGTACTTCCCCACACATCAGCCAGGGTACTTCCCCCACACACCAGCCAGGGTACTTCCCCACACACCATCCAGGGTACTTCCCCACACACCAGCCAGGGCACTTCCCCACACCAGCCAGGGTACTTCTCCACACACCAGCCAGGGTACTTCCCCACACACCAGCCAGGGTACTTCCCCACACACCAGCCAGGGTACTTTCCTACACACCAGCCAGAGTACTTCCCCACACACCAGCCAGAGTACTTCCCCACACACCAGCCAGGGTACTTCCCCACATACCAGCCAGGGTACTTCCCCACACACCAGCCAGGGTACTTTCCCACACACCAGCCAGGGTACTTCCCCACACACCAGCCAGGGTACTTCCCCGCACACCAGCCAAGGTAAGAACATAAGAAAGGAGGAACACTGCAGCAGGCCTGTTGGCCCATACTAGGCAGGTCCTTCACAATCCATCCCACTAACAGAATATTTGCCCAACCCAATTTTCAATGCTACCCGAGAAATAAGCTTTGATAATTCTATTTACACATGTGCAAGTCCCACTCAAATCCAACCCCTCTCACTCATGTATTTATCCAACCTAAACTTGAAACTACCCAAGGTTTTAGCCTCGATAACCCTACTAGACCGAATGTTTCACTCATCAACTACCCTATTTCCAAACCAATACTTTTCTATATCCTTTCTAAATCTAAACTTTTCTAACTTGAATCCATTACTGCAGGTTCTCACTTGGAGATATTGTCAAGACCTTATTTATATCCCCTTTATTGATACCCATCTTCCACTTATACACTTCGATCATGTCTCCCCTCATTTTTCTTCTAACAAGTGAATGTAATTTAAGGGTCTTCAATCTTTCTTCATAAGGAAGATTTCTAATGCTATGTATTAATTTAGTCATTCTACGCTGAATGTTTTCTAATGAATTTATGTCCATTCTGTAATATGAGAGACCAGAACTGAGCTGCATAATCCAGGTGAGGCCTTACTAATGATGTATAAAGCTGTAATATAACTGCTGAACTTCTGTTGCTTACACTTCTTGATATAAATCCCAGTAATCTGTTTGCCTTATTACATACGCTTGGGCATTGCTGTCTTGGTTTAAGGTTGCTGTTTATCCTAACCCCCAAGTCCTTTTTGCAATCTGTATGGCTAAGTTCTACATTATTTAGCTTATAGGTCCTAGGATTGTGGACACTCCCAAGCTTCAGAACCTTACATTTATCTACAGTGAACTGCATATGCCACTTTTCTGACCAGGTATTGCGTTTGTCTAAATCCTCCTGAAGTTCCCGGATATCTACGTTTGAATCAATTATCCTACCTATCTTTGTGTCATCGATGAATTTGCTCATTTCACTAGTAATTCCCTCATCAAGGTCATTGATATATATTATAAACAACAATGGGCCCAAGACTGATCCCTGTGGAATGCCACTTGTTACAGATCCCCACTCAGATTTAACCCCATTTATGGACACACACTGCTTTCTGTCTGTGAGCCATGACTCGATCCATGACAGCACTTTTCCCTCAATGCCATGAGCTGCCACTTTCTTTAACAGTCTTTGGTACGGAATTCTATCAAAAGCCTTACTAAAATCTAAGAAAATAATATCAAATTCTTTATCGTGATCAACAGCCTCAAAAGCTTTACTGAACAAAGTTAATAAATTGGTTAGACAAGAGCGGCCTCTCGTGAATCCATGCTGAGTATCATTAATCAGATTATGTTTATCCAGATGGCTTCTTATAATCTCAGCTATAATTGACTCTAGCAATTTGCCTACAACTGAAGCTTATTGGGCGGTAATTTGACGGTAACGCCTTATCAAGATTTAAAAATAGGAATTACATTAGCCATCGTCCACATATCAGACACTACACCTATTTTAAGATAAATTAAAAATATTAGTTAATGGTTCACAGAGTTCCATTTTGCATTCCTTAAGAACCCTTGAAAAAGGCTCATCAGGTCCCGGCGACTTATTTTGCTTCAGTCGGTCTATTTGTTTCATAACCATTTCACTAGTGACTATGATGTTACATAATTTATCTTCTTCAGGCCCACTATAAAAATTAATTGCTGGGATATTGTTAGTGTCTTCCTGTGTAAAAACCGAGAGAAAATAATTATTTAAAATCGAGCACATTTCATTCTCTTTGTCAGTAAGATGCCCTGAGTTATTTTTAAGGGGACCTATCTTATCCCTAACTTTTGTTCTCTACACCTGGAAAAAACTTTTTGGGTTAGTTTTCGAATCCCTGACAACTTTAATTTCATAGTCCCGTTTAGCTTTTCTTATCTCCTTTTTAACGTCTCTCTTAATGTCAATGTACTGATTCAAAAGATGACTCACCTCTTTTGATATGCCTATAAATTCCTTTCTTATGCCCTAAAAGATATTTGAGCCATTATTCATCCATTTTGGATATTTCTGTTTGATCTAATTTCTTTTTATGGGATAAATGTTCTTTGGGCAGCATGTATAGTGTTCAGAAAAGTGTCATATTGATAGCTCTCTTCGTTACCCCAGTCAACAGATAAGTGTTCTCTAAGCCCATCGTAATCTGCTAAGCGAAAATCTGGGACTGTTACTGAGTTATCCCTACTATCATACTTCCATTCAATACTAAATGTAATTGATTTGTGGTCGCTAGCACCAAGTTCCTCTGAAATTTCTAAATTATTAACAAGGGATTCCTTGTTTGCCAGAACTAAGTCAAGCAGGTTATTTTCCCTTGTAGGTTCTGTCACAAACTGCTTCAAAAAACAATCCTGAACTACTTCTAAAAAGTTGTTAGATTCTAAATTCACAGTTAGAAAATTCCAATCAATATTACTAAAGTTAAAGTCCCCTAGAATTACAACGTTATCGTGCCTTGTGGCCTTAACAATTTCCTCCCACAGTAGTCTTCCTCGGTCTCTATCCAAGTTTGGTGGACGGTATATCACGCCTAAAATCAATTTTTCATGCCCCTCAGTAAATTCTAGCCAAACAGACTCAGTATGTGTTTCAGACTTTATACCCGTTTTTATGCAACAATTTAAACTATTACGGACATAGAGTGCCAACCCACCCCACTTCCCAATACTTCTGTCTACTTGGAACAATATAAAACCTTTTATGTGACATTCAGCAGGCATGTCCCTATTTTTCATATTAAACCACGTCTCAGTTATGGCAAAAACATCAATGTTACCTGCACTCGCAACTAATCTCAATTCGTCCATCTTATTTCTCGCACTACGATTATTAGTACAATGTATTTTCAGAAACCCTCCCTTCTCTTTTTTTTTTTTTCCTGCTGATTTCTGTTCCTCCACTATGCCTGTTACCCTCCTTATCACCTAATGCCATTAGCTTTCCTATGTTCATCAATGACTCTTCCGCATTCTGCCTATGACTGGTTTCCCTAAAACTCACACTATCGCAACACTCAGAATACATTGATTTTCCATGAAATCCCATACCACTATCTATTTCTAGTTTGAAGACCTAAAAACTCCCTCCACTGCATTGGCCAGTGCTCCCACCCCAAACCTAGATAAGTGAACCCCATCCCTGGCATACATGTCATTTCTGCCATAGAAGAGGTCCCAGTTGTCAATGAATGTTACTGCAGTTTCCTTACAGTATTTGTCCAGCCAGCAATTGACACCAATTGCCCTGGACAACCATTCGTTTCCAACCCCTCTCCTAGGCAATATACCACATATAACAGGGTTCCCGCCCTTCCTCCTAATTATCTCTATTGCTGACCTATATAGTGATCTCTCGATAATAGTCGGGCTCGATAGCCGTCTGTTATGACCAAGGTCATAATGTGATTAATTTATATGTATTATCCACTTAATATTATACTCTGGGTTTCTTTAATATTAGCTAAATTAAAGATTCCACTAGTTTATAATATTATCTGATTTAGGAATATACCCGGGTATGATGTATATATATATATCTTGAGCAATGTGTTAGGTAGGTACACCTGGCTAAGGTTTATAACAAGGTATCTCCATTGGTGGGTAGTTTGCACCGCTCTACCCTCTCCCCCTTTTGACGAGTTGATGTCATGAAGGAATTTACTGTATATGGCAGTTCACTCTCTCTGCTGACTCAGTGTGCATTGACTGAGCTACCCTCCTAGTACTCCGCCTTATTCTCACTTGGATAGAGAATTGGGTTATAGAAACTCCTGATCCAGCTTGTGGTTTATTGTGAAGTCTTCTGACAATCATATACTGTTATCTTCAGGTTACGATGTGACGACCAGTGTCAAGCTTAGAACTTTGTGATATATTCCTTATGCCAGGGAGTTACTCAGTGAAAGTGTTAATTCTCAATATATGTACTTGCACACAAGTAATGTTACTATTGAGGAAGCGGTAATATTCCTCTGATCATTACCAAGTGTAGTGACCATATTGACATAGTCTCCAGAGGAGGTCTATCATGTACATTCTATTTAAGAGTTTTCTTGTGTGAAGGAAAGTTTCTGACATTGATATTTAATAGATATTTATGAATATCTAAAGTATTTAAGCTTTTAAATAAAAAGAAACTTGAAAAGACTGAGTAACTATTATTTGTGCCTTACATTTCTAAGTTTGGAACCATATCCTTTCATTCTATGAAGTGTGTTGTTACGGAGTGCACTAACCTGGCTAAAGATTAAGATTTGAACCGTAACAAGTGGGGGCCTGTCCGGGAGATGGCTTCCACATTGTCAGAGGATGCAAGGCGAGAGCGAGTCCGGAGGAGGATCTGTCTGAAGGCTGGGGTGAACGTGGCCAAGCGGTACAGAAGACCAACTCCAGATATCACAGCCACAATGATAAACCAGAACCACAAGAAAATGTAGATCTTCTCATTGAAAATGTTGAGAGGAAGTACACAGAGACCATCATGCCTCTCAATTGTGCCTGATGCACCATACTTGTGGAAGGTACACTTAGCCACTTTAGGGAAAACCTCATCCATGGGGTCATGACGAGTGCCAAGTTCTTGCTCACTGAATTCAACGACACGAGTACCATATGTCGTGAACTCGTAACCCAGGAATCTGTCAGTGAAGTAGATTTGGCCAATGACATTAATAAAGTTGAGAAGTTCACACAAGAAGAATCTAAATGCATAGAAATTGTGGTTGTGTAGATTAACACTGAAATAATCTACCAACATGGCCTTGCGCTCCCACTTCACATCATCGTCCAAAATGGGAGAGTTCAGCTGCATCACAAGCATTTTCACCTTACCGCCTTCCCAGATCTTCCACAAATACCGAGGAATGTAGAACAGGATAGCCTGAAAGTACATGAAGAGTGTGACCCACTGGTAGTATTTATGGTGTTTTATCTGAAACTGGTCGTCAGGGCCGTGTATGGCAGGGTTAGCCACACCAGGATGAGGCACCTCCTCTCCCACCACAGCACCCGTCAGGGAAGGGATGGTGAAGGTGGAGTGGATCCAGCAGTAGGTGTCCATGATGCCTGGGTCCACACCTTCCACGATACAGTCTATGGGGTCCCCGAAGTACTGCTTCTGCGTTATTAGCAAACTGAAGGCCACTAGGACGAACATAGTCGCCTTGTAGTGCATGCGAAATATATTATTGTCGATACTGACGGAGTCTATCTTCAGTAGACCCCGGATAGAGCCAAAAACATCATACATTTTGACGTTTTTTTTTAGGCTAAAGCAGAGAGAGGACTGGCAGCAATAGTGTCCTGGTGATCTAGAGTAGCACTGGAGTCCTGGTGACTCCGAGCACCAGGAGCACCACCGGTCACTAGTGCCGCCAGTCCTCTCTCTGCTTTAGCCTAAAAGAAACCGTCAAAATGTATGATGTTTTTGGCTCTATCTGGGGTCTACAATCACACGTGTGTTCCTAGTGATGTCTAGCATCACACCGTCCTTTTCGGAAATCGTTGCATTATTTTAGTCCAAACATTGGCTCGCAAATGGTCAGTTGACTCGCTAACCGTCGTTCGTCCTGGACGCGTACTCACGGCTCTGAGCCGCCTTGGCCACCCTTCCCAGCCAGTGTGCCATTGTTTACCAATGAGCGACAGTCCCCCCACATGTTCATACAAAATATTTCATAATATTCCATTCATTTTAGTGCTTGCAAGTGCTAAACAAGCTACCATGGCTCCAAAGAAAGCTCCTAGTGCCAAGCCTTTGGTAAAGAAGGTAAGAAATACGATTGAATTTAAGAAAAACATCACTGAACAATATGAAAGTGGCGTACGTGTGGCCGAACTGGCCAGGATGTATGACAAATCCCGTACAACCATATCTTCCATCGTGGCCAAGAAAAGGGAAATCAAGGAAGCTGTTGTTGCAAAGGGGGTAAATATGCTGACAAAAATGAGATCACCAGTACTCGAAGAGGTTGAGAAGTTATTATTGGTGTGGATAAACGAGGAGGAAGAGAGATGGAAGAAGGTGCTTTCTTCAGAAATTAAGGAGATTTTTGAAATGTGGGGTAGGATGGAAAGATTTATGGAGAAACATCACCCTGAGAAGGATGTTGCAAGCCATATCAGCAACTTGTACAATGACAGAGTCTTGGCCCATTTTAGGGAAGTTTTAAAGAGATGCCAGAAACAGAGCTCTCTGGACACTTTTTTTGCGAGACAGGACTCCAGTGACTCTCAAGCTGGTCCTAGTGGCATTAAGAAACAGAGAAGTATGTAACCTCAGAAAAGGACTGGGTACCTGAGGTGCTGATGGAAGGGGATTCCCCTTCCAAACAGTAACTAATCCAATCTCTCTCCTCCTCCAGTCTTCCAGACACTAAGAAGAATTGCCAATAAAGATAAGTGTTATGCTGTTAATGTTTCATTCATCATGTCCCACTGTATTGTTTATGTACTACATCTATATTTCATGTAAAAATTTTTTTGTTTTAACCCTTTCAGGGTTTCCGACGTACTAGTACGTCTTATGCGCCAGGGTTTTTGACGTACTAGTATGCATAAATTCTACTGCCTTCAAATCTCACGGGAAAAGGCTGGTAGGCCTAGATGTGAGAGAATGGGTGTGTGTGGTTGGTGTGCGCGGTAGAAAAAAAATCTGGGACCCAGTGGTGCATTGTGGGAACACCATCTTTGTAAACAATGTCCACCATGCCTCGCGGTAAGAAGTTCCTCACTCCTTGGGAAATTGGGACACTTTTGTTCCCCAGTGACAGTTCTAATACAGATGGACGTAACAGTGAAGATGAGTTTCAAGAGTTTGGTGAGGTTGTGATCGAAACTAATGACCATAATAGCAGTAATAGTGAGGAAAACCCAAACGACTGTCAGCCTTCCACCTCTGCTGCTGGGCCGTCTTGTTCATGTTCAGTTGTACGAGAATCAAAGACGAAACTACTATTTTCCCAAATCCCGGACTCAGATGTGAGCATTGGTGTTGATAGTGATAGTGAATATGAACTACAAGCTCTTGAAAACAGTTCCAGTAGTGATAGTGAAGTGGAATATTCTCCAGTGAAGCGTCAGTATATACGACAATATATGCGCTCTGGTAGTATGCCATATGCTATTCCAAGGGGGAAGGAGTACAACTCGGAGTACATCCCGTGGCTGTACAACAGGAACAGACAGTGAAAATGAAGATGATAGTGTTGCAATTGGGATGGAAAATGTGCATGGTGGTGGCAGTGGTGGTGCCGGCCATGAGGCACAAGCAGTGGGCCATGCTGCCACCCATGCCGCTGCCTCAGCTGATCTACAACAAAGGCCACAATCCTCCACCCACCCACCACATCAGCCTCCACAACCACAAACTCCACAACCACAACCACCTGTCAATGTCCAGTACCCACCAGCAGACCTCACCTGGGATTGGCAGGAAGCTGTCAATTTTGTTCCAAATCCCCACCAGTGTGATGAAAGCCAAAGTGGAATATGGTCATGTTGTACACTGGGGAACAATACCACTGAACTGGAATGTTTCGATTTATTCTTTGACGAGCCCCTGATGGAAATTATTGTCAGGGAAAGCAACAGATACTACGAGTACACCATGGCAAACACAATACTTTCACCAAAATCACATCTACACAAGTGGAAGGATACAACTGTGGCTGAGATGTATCTTTTCTTTGCCACAATAATGCTTATGCTACATGTGTATAAACACAGTGTGAAATCATACTGGTCAACAGACCGCCTGATTGCAACCCCAGGTTTCAGTATATAATGGGAGTGAATCGATTTGTGCTACTATTACGTATGTTTCACTTCTCAGACAAAACCAGGCCTGACAGAAACGACAGGTTATATAAAATTAGGAATATGTGTATCTGAAAGAGAAATTCAATATGTATTTTTATCTCTTCAGGAAGCTTGTAATTGATGAGTCTTTGATTCTGTTCAAAGGAAGACTCTTTCAAGCAGTACATACCAAGCAAGAGGAAACGCTTTGGTATAAAGTTGTTTGTGTTTTGTGATTGCTACAGTGGTCTTGTATTGGATATTATTGTGTACACTGGAAGTTATACATTGTAAAATACCAGGAAGTTATTGGGCATCTCTGGTGATGTGGTTAGAACAATGATAGAACCATACCTTGGTAAGGGGCATATATTATATACTGATAACTGGTACACAAGCCCCTCACTCAGTGATTTTTTGCGAGTGAACATCACAGCACAGATGTGTGGCACAGTGTGCGCAATTGTAAACATATGCCCAGGTTCGACGCTGGCACTCGTAGACGTGAGGTCCAGGCATTTGCTGCCCATGACATCATGGCATTTCGGTGGCATGACAAACAAGATGTCACATTGTTGTCATCAGTTCACCCTAATGAAATGACAAACACTGGCAGGCAGCATAGAGACAGCAATGAACCCATTCTAAATCCTGCAGCTGTGATTGATTACACCCTCAATATGCACTCACTGGACAAATGTGACATGCAGATTGGGTTTGCTGATTGTGTTCGCAAGAGTTACAAGTGGTACATAAAACTCTTTTTCCATCTTCTGGACATTTCCATGCTCAATGCTTATAATATGTATAAGATGAGGACCAGAAACAAACTGCCATATGGCAAATTCTGTTTGTCTGTCATCAGACAAATAGTATTCAAGTACCAAAGAACAACACCTGCAATAGAAAACCGCCCACTAAATTATCAACTACCTTCTCGTCTGTAGCATGGTGATCACTTCCTAGTAAAACTGCCTGCTCATGCTTTCAAGAAAAAGGCTCAGAAGAGGTGTTACATCTGTGCACATAAAAAAAATGCCCACACCAACACAGAGACACTCGTTTTATGTGTGAGGAGTGTAAAATACCACTGTGCATGACACCATGTTTCAAAGAGTTCCACAGGCTGCAGAACTTCCAGAAACATTCCCTGTGACTGTATATGTGTATATAAAATATAGAAAAATAGTAATAAACAACATTTCATACTGTTTGTGTGTGTAAACAACAATTATAAACAATATAAGGACAACAGTGTTTATGCAGTTATTGTGTAGTAAAGAAAGAGAAAAAACTTACAAAATAGTGCTCATATTGGTCTCACAGGCCATAAAAGTTACTTGTAAAAAAATGAAAGAAAATAATACCAAAAACTAAATAAACTAAAACTGGGTGACCGGCAGTCGGCGACATTACCATATGCCGGTCATTTTCTGTCGACTTCACGCCTCCATATCTCGGTAAGTATTGATGGTAAAAAATTTATGTTTAGCCTACAAGATTTAAAAAAAAAAAAAAAAAAAAAAAAAATCATAAATAATTTTTTTTTTAAATTTTGGCAACCCTGAGAACAAGTCTGGGAGAGGGCCTGTCGACCCTGAAAGGGTTAATACTTCTGGGTGTCAGGAACGGATTAATTGTATTTACATTATTTCTTACGGGGAAAACTGATTCGAAAATCGTCTTTTTCGATAATCGTCACACTTCCAAGAACGGATTAACGGCGATAAATGAGGGACCACTGTACCTGCTAATCAGGTCCTCACTCCTACGTCTGCCAACATCGTTGCCTCCAGCACTGAGACAGACAATAGGATTGCTCCCATTACCTCTCGTGATGCCATCCAGACGGCTAACAATATCCTTCATCCCAACCCCAGGAAAAAACACACAAACTCGAATCCTTCAAGCAGAATGCCCTATCCATGTACCTAATCTGGCTATCCCCAACAACAACAATGTTTTTACCTTCCTTGGCGTCTTGATGTTCCCAGTAGTCGACTCACAGTCGTCAGGTAGCACTACACCTTCACTTGTGGAATTCGTCAAAATATTCTCGATGGTCTTTGTTGGCGTTTCTAGGGATGCCTCACTCACATCTGCCAATGCTTCCTTGGTGCTCATTGTGACATTCCCATTAGAACACCCACATTCATCTGGTAGCAACGAAAATGGGTTGGAAGTTTCCACAGTAGTCTTCTGGTTCCTCGTTGTTTCTGCCTCTCCAACAGTCTTCTTGATCCTCAGCTTGGTTCCATGTTGCCTGGCCAATGACCAAGTTCCCCTCTTAACCTGGGGACTCACAACATGAGGATTACTACGAATCCTCTTGTTCTCCTCCGTTAATCACCGTATCTCCAGCTTAGCAACCCTAAGCTCTTCTTTCAGCTGCTGGTAAAGTTGCTCAAGAGAGGTATCCTGGTTCAGATTCACAGAGATCACACAACCAGGTCTTCACAGAGCTAAGTACACGTCACCACTGGAGTTAAGTACACGTCACCATTATCATATTATCTATTAACTCGTGTGCAAGTCCCATTCAAATCCAACCCCTCTCACTCGTGTATTTATCCAAACTAAATTTGAAAGTATCCAAGGTTTTAGCCTCAATAACCCTACTAGGCAGACTGTTCCACTCATTAACTACCCAATTTCCAAACCAATACTTTCCTATATCCTTTCTAAATCTAAACTTGTCTAATTTGAATCCATTACTGTGGGTTCTCTCTTGGAGAGAGATCTTCATGACCTTATTTATATCTCCTTTATTAACCCGTAAACGGTCCAATCGTATATATACGTTTTTACCGCTAGTGTCCCAAACGTATATATACGTTTTATGTGTCATACATTTAACATTGCCACGATAAGCCTGAGTCACCTAGACATGAGCGAATGGGTGTGCGCACTCACTGTGTGCCATATTAAAATAATTGGGGATGCCTGGGTACCATATGCTCTTTTTTCCTATTAAAAACAAACGATTTTTTTTTCTCAAAAAATTTGGGGCACTACGGTAGATAACGTATATACAGTGGACCCCCACATACCGTTGGCCTTACATAACGTTAAATCCGCATACCAATACATTTTATCGCTAAGATTTTGCCTCGCATACCGCTAAAAAACCTGCTCAACGCTGTTCGTCCGAGACACGTCTAATGTGTGGCCTGAGCCAGCCTCACATGTTCCGCCAGTGGCATTGTTTACAAGCCAGCCTCCGCGGTAACATCCAAGCATACAATCGTAACATTTCGTATTATTACAGTGTTTTTGGTGATTTTATCTGCAAAATAAGTGACCATGGGCCCAAGAAAGCTTCTAGTGCCAACCCTGTGGTAAAAAGGGTGAGAAATATTATCGAAATACTGTGGTACCATGGTCAACTGCTGATGCTGCTGCTGCTGTAGCACTGTCAGCTGCTGCTGCTGTAGCACCGTCAGCTGCTGCTGTAGCACCGTCAGCTGCTGCTGCTGCTGTACCACCGTCAGCTGCTGCTGCTGCTGTACCACCGTCAGCTGCTGCTGCTGCTGTACCACCGTCAGCTGCTGCTGCTGCTGCTGTACCACCATCAGCTGCTGCTGCTGTACCACCGTCAGCTGCTGCTGCTGTTGTAGTACTGTCTGCTGCTGCTGCTGCTGCTGCTGTAGTACCATCTGCTGCTGCTGTAGCATTGTCTGCTGCTGCTGTAGCATCGTCTGCTGCTGCTGTAGCACTGTCAGCTGCTGCTGCTGCTGCTGCTGCTGCACTGTCAGCTGCTGCTGCAGCACTGTCAGCTTCTGCTGCTGCTGTAGCACCGTCAGCTGCTGCTGCTGCTGTAGCATCGTCTGCTGCTGCTGTAGCATCGTCTGCTGCTGCTGTAGCACTGTCAGCTGCTGCTGCTGCACTGTCAGCTGCTGCTGCAGCACTGTTAGCTGCTGCTGCTGCACTGTCAGCTGCTGCTGCAGCACTGTCAGCTGCTGCTGCTGCTGTAGCATCGTCTGCTGCTGCTGTAGCATCGTCTGCTGCTGCTGTAGCATCGTCTGCTGCTGCTGTAGCACTGTCAGCTGCTGCTGCTGCACTGTCAGCTGCTGCTGCAGCACTGTCAGCTGCTGCTGCTGCTGTAGCACCATCAGCTGCTGCTGCACCACCGTCAGCTGCTGCTGCTGCTGTACCACCGTCAGCTGCTGCTGCTGCTGCTGCTGCAGTACCATCTGCTGCTGCTGTAGCATTGTCTGCTGCTGCTGTAGCACTGTCAGCTGCTGCTGCTGCTGTAGCACTGTCAGCTGCTGGTGCTGCTTTAGCACTGTCAGCTGCTGCTGCTGCTGTACCACCGTCAGCTGCTGCTGCTGCTGTAGTACTGTCTGCTGCTGTAGTACCGTCTGCTGCTGCTGCTGTAGTACCGTCTGCTGCTGCTGCTGTAGTACCGTCTACTGCTGCTGCTGCTGCTGCTGTAGTACCGTCTGCTGCTGCTGCTGCTGTAGTACCATCTGCTGCTGCTGTAACATCGTCTGCTGCTGCTGTAGCACTGTCAGCTGCTGCTGCTGTAGCATTGTCAGCTGCTGCTGCTGCTGCTGTAGCACCGTTGTTGGTGTGGCTTATTGAGAATACCAAGAAACAATTAACCCCAGAGGGTTAGCTACCCAGGATAACCCAAAAAAGTGTGTCATCGAAGACTGTCTAACTTATTTCCATTGGGGTCCTTAATCTTGTCTCCCAGGATGCAACCCACACCAGTCGACTAACACCCAGGTGAACAGGGAAAAACGCCTGGAACTAGTGCTCATATTGGTGAATTTAAAGCCAGCAAAGGTTGGTTTGAGAGATTTAAGAATCGCTGTTGCTGGATCAGTCAGCTGTTGCTGGATCAGTCAGCTGTTGCTGGATCAGTCAGCTGTTGCTGGACCAGTCAGCTGTTGCTGGACCAGTCAGCTGTTGCTGGACCAGTCAGCTGTTGCTGGATCAGTCAGCTGCTGCTGCACCACGGTCAGCTGTTGTTGCACCATCAGCTGTTTCTGAACATGACTCGTCCCGAACCTGTCCGTCCAGCCTGAGTGCCTGCCTTGCCGTCATTGTTTACAAGCCAGGGTGGCTGGTTGCATGCATACATTCGATACATTTTGTATTATTCCATTATTTGTAGTGCTTATAACTGCTAAATAAGCCGCCATGGGCCCAAAGAAAGCTTCTAGTGCCAACCCTGTGGTAAAAAGGGTGATAAATACTATCGTACCACAGTCAGCTGCTGGTGCACCACAGCTGCTGCTGCACCACAGCTGCAGCTGCACCATGGTCAGCTGTTGCTGCACCCAGCTGCTGCTGCACCATGGTCAGTTGCACCACAGCTGTTGTTGTTGCTGCACCACCATCAGCTGTATTACTCGAAGATGTGGAGTGTGTGTTGTTGGTGTGGCTTAACGTGAAACAATTACCGAGAAACAATTAACCCCAGAGGGTTAGCCACCCAGGATAACCCAAGAAAGTCAGTGCATCATCGAGGACTCTCTAGAGAGAGATTTAAGAATCCTAGTGACATACACAGTGTGATAAGGCCTGTTCTGGAAGAAAATGCCAAACAGGACCTACAGCACTCAGGAGGAAAAGGCACTCCCAGGACACAGTGTCTCATCAGTCATTGCTGCATCTTCAATAAAGGTGTCATTTATTCTTCATTTAGTAGAGTAGTACATGCACAATATATATTGTGCATGTACTACTCTACTATTGTGCATGTATCCTTCTCTTTGTGTGTAGGAAAATGTATATTTCATGTGGTAAATTTTTTTTTTCATACTTTTGGGTGTCTTGCACGGATTAATTTGATTTCCATTATTTCTTATGGGGAAAATTCATTTGCATAACGATAATTTCGCATAACACTGAGCTCTCATGAACGGATTAATATCGTTATGCAGGGGTCCACTGTATATACGTTTGGACCGTTTATGGGTTAATAACCATCTTGCACTTATACACTTCGATCATGTCTCCCCTCATTCTTCGTCTAACAAGTGAATGCAATTTAAGGGCTTTCAGTCTTTCTTCATAAGGAAGATTTCTAATGCTTTGTATTAATTTTGTTATTCTATGCTGAATGTTTTCTAACGAATTTATGTCCATTCTGTAATAGGGAGACCAGAACTGAGCTGCGTAATCTAGGTAAGGCTTTACTAATGATGTATACAGCTGTAATATAACCAATGAACTTCTGTTGCTTACACTGCTTGATATGAATCCCAGTAATCTGTCTGCCTTATTACATAGCAAAAACTTATGAATACTCACACTAAGTGGGATAAAAAAAAAAAGACTACAAATACTACCATGATTTATTTACAAATATTTACAAATACTACTACGGTTTACTCACACGATTCTCAAAGAACATAAGAATGGAGGAACACTGCAGAAGGCCTACTGGCCCATACAAGGCAGGTCCTTATCAAAACAACCTCTACCCAAGAATTTACTCCCATACCCAATGACACCAATCAAACCCAGCCCCTCCCACTTATTTATTTGTCCAATCTCTTTTTAAAGCTACCCAAGGTCCTACCCTCGATCACCCTATCCGGAAGATTGTTCCACGCATCCACAACTCTGTTAGAAAACCAGTACATACTTACCTATGTCCTTTCTAAATCTAAATTTATCCAACTTAAATCCATTATTTCTGGTTCTTACCTGGTTCGACACCCTCAGTAATTTATTAATATCTCCTTTGTTTATGCCCGTCATCCACTTATACACTTCAATGATATCTCCCCTCATTCTACGTCTCTCCAGAGAGTAGAGATTTAAGGCTTTAAGTCTATCTTCATACGGGAGATTCCTTACACAGTAAATCATTTTAGTCATTCTTCTCTATATGTTCTCCAACGAGTCTACAGTGGAACCTCAAATTTCGAACTTAATCCATTCCAGGAGCTAGTTCTAAATTCGAAAAGTCTGAAATTCCAAGCAATATTTCCCCTAAGAAATAATGGAAATACAATTAATCCGTTCCAGAAACCCAAAAATATTCACAAAAAAAAATACATTTTATAGAGATTAATTACAGTTTTACATACACACAACAAATGTGCTATATTCTTTAATTATGTATAGTAATATAAAATTTAACATTTTAACTACTTTATGAAATTGTGATGGCATCTGGAAGATAGAGGAGTTGGGTTAATGTATTGGAAGGAGAAATCCCATCCATGAGGACTTCGTATCAAGCCTCTCTGAGGTTTGCTTCCCATCTCTTATTTTAATGCACTGGGACACTTGAGAATCATTGGACCCAGTACTCACAAAATAACTGTCTACAGTCCTCTGTTTCTGTCTCACAAAATAACTATCCACAGTCATCTGTTTGTCTCACAAAATAACTGTCCACAATCATCTGTCTCAAAAAACAACTCCACAGTCTGTTTCTGTCTCACAAAATAACTGTCCACAGTTGTCTGTTTCTGTCTCACAAAATAACTGTCCACAGCTGTCTGTTTCTGTCTCACAAAATAACTGTCCACAATCGTCTGTCTCACAAAATAACTCCACAGTTGTCTGTTTCTGTCTCACAAAATAACTCCACAGTCGTCTGTTTCTGTCTCACGAAATAACTCCACAGTCGTCTGTTTCTGTCTCACAAAATAACTCCACAGTCGTCTGTTTCTGTCTCACAAAATAACTGTCCACAATCGTCTGTCTCACAAAATAACTCCACAGTCGTCTGTTTCTGTCTCACAAAATAACTCCACAGTCGTCTGTTTCTGTCTCACAAAATAACTGTCCACAGTTGTCTGTTTCTGTCTCACAAAATAACTGTCCACAATTGTCTGTTTGTCTCACAAAATAAATCCACAGTTGTCTGTTTCTGTCTCACAAAATAACTCCACAGTCGTCTGTTTCTGTCTCGCAAAATAACTGTCCACAGTCGTCTGTTTCTGTCTCAAAACTGTCCACAATCGTCTGTCTCACAAAATAACTCCACAGTTGTCTGTTTCTGTCTCACAAAATAACTCCACAGTCGTCTGTTTCTGTCTCACAAAATAACTCCACAGTCGTCTGTTTCTGTCTCACAAAATAACTCCACAGTCGTCTGTTTCTGTCTCACAAAATAACTGTCCACAATCGTCTGTCTCACAAAAAACTCCACAGTCTGTTTGTCTCACAAAATAACTGTCCACAATCGTCTGTTTGTCTCACAAAATAAATCCACAGTTGTCTGTTTCTGTCTCACAAAATAACTCCACAGTCGTCTGTTTCTGTCTCGCAAAATAACTGTCCACAGTCGTCTGTTTCTGTCTCAAAACTGTCCACAATCATCTGTCTCACAAAATAACTCCACAGTTGTCTGTTTCTGTCTCACAAAATAACTCCACAGTCGTCTGTTTCTGTCTCACAAAATAACTGTCCACAGTTGTCTGTTTCTGTCTCACAAAATAACTGTCCACAGTTGTCTGTTTCTGTCTCACAAAATAACTGTCCACAGTCGTCTGTTTGTCTCACAAAATAACTGTCCACAGTTGTCTGTTTCTGTCTCACAAAATAACTGTCCACAATTGTCTGTTTGTCTTACAAAATAACTTCATAGTCGTCTGTTTCTGCCTCACAAAATAACTGTCCACAGTCCTCTGTACATCCTGGCAAGCTCAACAAGTCTCACTCCAATCTCATACTTCTGTATTATTTCCTTCTTCACATCTATGGTGTTTCTCACTTTCTTTACCACAGGGGTACTGCTAGCAAGTTTCTTTGGGCCCATGGCAGCTTATTTCACAGCCCCACAAGCACTAAACACAATTAAACAATCGTAAAATGTGTGAATGAGATCGCTGGTTAGTGTTCACTCAAGCATAAACAAAGCTAGACTGCTCACGGCGCCTGCACGGGGACGCGGACAGAGCGGGCCAGTGGACAGGCCCCGTACCCGGCGGTCCAAAAATAGGGGCGGGTTCGATAATAGGGACACAGTTTGTCCGAGAAAATGGTCTTATTTTCGAAACGTTCGATATGTGATACGTTCGATTTTTGAGGTTCCACTGTATATCAATCCTTTAGTAAGGAGACCAAAACTGAGTGGCATAATCAAATAAGGTCTCACTAGTGATGTATAGAGCTGTAAAATAACTTTTGGACTTCTGTTACTTATACTTCTTGAGATAAATCCGAGTAATCTGTTAGCCTTGTTGTGCACACTTAGGCACTGCTGTCTTGGCTTTAGATTTCTGCTTACCATGACTCCCAAGTCCTTTTCACATTCTGTATGATCAAGCCAGTAAGAGTTGCTTACTGCAGCCGCAGCAAGCAGCAACAAGGCTGCTCCTATATCTTGCCGTCCCCTGGGCCTATCCGAACACCAGTGATGGCCAAATTGCAAGTAGTGCTGCAACATGCAAGGAGCCTATAGTGATGTGAAAACTGATGATGACAACAACGAAATGGACTAAATATGACAAAAGAGGGACCGGCATTCAAGTACCAGACCTTCTGCCAGACGTGAACCAGACATGAGACATTTTCTACTACAATGAAATAACTGACCTCCATATCAACTGCACTAGTGATCAACGGGAAGACAACATGGCAGAAAACATGATCAACAAAACTCCAAGGAAATGACAGGTCTGTAGGACTTTTTTCCCCTCGGTGCCAAACGAGGGAAAGAATTAAGCATTTAAACATGGCTGACCGGCATCCAAACACCAACTACTGCCAGATGTACAACTAGCGAAGTGAAATTCTCATCTTTACTGACGTTCATCTGTACTGACAGTAGCATCATATCTGTACCACCATCATATCACCTGTACCAGTGCTAACACAGGAGACATCGTCAAATCAACAATACAAAACTCCAAGGTTATAGGATGGTTATCCCTCAGTGCCAGTCGTGGGAAATAAGTGAATAGTTAAACAGTCAAGGTTAATGTTTTAGTAGCCGTTATGGGGCTATAGGACCCAACATGTATTTATGTATCTGTAACAGTTACTCTGGAATACCTAATTATATTGAATTGATGGGGACTCAGCTCTAAATGTCATAAGGGCAGATCACTCTTATGGCTGTAAAGCAGCTGAGTCAAGCCTGTTTTTCTTAATATAATAAGTTATACTATAGACACACACACAATTTAAGTAAGTAGTTTATAAAGTTGTATTTCTTTTTATAAAAGTAAAATTAAGGTGTGGTAGAATTGTGGTAACTGGAGAATTGTGCTTGGCAACAGTCTTTTGTTTTTTGGTGGGTGTGGGAGGAGCTGAGCTAGGCCCCTCCCTCTCTCTCACTTTTTTGTTGACTTCAAACTGGAAGGACCTCTGGGTCCTCCTATTTTTGGAGGGCATTATGTGTGCTCCAGGGGTGAGTTTTTATAACTAAAGTTGTGGCCATCATACCCAGGGTGACTAAAGTGTGTCAAAACACTGGTTACCCCAGAGTTTAGTCAAGAAGAGAGAAGGGCATTGTTGAGATGCACCAAGTGGACTATCCTAGGAGAGCAGCTAAGGGGTGTGCAGGCTTATGTTTTGAATATGTGAGTGCTGTAATTGTATATTCTGTACATATCTATTTAGAATACAGTTATATTTTTATAGTAGTGGTTTAACCCTTTGACTGTCGCGGTCGTATATATACGTCATAGGAGATACTGTGTTTGACGTATCTATACGCATAAATTCTAGCGGCTTCAAATCAAGCAGGAGAAAGCTGGTAGGCCCACATGTGAGAGAATGGGTCTCCATGGTCAGTGTGCACCATATAAAAGAAATCGGGAAGCCAGTGGTGCATTGTGGGAATACCATTTCAGTCGTCCTTTTTCAGCATGTCTAGCAGTAAGAAATACAGTGGACCCCCGCATACCGTACGCATCACATAACGTTCAATCCGCATACCGCTCGCTTTTATCGCAAAAATTTTGCCTCGCATACCACTCAAAAACCCGCTCACCGCTCTTCGTCCGAGACGCGTCCAATGTGCGCCCTTAGCCAGCCTCACATGTGCCGCCGGTGGCATTGTTTACCAGCCAGCCTCCTCGGTAACATCCAAGCATACAATCGGAACATTTCGTATTATTACAGTGTTTTTGGTGATTTTATCTGCAAAATAAGTGACCATGGGCCCCACGAAAGCTTCTAGTGCCAACCCTACAGCAATAAGGGTGAGAATTACTATAGAGATGAAGAAAGAGATCATTGATAAGTATGAAAGTGGAGTGCGTGTCGCCGACCTGGCCAGGTTGTACAAGAAACCCAAATCAACCATCGCTACTATTGTGGGCAACAGAAAGGCAATCAAGGAAGCTGTTCTTGCCAAAGGTTTAACTGTGTTTTCGAAACAGAGATTGCAAGTGATGGAAGATGTTGAGAGACTCTTATTGGTGTGGATAAATGAAAAACAGCTAGCAGGAGATAGCGTCTCTCAAGCGATCATAAGCGAAAAGGCTAGGAAGTTGCATGAGGATTTAATTAAAAAAAATGCCTGCAACTAGTGATGATGTGAGTGAATTTAAGGCCAGCAAAAGTTGGTTTGAGAGATTTAAGAAGCGTAGTGGCATACATAGTGTGATAAGGCATGGTGAGGCTGCCAGTTCGGACCACAAAGCAGCTGAAAAATATGTGCAGGAATTCAAGGAGTACATAGACAGTGAAGGACTGAAACCTGAACAAGTGTTTAATTGTGATGAAACAGGCCTGTTTTGGAAGAAAATGCCAAGCAGGACCTACATTAGTCAGGAGGAAAAGGCACTCCCAGGACATAAGCCTATGAAAGACAGGCTTACTTTGTTGATGTGTTCCAATGCTAGTGGTGATTGCAAAGTTAAGCCTTTATTAGTGTATCACTCTGAAACTCCCAGACCGTTCAGGCAAAAGAATGTCCTCAAGGAGAATTTGTGTGTGCTGTGGAGGGCAAACAGTAAGGCATGGGTCACTAGGGACTTTTTCTATGACTGGTTACACCATGCATTTGCCCCCAATGTGAAAGATTACCTAACTGAAAAGAAATTAGAACTTAAGTGCCTCCTGGTGTTAGACAATGCCCCTGGTCATCCTACAGACGTGGCAGAGCGACTTTATGGGGACATGAAATTCATTAAGGTGAAGTTTTTGCCTCCTAATACCACTCCTCTCCTGCAGCCCATGGACCAGCAGGTTATTGCAAACTTCAAAAAACTGTACACAAAAGCTCTGTTTGAAAGGTGCTTTGTAGTGACCTCAGAAACTCAACTGACTCTAAGAGAGTTTTGGAGAGAGCACTTTAATATCCTCAATTGTGTAAACCTTATAGGTAAGGCTTGGGAGGGAGTGACTAAGAGGACCTTGAACTCTGCTTGGAAGAAACTGTGGCCAGAATGTGTAGACAAAAGTGATTTTGAAGGGTTTGAGGCTAACCCTGAGAATCCTATGCCAGTTGAGGAATCCATTATGGCATTGGGAAAGTCCTTGGGGTTGGAGGTTAGTGGGGATGATGTGGAAGAGTTGGTGGAGGAGGACAATGAAGAACTAACCACTGATGAGCTGATAGATCAACTTCAACAGCAAGAGGCCAGACCTGAGGAAACTGGTTCGAAGGAGGGGAGAGAGAAATTGAAGAAATTGCCTACTACAAAGATTAAGGAAATCTGTGCAAAGTGGCTTGAAGTGCAAACCTTCATGGATGAAAATCACCCTCACACAGCTATTGCAAGCCGTGCTGGTGATTATTACACTGACAATGTTGTGAAACACTTTAGGGAAGTCATAAAGGAACGAGAGGTACAGGCCACTATGGACAGATATGTTGTGCGAAAGAAGTCCAGTGACTCTGAAGCTGGTCCTAGTGGCATTAAAAGAAGAAGGGAAGTAACCCCAGAAAAGGACTCGACACCTCAAGTCTTAATGGAAGGGGATTCCCCTTCTAAACACTAACACACACTCCCCTCCTCCCATCCCATCAGTCATCACCAGATCTTCAATAAAAGTAAGTGTCATGTAAGTGTGCATGCCTTTTTCAGTTTGTGTGTATTAAAATTAACATTTCATGTGGTAAAAAATTTTTTTTCATACTTTTGGGTGTCTTGCACGGATTAATTTGATTTCCATTATTTCTTATGGGGAAAATTCATTCGCATACCGATCATTTCATTTCGCATAACAATGAGCCCTCTTGCACGGATTAAAGTCACTATGCGGGGGTCCACTGTATGTGACTCCCCAGCAAATCTTGGACTCTTCTCTTCCCAAGTGATGCTCTAACACATATGGAAGTGTCAGTGAAGATCAATTTCATGATTTCGAGGAGTTTGAGACCAAAAGCAATGGAGGAGGAGGAGGAAGAGGAGGAGGAGGAGGAGGAGGAGGAGGAAGAGGAGGAGGAGGAAGGAAGGAAGGAGGAAGAGGAGGAAGGAAGGAAGGAGGAAGAGGAAGGAGGAAGAGGAAGGAGGAAGAGGAAGAAGAGGAAGGAGGGAGGAGGAGGAAGGAGGGAGGAAGGAGGGAGGAAGGAGGGAGGAGGAGGAAGGAGGAGGAAGGAGGAAGGAGGAAGGAGGGAGGGAGGAGGGAGGGAGGAGGGAGGAGGAGGAAGGAGGAGGAAGGAGGAAGAAGAAGAAGAAGAGGAGGAGGAGGAAGAATAGGAATAATAATAATAATAATACCTAATAATAATAATATGTAATAATATGTTCCCTTGAGGCATGAAAACAGTTCACCCCATGACAGTGACAAGATAAGGGGAGATAACATCTGATACGAGCTGACCTTTGATGAGCGTAAACGAGGGTGGAGGGAGGGGGGCAGCTGTCTATCTGTCAAGAGCCAGGAGGAGGAGAAGGAGAAGAAGAAGGAGGAGGAGAAGGAGGAGGAGAAGGAGAAGGAGGAAGAGGAGAAGGAGAAGGAGAAGGAGGAGGAGGAGGAGGAGGAGGAGGAGGAGGAGGAGGAGGAGGAGGAGGAGGAGGAGACAACGATGAACAAACATTTGTCTGTGTCTATTTGTCTGTCTGCCAAGCTCCCTGTCTATCCGTCTAGCTCTGTCTCAGAGAGAGCCACAAGACTGTCATCATCACGTTTACTCACATCTTCAAGCAGAGTGTAGCACTTTGTCTGGATTTTTTGGGTTATCCTAGGTAATTTACACTATGTATACTTGTATTTATGTGTACCTGTGAGACAGAGATAGACAGAGAGAAAGAGAGAGACAGATTGAAAGAGATAGAATGAGGGAGAAAGATAATTAGATAGAATGGAGGGGAAGCAGCATCCGACCCCATTGTTTTGACAGGCGGGAGGGGGAGTGAGTAATGAGACTATGTCATTTTGACAGCTGCCGACTCCTGACTCAAAAAAAAAAAAAAAATAAGCCACACACTCCCACCCAAGACAAGCTTGCTGAATGGTGATAATAGCAGTTTTATGAAAGTATCTAGTGACTATATATGTGTATATATATTATAGAAGCAAGAAGGGAAGGCAGGAATGAAGGAAGGACTAGATGAAAGGAAGGAAAAAAGTAAAGAAGGACAGATGAAGGAATGTAGGAAGAGAGGTGGAATGCCCTCCAGGTAGCCTCCAGGTAGGAAAGGAATGAAGGAAATTAGGAAGGAAGGAATGATGACACACGACCATTTACCTAGGATAACTACATAACACAACTGCCTGCTAATACTTTGAAGAAAACTGCTCAGACGAGGTATTTTGTCTTTGCACATAAAAAAAAACTTCCACAAAAATGCACACACTGATTTTATGTGTGAGGAGTGTAAAACACCATTGTGTATGACACCATGTTTTATGAGTGAGGAGTGTAAAACACCACTGTGTATGACACCATGTTTTATGTGTGAGGAGTGTAAAACACCACTGTGTATGACACCATGTTTTGTGTGTGAGGAGTGTAAAACACCACTGTGTATGACACCATGTTTTATGTGTGAGAGTGTAAAACACCACTGTGTACGACACCATGTTTTATGAGTGAGGAGTGTAAAACACCACTGTGTATGACACCATGTTTTGTGTGTGAGGAGTGTAAAACACCACTGTGTATGACACAATGTTTTATGTGTGAGTGTAAAACACCACTGTGTATGACACCATGTTTTATGTGCGAGGAGTGTAAAACACCATTGTGTATGACACCATGTTTTATGTGTGAGAGTGTAAAACACCACTGTGTATGACACCATGTTTTGTGTGTGAGGAGTGTAAAACACCACTGTGTATGACACCATGTTTTATGTGTGAGAATGTAAAACACCACTGTGTATGACACCATGTTTTATGTGTGAGGAGTGTAAAACACCACTGTGTATGACACCATGTTTCACAGGCCACATAAGTTATGTGAAAAAATAAAATAGTGAAAAAACAACAAACCTTCAAATACAAGTAAACTAAAGTTTACCGGGTGAGCGGCAGTCGCCGCTGTTGCCATACGCGGCTCATTTTCTGCAAACTTCATACCTCTATATCTGGGTAAGTACTGATGTTAAATTTTTTTTTGGGGGGGGACTAAAACAATCAGAAAAATAATCTTAATATTTTCATAAGAAAAATAATTTTTTTTTTTTCGAATATTTTGCGACACCAGGAGACACTTCAGGATTGGACCTTTCGACAGTCAAAGGGTTAAATAACCTGTGAAGAGGGCTGGTGAAAGGATATCAGAGACACTAAGGATGATCAGTCATGATGTAAGTATTACCCTAGACAGATAAGGCCATTAAGTAAAAAGCTACCCCCACACTAGAACATATTGTGAGAACCTTAATGTCAAAGTAATAAGGGACAATAACATAACAGTAGCTGACCTATATTCAGCTGACCAGTGTACAGTGAGAGAATCATAGGAGAAAATGCCAAATATATCTATAAACTCAAGGAAAGTCAGGTTGTAGGTGGCGTTCACTTCCCTCAGTGTTTTAAAAATGGCTGAGTCAGCAGACCAGGTCAGGAGTCAACACGACACAACCCCCGATAAATGGAATTGAGGGGATTTGGAAGGATAAAACCATTGATTAAACCTTTCTGGTCTACCTGAATGGAAAGGAGTTAGAAGTTAATAGGTTAAACCGGACTGTGAAGTGAGGCAGGAAGGGGAGTGTGTAATAAGGGGTTAACTGAAAGGGGTGTGTGAAGTTAAGGGAAAAGTGAGGAGTGAAGAGGGTTTTGAAGAAGAAAATTTACTAGTAATTCAGTGGTGATTGCTAAAGCAGATACAAGGGTGTGCTAGGTGACTGGAAAATAGAAATAAATATTATTGTATATGAGTAAAAGAGCGAAGAGTGAAAATGGCAGCCATTAGGGGGGCACAGGCTGCCATAATTATATTTATCTTTTTCCTTCAATTCCATGAAGAAAGAAATCAGTCATGGGGACTGGAAAAGGCGAATGGAGTAATAGCGCCATGGACAGTAAAAGCCCAACAGTTACCATCCTACCAGAAAAGTTAATGTCACTATCGCTGCAAGGTATGGCAACACCGCATACCCAAACAAAAACATTGGCGCACAGCTCTTATTGTAGCGCTCTTAAGTGGTGATATCCAAATTAATCCAGGACCTCAAACTATTGTGCAGAGGCAAAACAGACAGATAAATGACGGTAATAATGACGGTATAGTAGCTAGGAATGATAACCTTAACTCCATATGTAATGCATACATAGGTCAATGTGAGACAATACAGCCATTATTATCTCAAACATTACCAAACAGGTGCATACACTGTACTAAAGTATGCATGAAAAACAGAAAAGGCACCTTATGTAAAATGTGTAAGGGGTGGGTGCATGATGGATGTACAGTGGACCCCCGGTTAACGATATTTTTTCACTCCAGAAGTATGTTCAGGTGCCAGTACTGACCGAATTTGTTCCCATAAGGAATATTGTGAAGTAGATAAGTCCATTTCAGACCCCCAAACATACACTTACAAACGCACTTACATAAATACGCTTACATAATTGGTCGCATTCGGAGGTGATCGTTATGCGGGGGTCCACTGTATGTACAATTATAGTAACGGTGCCAGAATTCACTTTGTGTGTAACAAATGCACTTTGGCAGTTCCCCTTTGCAATGAGACATGTTTTCCCAAATTTTTAATACAAATGCCCCATTGCCATATATTGAGTTTAAATGTTTTAAAAAACGGGCCTACACTTTTTCATGTCAACACAAGATCCTTTTTCCAAAATTTGGGCAGAGATTAGGATTCTAGCAAAAAAATTAGGCGGCGTTATAACATCCTGAACCTGGTTGGATATACATGATGACACGAGGTCAAAATAGAAGGTTATAATAAAAAACGCTTAGAAAAAAAAGGGGTGGAGTATGTGCCTCATTAAAAAGACTTAGTTTAAACCCAAGACCGTTTTAAATAACAATAAACTGGAGATTTCTATAGTTTGAAGTGCTGCTTCCCAAAACCCAAAAACCCATTTGTGGAACTAGTACCCCCCTCCTCCCCAGGACCATTTTTTATTAGACTTTTCCAGATATTGTCGGGACTTGAAAACAATTGGAGACAATAATACTGGGCGACTTAATATCTGTTTTTCAGCAGAAAAATAACGGGCTATGCAAAAGGCATAACAAATTCTAGGTTTAAATAGTTCACTCAACAATAAAACCCCAAAACCGGGATCACACATTTTCCAGCCACCCTAATTGACCACATATTTTTGAAAACCGCCTAAAACATTAGCGCGGCGTCACACCCCAGCCTTAGGATCTTTCTCTTTTTACTGCCCAGGAAAATCACTGGGGTGGGATAGGCCACACGGGAAAAATAAAAATGAGGAAAACGAAATACAGAAAAAAACAGGGGTAAATAGGCTACAAAATTTTGAGTGGCAGATAAAAAGTTGCAGGATGAAACAATGCCGGGGGAAAAAATTCAAAACAATGTTCACTGTTACCCTTGATAATATTGACCTTTAAAAAAGAGGTTAGGTTTAAAACGAAGAAGCGAACCCAGGATGACACTGACATATTAGATAAATGAAATTCAAGCCAGCGCTAAAAAGTTTTAAAAACAAACGACAGGATATTGCAGCCCTAAAGATTCCAAAGGGTGAGGAACAGGTCGAATTTATAAAAGGAGCAAAGGAAAAGACTATTGTCAAAAATTGAAGAGTAAAGATAACCCCAAAAGCTCTGGCAAAAACTAAAACGTTGGGGTAATCCATAACCAGTAATAGGTCTAACATGTACTCACTATCGATAACAGGTATCCCACAAAACTCAAAGGTGGCAAATTTTTTAAAACCTACTTACACTGTTGATCAACACTAGTAAGAAAACACCATCAAATACCTTTAAACACAACTTGAAAATTTTTCAAACAAAATACCAAAAACGGGGTAACCCAAACATTGTCAACTAGAAATGTATCTCTGACTTTTTCAAAAAGAACTAAAGCGGGTTTAAACCAACAAGAGCTTTGGCCCCCGGTTAACACCCCGTCAAGTTCCTAAAAGATGGTGCTTCTGAACTGAAAATCCCTTTGCTCAAAAATAAACATCAATCCCCACTAATGCCGTACCGGAGGGGTTTTCAAGGAGGCCAGATTTACCCCTACTTCAAGAAAATAGTGGGTCTGAGTAAGCAACTATAGCCGTTAGATACTCAGTATAATACCAAAATTCTAGAAGGGGGGGTGTACCTAAAAGTTTTTAAGTATTTAATGACAACATTCTCCATAGCTATCAACGGCTTTAGAAGATCTTACTAAATCGACCCCTCCCAAATTTAATCTGAGTTACCTGAGAATAAATGTAAAGGGGGAAAACCTCATAGGTGGGGGAACCTTAGACCCCCAAAAAGGCCCTTTTCGATCTGTCAACCAAATATAATTTAAAAAAACCTTCAAGTTTTGGGTATAGGTTCTGTAACGGTTAATTCCCCCCTTAGCAACGGAGAAAATTGCAAAATCAACAAATGGAATCAGAACCCCTCCCAAAATAGCAGTGGATTTCTAAAAGGTAGTATTCTGGTCCCTTATTATTCTTATTTTATGTAAAGACATCCCTTTTCAGGTCAAGTGAAAACTCCTCTGTATGCAGATGACAGTGCTCTTTTAGTGCAGGTAAAGACCCACAAGATGCTAATTTTTTTAACACGGGAACTAAGCCCTGCGCTAATGGTTAGAGGGTTGTAGAAAAAAAACTATCTTTACACCTCGGGGAAACTGAAGCCTTTCTCTTTGGCACGAAACAAACGGAAAGGGGTAAATAATTTAAATTTTCCAATGTAAGGGGGGCCCTCACTTTGGTTTCATCATAAAATATTGGGGAAACCCCTTGCCCGCAGTCAGGAAATTGATAGGGAACATGTAGCAAAGAAAGCTAATGCCAAACTGAAATTTCCCGATAACAAGCACAGTGTCTACCCCACTGAGGGGTCGCAGACCCATGTCTAGCCCTTTAAATGCATATGGTTTCCTTGCTCTTTTAGTTTCTCTGGCCCTTTACAAAAAAACGAAGATAGACGCAATCACCCAGAACAAATGGTAAGATTCATCCTGTTGTAATAATGTTTGGGAGAATTACCGCAAAAGTAAAGAAAAAAGGGCACAATGCAACAATATGACATTTTATTGTGGCAACGTTTCGCTCTCCCCGGGCTTTGTCAACCCAAAAAGGGTTTTACAAAGCCGTTTCGGGTTTGTCTGGGTCCAAAAGAACATGTAGGCCCGAATGAATTACAGCAGTTGGATATCTGAATGTTAAGACAGAGTAAAAAAAAGAAGCTAAAAAGTTTATAAAATTTTTCACAAAGGGCCCGAATATCTTGCTTCAATTTGTCAAGGGTTGGGAAAACCCCAGCAACAAAGTACAGGGGAGAGAGCCAACTTTGTAGTACCCACAGTCATGGCCCCGGGTTCAAAACCTTTTATGTACAGCAATAAAGGAATGGAACGACTGCCACATTCAAAGCCAGCATAGCTGAACCAGTTCAAGAAAATGCCAAAATGTCTGATGAATGATACAAAAGGGAGGGAATGATTTTCTATATTTTTGCTAACTAATGTAAATTTTATTTTTCCTAGAAGACCCCCGTATTGTAGATAGTCTTTTTGACCCTCGTTATAGATGTCTTTTTGTATGAAAGTGATATTTCATTTAAATAATAAAAAATATTATAACCTTTTTATTATAAAAAGGAAAAGGACCCAAGGAAATAATCACTCTGTCGACTTTTTTTGGGTTTCCAGTTTTTTACACATATCTTTATGTAGAAATTCTGTGTAAAGTTTTGTGATTCCCAATAAACTTTTTACCTACTCACCTATTTATGCTTCGAGGTTTTTTCATTTCAAAAGACTAGTACCTTACACTTATCCACATTTAACCCCATTACCACTTCTCAGACCCAAACATTAATTTGTCCAAAACCTCCTGGGGTTCATTGCTACCTTCTCAGAATGGATCATATGGCCTTCTTTGTTACAGCAAATTTGCTCTGCCCCAAACCCCTTTATCAAAATCATTAAGTAAATTATAACAAGAGAGGGCCTAAAACTGATCCCTTTGGAAGCCCCTAGGACAATCCCCATTCAGATTTGACCCATTAAAAGGGCACACTTCTTTTTTTTGGTAAGCCCTGCCTCTATCCATTAGAACTTAACCCCCATACCATGAGCGCCACTTTTTTAAGAACTCTTGTGAGGACTTTATCGAAGACTTTACTAAAATCCAAAAAACAATATCATATTCTTTTTCACTGTCTATGCCTCGAATGTTCTAAGAAAAGTTGGTGAAAGTTTTTTTTTTTCGGCCACCCTGCCTTTTGGTGGGAATCGGCCAGTGTGTAAAAAAAAAAAAAAAAAAAAAAAAAAAATAGCCACTTCCACAACCTGGGACAACACAGTAGGGGTGGATGCAAAACACACTCGTTAATGGGGACTAAGTTTTGTGTATAAAGTTTGCCAAGACGGAGTCCGGCACAGGGGTTAACCCTTTGGGGGGTTTCGGAAGTACTGTACGTTTAAGCGGGGTTTTTTATGTACTAGTACGCTAAAAATTTTGCGCTTTTCAAAACTCGCGGGAAAAGGCGGTAGGGCCCCCAATTTAAAAAGGGTCTAGTGGCCATGTGCATGGGATAAAAAAAAAACCTGCCCGCACACAGTGCATAATGGGAAAAAAAATGACCGTTAAATTTTTTTAATAAAAAAGCGACTTCACACTGTATTTTTGATGGGATTTATTGTTGATTCTATTTTCTTGGTTCATTTTTTAGAATGGAAGACACATCACAAAATTAAAATGATTTTTACTGTTTTTTTTAAGAAAAGTACCCTTTAAATTGAGCTCAAAGTACAGAAAAAGTTCGATTTTTTCCAAAAATTAAAATAAAAAACATCAAGCGTCCAAAACACTCAACTGGTTCTAAATTTTTTTTGCAATGCGCCAATAGATTTTTCCATTTTTTTTCACTAAAAGCAATCTGCATAACAATAACTTTTTTTTTGTGAGAATAAAAATTCTAAGTGGAAAGCAAAAGAATGTAAGAGGGGCCTTGAGACGTGACTAATGAACAGAGGAAATGTCATTTTAGTACCAGGAATGTATTTCTTGTTTGTTCTGGACCCTATTCGGAAATTGGCATTTTTTGAAATTTGTGTGAAATTGGCAAAATTGCTAAATTCTGACCACTGTATTGGATAGTTGAAAATGGTAAATGGGTGGTTTCTTGCACTTATTCAAAAGAAAAAATGTAGTTCTAGCGAAATATTCATGTTTTTTGTCGACTAGTACAGTGGAATGGGCCGAAAATGGGGCTCAAAGTGGTCAAAATCGCCGATGTGTAAACATCGCCGAGACCGCTAACTTCGTGAGAGCATAATTCCGTAAGTTTTCCATCAAATCTCATAATTTTGGTGTCATTATGATCGGGAAAAGATTCTCTATCTTTTCATATGAAAAAATTATTTTTTTTTTTTTAAATTTGGCTGACCCTGAGAACGAGTTTCTGAGAGGGCCTGTCGACCCTCAAAGGGTTAATCTTGTGATGACCCGTCTCTGGCTCCCGAAGGAGAAAGGGTTCTGCAATGTTGCAATGTATGCTGCTCAAGCAATGTTCTGGTCATTCATCTGGTGTGTCTCATAAGCGACAACACCGCATGTACTCCTAACTGTAGACACTTGCGAGGAGGATATGTTGTTATCATGGGCAACAGCTTGTCTGGTTCACTGACTCCATGGTACACTCGTGTGGCCACAGTCATCTCTGGGTCCTCTTTGGGAGGGGATATCAGTGGTAGTTGCCTGCAGTGTCGCAGTAACTTCGCACTCCAGAAGATAGTGTGTTCGGGGCACTGGACAACGTGCTGGCACATCTCCTCAGCCTTGTCTACCATCATTTTAGCTGTGGGAAAGCCCAAGCAAAGCCGATGTACCATCATCTTAGCTATGGGAAAGCCCAAGCAAAGCCGATGGATGGCGGTACACTGCGCTCTGGACCAACTTCTATCATATGGAGGGGGTTCTCCCCGAGTCGCTGCTCGGTACCACTGTTAGAGATGGGGTGTCACCTAAGACCTCCCCTACAAGTTTCATTGCTCTGGCAGCCACCAGTTTGGTCTATTGTAGGCTGATGGTGACAGTAATTCCAACATGTGGATACTCGGTGGCTGCCTTGGCTGCATCATCTGCTGCCTCATTTCCCGGGATGCCAGTATGGCTGGGGATCCAGCTCAATGTCGATCTGTTACCCTGAGCTTCTAAGGCTGTCATTAAGCTCAGAATCGATGTAAGGAGGTGAACACTGTCCTATGGATGGGGATGGGAGAGGGCACTGATTGCAGAGGTGGAGTCAACATGTATGACAGGTCGGAGTTGATGTCATAGGGCATGTGACAATGCCTGCTGAATCGCCACCAGCTCAACTTGAAGGATCGTGCAGTGGTCAGGGAGTTGCCAGCCTTGTGTGTGACCATTGTGGTACAGTCCAGCTACTGCTCTCTTCCTGTCAGGGTCGATAGAACCACCTGTGAAATACACTGTACATGTGCATCCCTCTGCCAGTGCCATGCTTGTCTCAGCATGATTGCTGAGGGTGTCTTGACTTAGAGGTAGGTAGTTGCATGACGCAAACATTGGCCGGATCTGGGCACCAAGGAGGTGGTCACAACTCTTCTCAAGGAGTAGTTGTATATGCAGCAGCTTCCACCCAGCAGCACAAAACAAATAAATCCAGGAGTAGTCAGTGAAGAGAGTTGGATCTCTTGTCATGGTTGTCAATATCCGTCTTCTTAGTGGGGTACCTTGCTGCAGGTGCAGAATCGTGGCTACTTTGCAGGCATTTATGCATCTTACTCTGTCAGCCAGGGAAAGAAGCCGGGCCTCAGATCTGAGACATACTGTGTTGGTCCTGATGGGGGCCCCAAGCATAGTTCTTATTGCCTGGTTTTGTTCGACCTCCACCCTTTGCCTGCTCTGCGGGAAGAGATGAGCTAACGCCGATGCACTGTAGTCAATGAGCGAGCGTATAGCCTGTATATAGCACAAGAGAAGTACAACCTTGCTTGCCCCTACACGGTACCTCGTCATGGCTCTCATGGCGTTGAGTCTGAGTAGAGCACGGGATTTGACATACTCGGCCTGTTTCTGAAAGGTCAGCTTTTTATCAATGTAGATTCCCAAGTATAGGTAGGAGCCTGTCCACTCAAGTTCTATATCCTGAATACGTAATCTATTCATAGGATCTGGTCCCTTGAACATCATTGCAAGAGATTTCTCGGCAGAGCTCTTGAGGCCTAGTTCCTTGCAAGACTGCGTTATTAGGTCCAAAGCTCTTTGGGCCTGTCACTCCAAATTGCCCTTCCCATTCACTACGAGTGCAAGATCATCAGCATAGCTGAGGAGCTGTGTACCACTACGAAAGGGAAGGCTCAAGTTACTGCATAAGGACGTTAAACAGGGTAGGACTAAGCACAACTTGTGGCATGCCGTTTTCCAGGGTTTTAAAGAAAGCAGTCCCAGAAAGCTGACACAGGCCTGTCTGTCCCTAAGGTAGGACTCTATCCTTCCGAGTTAGTACTGCTAGAATTGCTGTGGGGCTGGCTAGCTCAAATGCCTTCTCAAGGTTGAGGTAAACGATGATAGTAGGTTTCTTGTTACTATCAGCAATCTGGCTTAGTGGGGTGGTTATGCACTCTGCTGTACCCACTCCTTTGGTGAAGCCAAATGTGTGATGATGAGGTGTCCAAGTTTCCATAGGAGGCAGTTTAACACCATCCTCTCAGCAGTCTTGGCAAAACAGCTGGTCAGCAATATGGGTCTCATACTCTCTTCAGTGGTGACGTGTACATAGCTCTGTGAAGACCTGTTTGTGTGCTCTCTGTGAATCTGAACCAGGATGCCCTCTCTTGAGCAGCTTTACCAGCAGCTGAGAGAAGAACTCAGAGTTGCTAAACTGGAGATACGGCGATTAACGGAGGAGAACAAGAGATTCGTAGTAATCCACCTGTTGAGTCCCCAGGTTAAGAGGGGAGCTTGGTCAGTGGCCGGCAACATGGAACCAAGCTGAAGATTATGAAAAACGGTTGGAGAGGCAGAAACAACGAGAAACCAGAAGACTGCCGTGGAAACTTCAACTCATTCTCGGTGCTACTGACGAATGTGAGTGTTTCTACTGGGAATGCCACAACGAGCACCAAGGAAGCATTGGCAGACGTGAGTGAGACATACCTAGAAACCCCAACGAAGACCATCGAGAACGTCATGACGAATTCTACAAGTGGTGTAATGCTACCTGGCGAATGTGAGTCGACTACTCGGAGCATCACTACGGCGACGCCAAGGAAGGTAAAAACATTGTTGTTGTTGGGGATAGCCAGATTAGTACATGGATAGGGCATTCTGTTTGAAGGATAGGAGTAGGAGGCAGAGAGTATGTTTTCCTGGGGCTGGATGAAGGATATTGTTAGCGCTTGGATGACATCATGAGAGGTAATGGGAGCAATCCTATTATCTGTCTAAGTGCTGGAGGCAACGATGTTGGCAGACGTAGGAGTGAGGACCTGAATTAGCAGGTATAGGTCAGCAATAGAGATAATTAGGAAGAAGGGTGGGAAACCTGTCATATGTGCATTTTGCCAAGGAGAGGAGTTGGAAATGAATGGTTGTCCAGAGCAATTGGTGTCAATTGCTGGCTGGACAAATACTGTAAGGAAAATGCGGTAACATTCATTGACAACTGGGACCTCTTCTATGGCAGAAATGACATGTATGCCAGGGATGGGGTTCACTTGTCTAGGTGTGGGGTGGAGCCTGCCAACGCAGTGGAGGAGCTGTTAGTCTTTAAACTAGGAATAGTTAGTGGTATGGGTTTTTGGCGGGAAAACTGTGAAGTCGCAGGGTAGTAACATGATACGGGAAAACAAAAATAGGAAAAATGAGGGGATTTGGAAAGCCAGGGGCCTAATTGACAATGACAGTAATAGGTTTAGTGGAAAACAAAAGGAGCAGGGGGGGAAAAATAGGAGGGTCATTAAATATTATTACACAAATAGTCGCGTGCTAAAAATAAGAGGACGGGAAAGTTGCTAGTGCAGGTAACTGGGTTTTTTTGCCATTACGGTGGTTTTTAAAAAAGTCGGGACATGCCGCAAAATGTCAATTCAGGGTTTTAAATTTGTTCCAAGAGAAGAAGTATCGGGAAGGGGGGTGGGGGGGCATTGTATGTCCGGATCGTTTGAACGTGCATAAAAAACGGTATTAATCTGAATAACAATACAGAATCTTTTTTGGATAGTTTTTTCAGAGGGACATAAAAATTTAATTTTAGGTTGATATACCCCCCAAATTTAGATGGGGACCAAGGGAGCTACAGGGGGGAAAATTTGTTGGGGCCCAACAAGGCACGAAAAAGTAGTAATTCTAGGAGACTTTAATTTAAGTATATTGTTTGGGAATTTCTTGACGGGGAAATTTAGAATTACGATTTTTAGAAGTAGTCAGGTTTTTGTTTTTGAAGCAGTTTTGGAAAAAACCTAAAAGGTTAATAACCCTTGACTTATTTTCGGCAAACAAGAACCCCTTGTTAATAATTTAGAATTTTCAGAGGAACTGGGTGCTAGCGCCCACAAATCAATACATTAGAATTGAAATGGAAGTATGATAGTAGGGAAAACTCAGTAACATCCCAGATTTTGCTTGCATTTACGGGGGGCTTGGGAAACCTAAACATCTGTTGACTGGGGTAAGAAAGGGGCATAAATTTGACAGTTTTCGAACACAAACATGCTGCTAAAAGAACTTTATCCCTTTTAAAAGGGAAATAGATAAAATAAAAAGGCCCCAAAAGGGATGAATAATAGGCTGAAATTCTACTGGGGATAAGAAAGGAATTTATAGCTATCAAAAAAGGCGAGGGGCATCTTAGATCAGTAATTGACTTTAAAAGGGAATTAAAAAGGGGATAAAAAAGCAAAAGGGACAAAATTAAAATTGCTGGGATTCAAAAAATAACCCAAAAATTTTTTCCAGGGTTTTGAACAAAAGTCAGAGAAAGTAGGGCCCCTTAAAATAATATGGGGGATCTTTCGACAAAGAAATGAAATTTGGGTCATTTTAAAAAATTTTTTTCCCTCGGTTTTTACACGGAAACACTAATAAATTTTCCGTTTTAAATTTAATTTTTATAGTGGATCAGAAGAAGATAAATATTAAACCAGCACTAGGAAAAGGTTTAAGCAGATAACGACGAAGCAAAAAAATCACCGGGGGCCGATAGGTTTTTTCAAGGGGTTTTAAAAAGGAAACAAAATGGGAATCTGTGAACCTTAACTAATATTTTTAAATTTTTCTCTTCAAACAGGGGCAGTGTCTGATATTGGAAGATGGCTAATTAATTTCCTATTTTTAAAAAAAAAGGGGACAAGTCTTACGCAAATTACCGCCCAAAAGCCCGACCTCAAATTTTAGGCAAATTTCTAGAGTCAATTTAAAACGAGATTTTAAGAAGCCATCCGAAAGCTACTTTATTTAAAGATACTAGCAGGGGTTCACAAAAGGCCGGGGCTTGCTAAATAATTTTTTTAACTTCTTCAGTAAAGCTTTTTAGGCTTTGACCACGATAAGAATTTGATATTATTTAAATTTGATTTTGTAAGGCATTTGATAGAGTTCCGCACCAAAGACGTTGAAAAAGTACAGCTCTGGCATTGGGGGGGGGGTGTCTCGTGGATGAATCATGGCTCACAGAAGGAAGCAAAGAGTGTCCCCCTAAATGGGGGTTAAATCCCCAGTGGGGATCAGTAACAAGTGGGTTCCACAGGGGCGTCTTGGCCCGTTGTTGTTTTTAATATATTCAAAGACTGATGAAGAATTACTGTGATATGGGGAAATTCGCCCATGACACGAAGATAGGAGGATAAGATTCAAGTAGATGTTAGGGAACTTCAGGAATTTAACAAAACTTTCTTGGGCAGAAAAGTGGCAGATGCAGTTTTAATGGTAAATGCAAGGTTTTTAACCGGGGGGTGTCCCTAACCCTAGCACTTTTAAAATTAAATAATTAGAACTTAACCCTACAATTTGGAAAAAGGGCTTGGGGGTTATGGAAGCACAACCTTAAACCAAGACACAATGCCAAGCTACGTAAAAGGCAAAAAGATTACTGGGGTTTTATATCAAGAAATGTAAGCAACAAAAGTTCAGAGGTCATACTGCAGCTTTATACATCATTAGTAAGGCCTCACCTAGATTATGCAGCTCAATTCTGGTCTCCATATTAACAGAATGGCATAAATTCATTAGAAAACATTCAGCGTAGGATGACTAAATTAATACATAGCATTAGAAATCTTCCTTATGAAGAAAGATTGAAGACTCTTAAGTTACATTCACTTGTTAGACGAAGAATGAGGGGAGACCTGATCGAAGTGTATAAGTGGAAGATAGGTATTAATAAAGGGGATATTAACAAGGTCTGTAGGATATCTCTCCAAGAGAGAACCCGCAGTAATGGATTTAAATTAGATAAGTATTAGATTTAGAAAGGACATAGGAAAGTATTGGTTTGGAAATAGGGTAGCAGATGAGTGAACAGTCTACCTAGTGGGTTATTGAGTCTAGGACTTTGGGTAGTTTCAAATTTAGGTTGGATAAATACATGAGTGGGATGGGTTGGATTTGAGTGGGACTTGCACATCAGAGCTTATTTCTTGGGTAGCATTGAAAATTGGGTAGGTCAAATGTTTGTTAGTGGGATGAATTGTAAAGGACCTGCCTAGTATGGGCCAACAGGCCTGCTGCAGTGTTCCTCCTTTCTTATGTTCTTATACTGCCTGGGTCCTTGGGCTTTGGAACTGGTACAATGGTAGCCTTCTTCCAAGCTGTTGGGAGTGTCCCAGCCCTCCATGACTTGTTTATGATGTCTGGTATGGCCTCCCATCCCCTCTGACCAGCCCGTGCAATCATGGAGTACGTAACACCATCAATGCCCGGGGCAGTGTCACCTGTGTTCTTAATGGCACATCGAAGTTCCAAGTCCGTGAGGTCTTCATCAGTCACATCTTCCGACTCACATGCAGCTCGTATCGTTATTAACTGGTGTTGTGGTAGAAGATCTGTCTGTATATTCTGGATGTCCTGTGGGAGCTGAGTGGAAGCACCTCTGGAAGTGAAGAGCTCCACTAGTTTCTCAGCTTCCTTGGATGGGTTCAGGTGTGCTGGTGGCCTCGTCTTGCTTTTGCCAGTTGTGATGTTAAGCTTGCCCCATATTTCAGGTAAGGTAGTGTGATGCCCAAATGTTGAGCACCACTCCAGCCACTTCTCTCGGCTCTCAGAGTATTCCGTTTGTCATAGGGCTATGCCTGTATAGCTTCCTAAAAGAGTTATGCGGTGGTTCTACTCCTGCACCTCGTCATTGTAGAACCACCAGTCTCTTTTGTGAGTGCGTCCTGCGGACTTCTTTAGAATTGCACACACTGCTGCCTGGATGAGAACAGTGACTAGCTCCTGTTCAGCCGTATCACAGTCTTCGGATAGTGTGTATGTGGACCACCAATCATGAAGATAATCCTGGAACACCTTCCAGTTGGCCTTCTTTACGTCCCATCTAGGAGGCAGCACAACCGTGGAACCTTGTTGATGTTAAGGTGGGATTATTCTGCAAAGTGGTCACTGACTAAGGTTAGGACCGATTCCATGGTTGCTTGCTCACCACTGTGAGATCGTCTTGTCCCAGTAAGGTCGAGGCAGCCACCCAACAGGTGTGTGGGTCTCCATTGTCTAAGTAGCAACTTTACCTCTGGGAATATCATGTAGAGCTTTGCTATGTGTCCTGCCAGCAGCATTGGTTGCGATTGAAAAGGTGCAGCATATGGGTTAAGTGCACCGAATCCCCCCACAATAATACACTAAGTGCTTGCTAGCACGAGGAGTCTCTGCAATGTCGATGGTGTCTTGTGTTCTTGTAGTAAGGTTATAGATGGGAAAGAGGGCGACCCAGGCATTGTTGTGCTAGGATGACCTGTACCTCGACAACTTCCCCGCAGTCCACAAAAGGGTTGGGCTATAAACCTCATGAGAAATAGTATCAGATACGAATAACACTGTGTGCCTCTGCAGTGAACGCCCACTATCCATGTGCCACAAAAAACCCAGCAAAAAGGGTAGTCTTGGGGCACATAGGTCGAGACAGTCAGAGTTTCTTGTAGCAAGACGATGTCAACGCTCGATCCCGAATTACTAGCCTCCATGCAAGAGGTGTCAGTTTGCCCACTCAGGCCCTGAATGTTTTCCATTTAGGACCTTGAGGTGTTATTCATTTACGGAAGTTAGTGTCCATTGCGTTGTTTCCTATGCTGGGACGCTGAGCCCGTGCACCTCCGAGAACCTGGGCAAGCGTCATGACGTCCACATACCTCGCTCTCGTCGTTAAGCACACCTCAGGAGCGTACTGACCATCTGGCGGAATACACACTGTTGTTCCGTGGGGTTGATTGTGTTGCAAATAATATCCCTAAACGCCTTGATGAGTGCTACAAGTCTCAGTAGTAGTACCAGTTCCTAGTAACCAGTTACCAGTAACCAGTGTACCCTCTCTTATTGGAGTAGCTGGTTCTCACCTGCGTGTCCGAGGTCGGACTTCCCTCACTTTTTCTATCCAAGGTAGAGACTTCACTGCTTCCATTCCTTGTTGTCGACCAGTATGTATTTTCCCTGGTGACCTTCTACTGGGATTTGCTTCCATGCGAGACTTACGCATTGTGCTCGACCCTTATCGATGGCATGCCCAAATTGATGACTTGATCGTACCATTTTGGGGTTACCAGCTTGGATCCGAGATCTGCCATACTGCCGCAGAGTACGACATTTGAATTAAGGTCCTTACAGCCAGGCATTTTCCAGTAGCGTACCCAAGCGTCAGGGACACTGGTGATCCAGTCACATCCTGGGGTGTTTTTTTTTTTTCTGTGTTCCTGCAACTTCAGGACTTGCCAGATAGAGTCCAGTTACCACAAGTGTCCGAGACGCTCTGACTACCTTGAGTGCGAGCTATCACTGCAATGTCTACTAGTTTCAAGTAGTAGTTTCCTCCACAGTGGGGGACGCGCTTGTCGAAAACAATTACTTGCAGACAGTAATGCCATCTCTTGTTGATGTCACATGCCGTCCTCAAAAGACGTTTCTGTCGCAGCTATTGCCCTCACTAGAGTGACTGTTGTGTGTTCCTAGAGTTCCAGACTGTGATAACGTCGCTATTGACAGTGATTCTTGCAAAGTAAAAGGTCTATTGTATGAACCGATCCTAACATGTTGTAAGAGATAGTAAGATCCATTCTTCCTAGCTAACCCTTCTGGTCACAGTGTTGTCTCATAGCAAATACCAATCTTGTTGACCCTTGTTCACTATCCTACCCTGTTTCAAGGTGGATGAGTTTTCACCTGACCAGTTGGTCGGTGCGTATTATCTACCGGGGGAGACCTCATCCACATCACAGGATCAATCTGTTCCCACCATTTAGGAGAAAGACATAGCACCCTACTGACTTCCCAGATGAAGTCAACACGCCCGTTTGTTGACTCTGTTGAACAAACTCGTAAAGCCATTGGCCTGTACCATGTGATAAAGATGGGTTGAACGAACTTATTGTCCCATCGTATTCCACTTGAACCTGGTACTTGTGTTGAGACCTATACCTATATACCTGGGTACAGAATGCCTCATTAACAAGTTGCTGTTGGCAGAAGATTGATCAATCAAATGCTTGAGGATGGAGTATAGCACCTAGCAATATTCCCCTGTGGAATGCGCCCTTGATCCTATCCTAAGAAGGATGGTACTTGGCGCCCAGCGATTGACATTTAGGAATGTTAAATGCGAAACTATCCCAGATCGCTTTGTCCCCCTTCCTTACTGGGGATCTCTACGTACATCGGAGATAACGAATTCTTTTCAACCCTGGACTTGTACAAGGGTTTTGGGCAAGTCCCTCTATCACGAGGACAGGCAAGAGCTAACTGCATTCTCCACTCCTACAGGTCTTTATCCACTTCCTCCGTATGGTGTTGGATTCGATCCTCCCCTATCACGTTCTCAATGCTCTAGAACTAATATCTTAAGAGGTCTCATAGGTAATGCACTTAAGGTGTACTTAGATGACGTAATCGTCATGTCTAAAGACTGGAATACAACACTTGAAAAGACTTGATGTAGTACAGTGACCCCGCCGGTTAAACGAAATATTTTTCACCCCAGAAGTATGTTACAGGTCCAGTACTGACCGCATTTGTTTCCCATAAGGAAATATTGTGAAGTAGATTAGTCCATTTCAGACCCCCAAACATACACGACAAACCACTCTATCATAAATACACTTACATAATTGGTCGCATTCTGAGGTAATCGTATGGCGGGTCCACGGTACAGTGGACCCCCGCATAAGCGACCTTAATATCCCGTGCAAGAGGGCTTGGCTGTTATGCGAAATTTCGCATATGGGCGAATGAATTTTTCCCCAAAAGAAATAAAGGAATAAAATTAATTAAATCCGTGCAATGACCCCCAAAAGTATGAAAAAAAAATTTTTTTTAACCACAAAAAATTTTTAATTTTAGGTACACACAAACTGAAAAGCATGCACAATTACATACACTTACTTTAATTGAAAGAATCTGTGATGATTGATGGGAGAGGAGAGGGGAGAGAGAGGTTAGTGTTTAGAAGAGGGAATCCCCTTCCATTAGGACTTGAGGTAGACAATCCTTTTCTGGGGTTACTTCCCTTCTTCTTTTAATCGAGACCACTATGACCAGCTTCAGAGCACTGACTTCTTTCGCACAACATATCTGTCCCATAGTGGCCTTACCTCTCGTTCGCATTATTATTTGTCAAAAGTGTTCACAACCAACTGTCATGTAACAGTCCAACAGCACGGCTTGGCAATAGGCTGTGTTAGGGTGATTTTCATCAAAAAAGGTTTGCACTTCAACCATTAAGCACACTTTTCCTTAATCTTTGAAGTAGGCAATTCCTTCAATTTCACTCTCCCCCTCCTATTGAACCAGTTATTCCCAGGTCTTGGCCTCTTGCACTTGAATTTGATCTATCAGCTTCCATCGTGGTTAGTTTCTCATTGTACCCTCCTCCACCAACACTTCTTTTCCACATCCATCCCACACAACCTCCAACCCCAAGGACTTCCCCCAATTCCACAGATTGATTGGTCCTCAATCTGTATAACGTCCTCTCAGGTTAGCTGAAACCCTTCAAAATCCCTTTTGTCTCACATTCTGTCCACAGTTTATTCAAGCAAGTTCAAGGTCCTCCTTTATCACATATCCTCCCCAAGCCTTACCAATAAGGTTTACACAATTGAGGATATTACAGTGGATCCTTCTCCAAAACTCTTTAAGAGTCAATCGATTGCTGTGGTCACTCAAACAACTTTTGAAACAAGAGCTTTTGTGTACAGTTTCTTGAAGTTGGAAATGACCTGCCTGGTCCATGGCTGGCAGGAGAGGAGTGTATTAGGAGTCAAAAACTTCACCTAATAAGCTCATGTCCCCATAAAGATCAGCTCTGCCACGTCTGTAGGATGACCAGGAGGCACTTAAGGTCTAATTTCTTTTCAGTTAGGTAATCTTTCACATTGGGGGCAAATGCATGGTGTAACCAGTTATAGAAAAATTCACCTAGTGACCCATGCCCTTAACGTTTGCCCTCCACAGCACACACAAATTATCCTTGAGGGACATTCTTTTGCCTGAACGCTCCTAGGAGTTTTCAGATTGATACACTAATAATGGCTTAACTGGCATCACGCAACTAGCATTGGCACACATCAACAAAGAAGCCTGTCTTTCATAGGCTTATGTCCTGGGAGTGCCTTTTCCCTCCTGGAGTAATGTAGGTCCCTGCTTGTCATTTTCATCAGAACGAGGCCTGTTTCATCACAATTAAACACTTGTTCAGGTTCAGTCCCTTCAGTTTCTTCTATTACTCTTGAAATTCATGCACATATTTTTCAGCCTGCTTTGTGGTCCGAACTGGCCAGCCTCACCATGCCGTATCACACTATGGATCCCACTACGCTCTTAATCTCTCAAACCAACCTTATGCTGGCCTTAAATTCACTCACATCATCACTAGTTGCAGGCATTTTTTTAATTAACATCGTCAGCAATTCTATCCTTTTCACCTTTATCGCATGAGAGACGCTATCTCCTGCTAGCTGTTTTTCATTTATCCACACCAATCAGAGTCTCTCAACATCTTCCATCACTTGCGAATCTTGTTTCGAAAACAACAGTTAAACCTTGGCAACACAGCTTCCTTGATTGCCGTTCTTGCCGCACCAACTGGGAGAAGAGTGGTTATTTGGTTTCTGTACAACCTGACCAGGTCGGTGAACACGTACACCACTTCATACATAACAATGATCTCTTTCTTATTCAATAGGAAATCCCTACCCCTAATTGCGTGTAGGTTGGAAATCTAGAAGCTTTCTTCTTGGGGCCCATGTCACTTATTTCCAGAAACGCCACCGAAAACACTGTAATATACAAATATTTCCGAGTGGTATGCTGTGAATGTTACACCGCGGAGGCTGTCTGTAAACAATGGTCAGGCGGCACATGTGAGGCTGGCTGAGGGCGCACATTGGACGCCCGTCTCGACAAGGCCGCTGAGCGGGTTTTTGTCCACTAAGCGGTGCAAAAATTTAGCGAACAAAGCGTCCGCTAATGCGGATGGTCCGCTATGCAAGCGTCCGCTATGGCGGGGGTCCACGTACTTGGTAAGCTTGAAAGAAGCCAATTTAAAAATCAAACTTCTAAATGTCAATTTTCAGATCAGAAATTAAGTTTCTTTCACGTAGTCCTCCTAGAGGGTTACGACTGACCCAATAAGAGTAACTGCATACTAAATTTTTCCAACACCCAAAACTGCTGATGCCATAAGAATCCTTTGTTGGCTTAGCAGGTTTTATAGATCATTTATTGCCAATTTTTCTTCCATAGCTGCTCCTCTGAACGGTTGTTTAAGAGAAGAATGCTCCTTTTTTGTTTGGACCTTCCGTCAAGAAAGAGCATTGCCAAACTCAAAAAGCTAACATCTGCTCCAATATTTGAAAAGTTCCAGATTTTTCTAGAGCCCTTCTATCTGACAACAGATCTAGTTCTATTGCATAGGTGCCGTACTAGCTCAGAAGACTGATGGCAAGTACAACGCAAGTTGCATTTACCAAGCCTAGGTCCTAACGAAGGCTGAACGTAATTATACAGTAACTGAGCAAGAAGTTTAGCAATAGTATGGTCTTTTAAAGCACTTGCCGATACATATTTATCAGTACTCTGTTCATTTCTGACTGACCCATGCTCCACTGAACCTTTTAAGTCCAGAACAAAACAACCTACTGGAATGTTCGCCAGAAGGACCTTGACTATCCAAGAGTTCAATCCCACTAATTTGAACACACTTACCTGGCAAGTCAAATGTAGTCGCAGATGCCTTAATCATCGCGACAGTTAATATAGTAACATGCAGCCCTCCATTTAGAGCTGAGGAATTAAAGAATGCTCAACGAACAGATCCCATGTGGTCTGGTGTGATTCGCATTCCTTGCACCATGAAGATCTTATATCCTGACTGAGAACCACCAGTACCATCCAGTGGACTTTGTCATGAACCCAAAGCATTACTGTATCGACAGCCGAGTCGGGGTAATCCTAGCAGAAGAGTTTTCCAGTAGTAATTCACAGTCATGGTGGTTGATTGTGTTTTTTGTGTTTTTGTGGGGGGGGGGGGGGGGTTTGGGGGGGGTTAATGTAGCCCTTACAGACTAAGTTCTACCCACGAGGATGTGTACCGAGTAGTTGCTGCTCGCACGCCTGGTATGGATCGATCAGTAAAAGGAGCAAAAAGCCCGATTGAAATACTTAGGGCGCGTCAGGGCAGAATGGCAACCCTGGCCCTAACATCTACAATTAACCTCCCAGACTAGTCGAGCCCCAGCAACATACAAGTGTAAAGCAATGGTCCTAATCCAATCCAAGTTTATCCAACCACTAGCGAACCGTGGAACAGAGTTGCGCTAGATCTGTTAACTAATTTCCAATGTTCCGCTCCAGGGCAACAAACATTATAAGTTTTATGGTAGATCCTTTCACCAGATTAATGTGAGTTTGTTCTCTTGCAGAAAAGAACTGCTAGACTAGAAGCTAAAGCGTATAAAAAGAACTCAATATCTGCAGGCTATAACCCACACCCCTAATCCCCTATAACAGTAATGGCGGTGAATTTCTGTAATGAGATTCTTTAAAATTTTGTGCACCTTTGTTACAAGAACACAAAATCCACCATTGTTCCTCATCATCCTGTCAGCATGGGTAGCGTGAACGTACCACTAAGAAAGTACTTTGATGTCTTGAGAGCCCACAATCATCCCAACAGAGAAACTAGGGATGAAGTTATACCAGATGTGCAGTGTTCAATAATTCTGCTTACAATGTCCTATAGGTGACACTTCCACATATTCATATGTAATGGTGTAGAAAACCCGTTGCTTTATGAGTCTTGCCTATATTCTAATCCGAAGCCAATTACAACCCCTGATGATTTCATAGCAACTCGTACCAGCTTAGCTCAAAGTGTTTTTAGAAGAATCCGGTAAACACTTCATAATTCAAAAGCAGAATTTACAAGAGATCCAAACACTCGAGCAAAGCCATCCAAAATCAATTAGGATCAAGAGTTACGCTGACTATCTTAAACAAAACCGTCTGCCATGCCTAAGCATGAACAAAAAGTTTGTTGATCCTATCGAGTAGTTGAACATTCACTGGTAAATAAGTACATAAAAGTTAAGTAAAATTAGGACTTGGTCAGTATAAAGAAACGCATTTAGATCATGATGAAGTTAGTTATGTGATGAAAATGATGTTCCACCCAGACTAATGAGACAGACTCTGACAATCCTCCTGATCCATGTAGCTCTCTACCTCAGATACTACTCATCAGAAACGATCAACCTGAATGTCGCTATTCCCAAGTACATGACAGGTATTGAGAAATCCTCAAGTATCATTTGTTACCTGGTCCAATTCAGAGTTGCCTCAAATACAGCATGAGTTAGCCATTGCAACAAGTTTGATCCTCCCAGAGAGACAAAAACCCATTCTGCATATAACACCTCACCCTAGCATAGGTTTTGGGGTTTAACTGTACATCCCCTGTATAGAAGAATAATTACAGAACAAACTTATCAGTAATTCCCAGAAATTTTTTTTGTGTGTTTCACGTTCCCTGTACGTCCAAATTCTGAGAGTTACCAGTCTAGATTTAGTGCACCGGAATCTGCCTTTTATCTGTTAAACACATCTTTCTTGTATATATTCCTTTCCACAGAATCCGTATATCACATGAATACATATCGATCGAATCAAAATCTTTTTTTTTTTATCACATGTTCTATTGTGTAAATCCCAACATTGAGTTTCATTCTCGATGAAGTTGTGGCTATACAGTGGACCCCCGCATACATATGGCCATGCATAACGTTAAATCCGCATACCGATACGTTTTATTCGCTAAGATTTTGCCTTCGCAAACCGCTAAAACACGTCCGCTCAACGCTGTTCGTCCGAGACGCGTCAATGTGCGGGCCTTAGCCAGCACTCACACATTCCGCCGGTGCATTGTTTACCAGCCAGCCATACCGCATTAAACATCCAAGCATACAATCGGCAATATTTCATATTAATACAGTGTTTTGGTGATTTATCTGCAAAATAAGTGACCATGGGCCCAAGAAAGCTTCTAGTGCCAACCCTAACCCGGAATAAGGGTGATAATTACTAAAGAGATGAAGAAAGAGATCAATATGATAAGTATGATAGTGGAAAGTCGTGTCTCCAGCTGGTCAGGTTGTAAATAACCCCAGTCAACCATCGCTATATTTGTGGCAACAAAAAGCAATCAAGGAAGCTGTCTATGCCAAAGGTTCAAATCAACTGTGTTATTCGAAACAGAGATCGCCAGTGATGGAAGATGTTGACTTCTTATTGGTGAGATAAATGAAAAACAGTATCAGGAGATAGCATCTCTCAAGTGATCATAAGTGAAAAGGCTAGAAGATGCCATATGATTTAATATAATAAAAATGCTGCAACTAGTGATGAATGGATGAATTTAAGGCACAGCAAAGGTTGGGTTTTGAGAGATTTTAAGAAGCGTAGTGGCATACAGAGTGATAAGGCAAAGTGAGGCTGCCAGTTCAGACCACAAAGCAGCAGAAAAATAATATGCCAGGAAAATCCAAGGAGAACATATAAATTAAGGACTGAAACCTGAACAAGTGGATTGAAAAAATTGTGATGAAACAGGCCTGTTTTGGAAGAACATGCCAAGCAGGACCTTAGCAATACTCAGAGGAAAAGGCACACCATAGGACATAATCCTATGACAGACAGGCTTACTACTCTGTTGATGTGTTTCCAATGCAACTGTTGATTGCAAAGTGAAGCCTTAATTCGTGGTAACACTCTGATACTCCCAGAGCTCAGACAAAATAATATCGCTCAAGGCTAATTTGTGTGTGCTGTGAGGGCAAACAGTAAGGAAATTAAACCTAAGGTGCCTCCTGGTGTGTAGAAACAATGGCCCCTGGTCATCCTACAGACGTGGCAAGCGACTTTATGGAGACATGAAGTTCATTAAGTGAAGTTTATTGCCTCCTATTACCACTCCTCTCCTGCAGCCCAGACCAGCAGTTATTGCAAACTTCAAAAATCTGTCACAAAATCCTCTGATGAAAGGTGCTTTGTAGTGACTCAGAAACTCAATCAACTGATCTAGAGAGTTTTGGAGAGAATCACTTAAAATATCCTCAAATTGTTAAAACCTTATAGGTAAGGGCTTGGGAGGGAGTGACTAAGAGGACCTTGAACCTGCTTGTAAGAAACATGTGGCCAGAATGTGTAGTACAAAAGGGATTTTGAATGATTTTGAGGCTAATAACCCAGATAGGAGTATGCCATTTGAGGAATCATATGTGGCATTGGGGAGTCCTTGGGTTAGGAGGTTAGTGGGGATGATGTGGAAGAGTAGGGTGGAGGAGGACAAAGAAGAACTAAACAACCACTGATGAGCCTGATAGAACAACTTCAACAGCAAGAGGCCAGGACTAGGAAACTGGTTCGGATGAGGGGAGCGAGAAATTGAAGACGTTGCCTACTACAAGATAAGGAATCCTGTGCAAATGGTCCTGAAAAGTGCAAACCTTTTATGGACGAAAATCACCCTCACAACACTAAAGCAAGCCATGCTGGGTGACTATACACTGACAAGTTGTGAAACACTTTAGGGAAGTCATAAAGGAAACAAGAGGTACAAGGCCACAATGGACAGATATGTTGTGCGACAGAAGTTCCCGATGACCTCTGAAGCCCCTGGGTCCTATATGGCATTAAAAGGAAAATGGAAGTAACCCCAAAAAGGACTTGACACCTCAAGACCTTAATGGAAGGGATTCCCCTTCTAAACATTAACCCTTTCAGGGTCCACGGCCCAAATCTGGAGTCCACGCAGAGCTCAGTGTCGCAAGATATTTCAAAAAAAAAAATAGAATATTTACTCTTAAGAAATCGTAGAGAATCCTTTTTGTGAAGGTAATAAAACAAAAAAGTAAAACGAAAATTGTGGAAAATGCACAAGAAATTAAAATGCTCTCATCGCGAATTTTGATGTGTCAGCGATATATACAATCGGGCGATTTTTGTGCCGACTTTGACTCCCATCTTAAAGCATTTACATTATTCCAATCAACCAAATTCTTTAGCTATTTCACACTAGTATTACTTCTATTTTTCATATCGATTGAGCACAAGAAATATCGCCAATTAACTGTTTCAACTACAAAATAAAGTGATCGGAAAATATGTTAAAATTTGGCCAATTTTACACAAAGTTTCCAAAATATTCCAATTTTCCAAAATAGGGTCCAGAATGAACAATGTAGGCATTCCTGGTCCTAAACTAACAATTTTCCTCTGTTCATTAGTTTATGTATTTGAGGGCTTTAACACAAATAAAATCCATTTTGATTTTTGTTCTACACATAATGAATTTTTATTTCACAGCCAAAAAATGAGAAGATTTACTGGTATGCAATACGTAATAAATGTATAAATATCAAACCATATTTTGAATGTATATTAGACCCACCACTGCTGTGTATTAGCTAGTGATGTCGTTTGTTTACTCTTGAATATCGGACAAAAATTTAAACATTCCCCGCTATCTATGAGCTCAGTTTTCAAGCCATTTCCCAATGCTAAAACCAATTCAAAATCTCTCTATTTCTAATATGTCTTTCCATTCCCTATCAAATGAGACCAAGAATACGCAAAGTTACAAGCTATAAAAAACATACGAAAAAAAACTGCAAAGTTGCTGTTTTTAATCGAAAAATCATGATTTACATTTTTTTTCTCTCATTATGTCACAGTGTGCTGCAGATGTCAGTTTTTATGTGGTGCAACACAAAACTCACATAATGTATTCTCTCATCTATTAAGCCCAAATGTACCACTTCACAGTTTATCAGAGTAGCTTAGCTCATGGCGAAGATTCTACTTTGGACCCTGACGTAAAGCCGTAGATCTACGGGACGGACCCTGTAAAGGTTAAGACTCTCTCCTCCTCCCATCCCTTCATCCATCACCAATCTTTCATAAAGGTAGGTGTCATGTAATTTGTGCATGCCTTTTTCAGTTTGTGTGTATTAAAATTAATATTCATGTGTAAAAAATTTTTTTTCTATACTTTGGGGTGTCCTTTGCACGGATTAATTTAGATTTTCCATACTTTCTTATGGGGAAAATTCATCCGCATAACGATAATTTTCGCATAACAAATGAGCCACTCATGCACGATTAATATCGTTATGCGGGGGTCCACAGTATTTATAACCTTATTTGCATTACAGTTTTATTACAGTTTCCAATTATGTAAGCTACCAATCCAATATTAATACTTATGTATGTTATAATGTAAATTGTTGTGTACTTTGAACATTGTATAGAATCTGCCCAACCGTACACCTGCCGTCTCTATTTGTATTAGTTTGTATGTCGGGACGACATACGTTAGCTCGCCGAGCTCTCAGTAGTAGTACCATCTCCTATAACCAGTTACCAGTAACCATGTACCAGTAGAATGACTCAACTAACCAACCGTATGTGGATCATTGACTGTATCCATATTGCTGGCTTTACCACAGCAGATTTTCAAAAACACCCTCACGCCGTAGGCACTAAGGGGTGCAGTCTTAGTAAGCAGCAGAGAGAGAGAGAGGTCGGCTGTTGCACTTCCCATACTTCCCGATATATATAATACTAGCTACCAAGCCTAAGTTGAGTATTTTTAACCCATCCACGTATCGAATACTCCACAAGAAAAACCCACAAGATCCTCCCTGGTGAGGGCCTGCTGTTAGGCATGGGTTCAAAGCAGTGGATATTACCCGGGCTGTCGTGGTCTATAGGAACTGCTGAGAGTTGGATTTCTTCATTGTGTGCACCGTGGTCTGTTGCTATATACCAGGTTGGGTAGCCAGCATCGGCTGGTGAGGTGCCAGGGGAGCCTGCAAAGCGGCTGTGCTGGGTAAGGAGTGCCTGCATTGTCGTGTTATGGCCGGTGGGGGCACGTTTAGTGCCGTCTGCTGATTGCGTTGACCAGATGTTTCCTGTTGACGCCTCTTGTTCCTCTTGTTTTTGTTTGTTCATTGAGGTAGAAGGGACAGGAGACTCCTGTCCATGATAAGTGGTTGAGGCTTCAAGGGTTGGGAATTCCTGGGCATTGAGTTGGGTGACCTGATAAGAGGTCTGCGGTATGGCAGGGTTCTCTGCACCCATCGTCTGCTGAGAGTGATGATCTGTCATGGCCTGCTGCTTAGTTTTTGGCATCTTCCAGGCTCCTTGAATCTGGCGAGCCTCCCAGGGCATCGAGGATTCCAGGCATGGTGCTTCTGCCTGCAGTTCGGGCATTGTGGAGTGGGTGGCAAAGCATTTTTCAGCTTGGTGATGCACTCCTCGGTAGGGTGGCACTGGCTGCAGACACTGCAGATTACTCTGTTTGAACAAAGTGCACCCAGGTGTCCCTAATGCTGGCACTTGAAACAACAAATTGGCTCTGCCATGAAGGTCCTGATGTCGTATCTGCCCCAAGAACTGAGGTCCAGCTGAGATGGCAGCGGTCCTACATGCTGTACGAGGACCTGTCGGGTTGGTGCATTGCCTGCTGTCTTTGCCTCGAGATGTTGAGCCGACACCACACTGTGGTGAGCTGCTACTGCCTCGATGAGCATTATCAGCGGGTATCGCATCACTACACCCTTGGTAATCTTCTGCCGAGAGAACAGTTCCTCCAGGGTGAAGGAGCAATCTGTCTTCATGACTCTTCAAGGTGGTGTACATATCCTTGTTGAGAGGAGTGAGTATTGGTTCTCCCCTCAAGTTGAACCATATCTTAAACTTCAAGTTGTGTCGTGATTCTAGGTAATAAACGGCACGATAGTGGGTTCTGTGCTCCCCGTAAGACTTCACCTTGAATTTGCCAGGTCGGTTGAGCTGGTTTGCCTGCTCCTTGGATGGAAGGCACTTCTTGTTGTCCACTGTGGTCCATCCTTCTTGGTTCTCAGGGGTTGGGATGTTCATTTCCTCCCATTTCCATATTTGCTGGCTCCATGGTTGGAACTGCCAGATCTGTTACAATGTGAGCCGGCTCTTCCTCTTCCTCTGATGACATGGAATGGTCTCGCAACTTCTTCGCTAGAATTGCGCCCCACATTTCCAAATCCGAGTCCTCCGTCGTGTTTGTGGAGCATCGTGGCCTCTTTATCAGCAGAAGCCATGTGCCTATCTAGTAATAAGGTAGTGTACTCCTGGAAAACAACTCGTCAGGCCCAGGGGGCTTATTTTGCTTCAGTTTGTCTATCTGTTTGATAACCATGTCCCTCGTGACAGTAATATTAGTTAATTTGAATTCAACAGGAACTGAAAAGTAATTGTTAATTTCTGGAATCTCTTTTATATCTTCCTGTGTAAAAACTGACAAGAAATAGTCATTAAATAAGGAACGCATTTCCAGTTCATTATCCGTCAGCTGTCCATTTCCAGTTTCAGAGGTCCTACTTTTTCCTTCACCTTCGCCCTATGCACTTGAAAGAACCCCTGCTACTATGGTTTATTTACAAATATTTACAAAAACTACTACGGTTTACTTACACGATTCAAGTGATGAAGCAGCACTATGACAGACGGAATTTTTAAAGACTTCAAGTGTCATCTGTCTCATTAGCATGAATAGGACTTGCACATGAGTAAATAGAATTATAAGAACATAAGAATGGATGAACATTGCAGAAGGCCTCCTGACCCATACAAGGCAGGTCCTTATCAAAACCACCACTACCCAAGAATTTACTCCCATACCTAGTCAGGTCAGGTGTTGCGAACCCAGAAACAAATAGAGAGAGGTGGTTGACTGACCACTTGGGTGCTGCTATGGTTGTTACCTGGCAATACCGTGTGACGTCAGCACACCCACTGTAGGGGGTTGCTTAGTCGGCCTCAGTGTCAGAAAGAGTATTCTCCACAGTGTGTTCACCATTGCTCACCGAGACTGACGGCATCAGAAAGAGTGTATGTATTCACCAGTGTGTTCACTTCTGCTGTTCACAACTGCTTGACACGCACCGGCTGTGCTTGGTTTACTGCTGATTATCCTACGACATTGTGAAGACACGGTCGAGTTAGTGTTGTGTGAAGACACGGTCGGGGTAGTGTCGTGTGAAGACATGGTCGAGGTAGTGTCATGTGAAGGCACAAAGTAGTGTTAATGGTGTCGTGTGAAAGAGTTAGTAATAACACAGGTGAAGGGTGTAACACAAATCATAAGCCATTAACATGGTGTCAAGTAACCCTGTACAAAAGGTAGTGTCTTAGGACACAGAGAAGGAGTATCATGACACAGAACAGGGTGTCGAGTGAAACAGAGAGGAAGCGTGTTATGACGCAGAGAACAGGGTGTCGGGTGACACGGAAGGAGTGCGAGTGATACAGAGAAAAGGTGTCCTTGTGACACGGAGACAGGGGAGTGTCACGAGGACTGGGGGAAAGGTAGTGTCTGTGACACGGGAGGTAGGGTCAGGATACATTGTTGGTGTATGTGATATAATGCCAAGGAATAACAGTGGACCCGACATTCGTTTACTAATCCATTCCTGAGAGCTATCGATTGTCGAAAATATTGAAAGTCAAATTAATTTTCCCCATAAGAAATAATAGAAATCAAATTAATCCATGCAAGACACCCAAAAGTATGAAAAAAAAAAAAGTTACCACATGAAATATTAAGTTTAATGCAATAGAATAATTACAATAACAACAATAACAATAGATTAATAACAATAGAATAATTGACGCTTACCTTTAATGAAGATCTGGTGATGATTGATGGGATGGGAGGAGGGGAGTGTGTGGAGGGTTTTGTGTTTAAAAGGGGGAAATTCCCCTTCCATTGGGGACTTGAACTGGCAGCTTAAACCATGCCTTACCACACTGTGTATGCCACTATGATTCTTAAATCTTTCAAACCAACCTTTGATGGCCTTAACTTCACTCACATCACTAGTTGCAGGCAATTTCTTTACCAAATCATCATGCACTCCGACACACGCACTCCACTTTCGTACTTTGCAATTATCTCTTTCTTCATTTCAATAGTCATTAGCACCTTTTTTCTCGAAGGGTTGGCACTAGAAGCTTTCTTGGGGCCCATGGTTACTTATTTTGCAGAAACAAGCACCAAAAACAGTGATAATATGGATAATGTGGAATGTACCGAATGTATCCTTAGATGCGTGCACACTGCCTGGTTTGTAAACACTGGCACACACGGGGTAGTTCAGGCCACACATGGACACGTCTCGTACGAATCGTATCGAATGTCGGGTTTTCCATCGAATGTCGAGGCGAAATTTTTGCATTAAAATGCATCGAATGTCGGATTTATCGAATGTCGATGCCTTCGAATGTCGGGGGTCCACTGTACTCTTATTTCACTATGTTTGTATAAATCAAAAATACTCTTGTTAAAGAATAATTTTACTAGTAAAGATTATGAAGCATTGCATGCGTTTTTGTACTCCGGACTATGTTGCATGTTGCAAGTTTGGTAATGGGTTAGTTTATTAATTATACTATAGGCCTATTAATTTAGCTTCCCCTAGAAGCTTCATTGCCAAATTTGTAATATTTTAATATCAGGTCACATTCACTTAAGAACATAAGAAAGGAGGAACACTGCAGCAGGCCTGTTGGCCCAAACTAGGCAGGTCCTTCACAATCCATCCCACTAACAGAATATTTGCCCAACCCAGTTTTTAATGCTACCCAAGCAATAAGCTTTTCCGACCAAGAATTTTGTTTGTCTAAATCCTCCTGAAGTTCTGCGACATCTACGTTGGAATCAATTATCCTACCTATGGTTGGTAGGCAAGACATAGGCAACAGTTAGGCAACTTTATTCTGAAACGTTTTGCCTGAACAGGTGAAATGTTTCAGAATAAACTTGACTAACTGTTGCCTATGTGTCTTACCTACCAACCATAGGTAAGATAACTGATTAGAATGTAATGTCACAGAACTTCAGAAGGATTCAGACAAACTCAATTCCTGGTTGGAAAAGCTTATTGCTTGGGTAGCATTAAAAACTGGGTTGGGCAAATATTCTGTTAGTGGGATGGATTGTGAAGGACTTGCCTAGTATGGGCCAACAGACCTGCTGCAGTGTTCCTCCTTTCTTATGTTCTTAAGTAATTAATTAATTTTTATAGTGGGCCTGAAGATAAATTATGTAACATCACAGTCACTTGTGAAATTGTTATGAAACAAATAGACTGACTGAAACAAAATAAATCACCGGATCCTCTTTTCAAGGGTTCTTAACCCTTTGAGGGTTTCGGATGTACTAGTACGGCTTACGACCCAGGGTTTTTGACGTACTAGTATGCCTAAATTCTAGCGCTCTCAAATCTAGTGGGAGAAAGCTGGTATGCCTTCATATGAAAGAATGGGTCATGTGGTCAGTGCGCAAGTCTAAAAAAAATCCTGCACCCACACAGTGCATAATGAGAAAAAAAACTTTGACCGTTTTTTTGGGAATAAAACAGCGAACTTTTGCACGGGTATTTTTCTATGGTATTTATTGTTGTATTTAGTTTTCTTGGTCTCATTTTATAGAATGGAAGACATATTACAGAAATTGAGATGATTTTGACTGGTTTTACAATGAAAGATACCTTGAAATTGAGCTCAAAGTAGCAGAAATGTTCGATTTTTACCAAATTTCAAAAGTAAAAAAAATCGTGCCAATGGTAAAATACACTTGTCAACTGGTGAGTCTAATATTCTTTCACAAGTGCGCCAATAATATTTTATAATTTTTTACACTAATGCAGTAGTCTGCTAACAGTAAATCTTATATTTTTTGTGAGAATAAAAATTCAAAGTGGAAAGCAAAAGAATATAAGAGGGGCCTTGAGACGTGACTAATGACCAGAGGAAGTGTCATTTTAGTGCCAGGAATGTCTTTCTTGTTTATTCTGGACCCTATTCAGAAATTGGCATCTTTTGAAATTTGTATGAAATTGGCAAAATTGCTAAATTCTGACCACTGCACTGGATAGTTGAATTTCATAAATGGGTGGTTTCTTCACCCATTCGATAGAAAAAAATGGAGTTCAAAGCGAAATATTCATGTTTTTTGTCGACTAGTACAGGGGAATTGGCCGAAAATGGGGCTCAAAGTGGGCAAATCGCCGTGAATAAAATTCCCCGAGACCGCTAACTTCGCGAGAGCATGATTCCCATAAGTTTCCATCAGTTTTCAAACTTTTGGTGCCCTTATGATTGGGAAAAGTTTTATCTTCTTTTCATAAGAGAAAATTTTTTTTTTTTTTTTTTAAAAATTTGGCCGACCCGAGAACGATTTTTCGGAGAGGGCCTGTCGACCCTCAAAGGGTTAAGGAATGCAAAATGGAACTCTGTAAAACCATTAACAATTTTTTTTAATTTTTTCTCTTTCACACAGGTGTAGTATCTGATATGTGGAAGATGGCTAATGTAATTCCTATTTTTAAAGCAGGGACAAGTCATTACCATAAAATTAACGCCCAATAAACCATACCAGGGAAATGGGGATAGAATCCACGATAAAGGGTCTCAAAACTCCAACTAAAGCTAGAGTTCGTCACGGCCCCCTTAGCTGGGATTCATCTGTAAAAATTTGGCATTTGTGGTCACAGTGGTGCCTACGCTAACCTTCTAGGGTTTAGAAATTATACCTAGTTGGTGATACAAAAAAAAAAGCAATCATAAAAATGCTAGATCTGTTTTACACAGCATTGGAAAATAAGGAATATCCACTAGGAATTTTTATTGACCTAAGAAAGCTTTTGACGCAGTAGACCACGGCATCCTACTCCACAACTTGACCATTATGGTATAAAGAGGCCATGGCGCTTGCATTTTTTCAAATCTTACCTTACTAATAGTATCAGTATGTCACCATTAACCCTTTGAGGGTCGACAGGCCCTCTCCGAAACTCGTTCTCAGGGTCGGCCAATTTAAAAAAAAAAAAAATTATTTTCTCTTATGAAAAGATAGAGAATCTTTTCCCGATCATAACGACACCAAAAGTTTGAAAATTTGATAGAAAACTTACGAATTATGCTCCCCGCAAAGTTAGAGGTCTCGACGATGTTTAGCATCGGCGATTTTGCCCATTTGGCCCCATTTTCGGCCAATTTCACTGTACTAGTCGACAAAAAACATGAATATTTCGCTAAAAACTCCATTTTTTCTATCGAATGGGTGCAAGAAACCCCCATTTATAAATTCAACTATCCAGTACAGTGGTCAGAATTTAGCAATTTTCCCAAATTTCACAAAAATTTCAAAAGATGCCAATTTCGGTAATAGGGTCCAGAATAAACAAGAAAGACATTCCTGGCCCCTAAAATGACATTTCCTCTAGTCATTAGTCCCCGTCTCAAGGCCCTCTTATATTCTTTTGCTTTCCACTTTGAATTTTTTTCTCACAAAAAATATAAGATTTACTGTTATGCAGACTACTGCATTAGTGTAAAAAACGGTATAATTATTATTGGTGCACTTGTTAAAGAATATTAGACTCACCAGTTGACGTGTATTTGCACGCTTGGCACGATTTGTTTACTTTTGAAAGTTTGGTAAAAAAACGAACATTTCTGCTAAATTTGAGCTCAATTTTTAAGGCACCTTTCATTGTAAAACCAGTCAAAATTTATCTCAATTTCAGTAATATGTCTTCCTTTCTATAAAATGAGACCAAGAAAAACTAAATACAACAATAAATCTATACGAAAATACACTGCAAAGTCGCTGATTTTTTTAAAAAAAAATGGAAAAAAGTTTTTTTTTTCTCATTATGCACCGTGTGCTGCAGGATTTTTTTTAGACTGTGCACACTGACCAATAGACCCATTCTTTCATATGAAGGCCTACCAGCTTTCTCCCACTAGATTTGAGGGGCGCTAGAATTTATGAGTACTAGTACGTCAAAAACCCCTACGCGTAAGACGTACTGTACGACGAAAACCCTCAAAGGGTTAAAGAACAGCATCAACAACCAGCCACTTGTACTGGAGTTCCGCAGGGAAGTGTCCTTGGTCCCCTGCTCTTCCTCATATACATCAATGATCTTCCAAACGTATCTCAACACCTGAACCCCATTCTCTTTGCTGACGACACGACTTATGTCATCTCTCACCCTAATCTTGCCACCCTCAACACCATTGTTTTAAAGAGGAGCTGATCAAAAATTGACTTGGATGACAGCCAATAAACTTAACGCTTTTAAAACTGACAAAAAACCCCTACTATTTTGCTTGGTAGCAGAGCAGGAGAAAGCGCAAATTAACATTAAGATCGACAACACTCTAATTGCCAGGCATGATGAGGGCAAATTCCTAGGCCTATACCTCGACAACAACCTGAACTTCAGCACCCATATCCAACACATAACCAAAAAAGTATCCAAAACAGTTGGGATCCTCTCCAAGATACGATACTACGTGTCACAAACTGCCCTTCTCACACTATACATCCATATACTTATATATCCATACCTCACCTATGCTATCTGGGTTGGGGCTTTAACTGCAGCAACACACCTAAAGCCAATAATAACCCCAACAAAAAGCCACAGTAAGAATAATCACTAAATCCCATCCCTGGCAACACCCCCCCTCATAGATCAAGATCTAGACTTACTCCCTGTTCCGTACATCCACACTTACTACTGTGCAATCTACATCTACAGGACCTTAAATTCCTATATTAACCTTGACCTAAAACGCTTTCTTGATAGTTGCGACAGAACCCACAGGCACAACACCAGACACAAATATCTCTATGACATTCCCCGTGTCCGACTAAACCTTCACAAAAATTCAATGTATGTCAAAGGCCCTAAAATCTGGAACACCCTACCTGAAAATTCTAAAACTGCAGACACATTCACCACCTTCAAAACTACCATCAGAAAACATCTTATCTCCCTGATACACCCTGTCAACTAATTACACGAATACCACCTGGTGGTTAACACTTACACTCACTCACCCATTTGACCATAAACAGAAATATCAATCACAATCTCAAATAATGAATCTTAACTAGTCATAAGTTGGCCTGTGATACTCCAATAATGAAACTATGTATAGTGCCAAAACAAAAGCATTCACATTGCTAAACTCACAAACTAGTATTTAGTCACTTAGCCATAATACCAACTTACCTCATAATTTTGTAATATTTTAAACTTACGATTTAATTTAAGTCTGCCCGAAATGCCTAGCCATGCTAGGTGTTCTAGTGGTACACTCTGTAATTATTATTCTACTACATGTAAACCACACAATAACCAAATTCTGCAAACTCAGCATTGTAATCCTTATAGAGAATAAACTTTGAATTTGAAATAACCCGCTCATAAAAGAGAGAAGCTTACGACAATGTTTCGGTCCGACTTGGACCATTTACAAAGTCACACTAACCAGAAGAGGAGCAGGATGGCTATATATAAGCAGCAAGAGGTGGTGGTAGTAGTAGTACAAGAATGGTATATATTACCGACAAGATGAAATTAAGATACATGCGAAACACCCGGGCATCGCTATCGTAGATGTTTCGCCATCCAGCCAGCCACTGGATGGCGAAACGTCCGCAACAAAGACACCCAGACGCCGCACGTGTCTTAATTTCATCATCATCATCATTAGTAGTAGTAGTAGTAGTAGTAGTAGTAGTATAGTAGTAGTAGTATAGTAGTAGTAGTATAGTAGTAGTAGTATAGTAGTAGTAGTATAGTAGTAGTAGTATAGTAGTAGTAGTATAGTAGTAGTAGTATAGTAGTAGTATAGTAGTAGTATAGTAGTAGTATAGTAGTAGTATAGTAGTAGTAGTAGTAGTAGTAGGGAATAAGGAGGACGAACCAGTCAAATATAAAGGAAGGGGAGCACTGCAAGAGAGCTAGGTGCCCACAGAGGGAGAGCAAGTGCACAGAGATGCGTGAGAGGGGAAGTGGTGAAATAAAGAAGGAACAGAAACACGAGACAGAAGAGAGAAAGACAACCCAGAGGAGAATAAGGAAAGAGGAAAGGGGAAGAGGGAGAAGAAGAAAAAGAAAAAGAAAAAATGAGGAGTCAGGTTAAGTCACAGGTGTTCTGAAGTTTGGAGCATTTTACAATGTAGTGGGAGAGGAAGGCATCTACAGAGACGAAGCCAGGGCTAAGATTCATACAAGGAAAGTTGTGTATTAGAGAGGACTCGACTAGACGGCGACTGTTCGAGTTGGAAGTAGGGAAGACAGTTTTAGCAGAAGACCAGTCAATAGGATGGCTATGATCTCTGACGTGACAGAAAAGAGCATTGTTAGTGTCGGCAAGCCTAACACTATTTTTGTGCTCCCTAAGTCTGTCAGAAAGAGATCGACCAGTTTCTCCGAAGTATTGAAGAGGACAGGAGCAAGAAATAGAGTAGACACCAGGAACATCTGTAGAGGGAGGAGAGGTATGAACGAGATTAGTGTGAAGAGTGTTAGTCTGGTGGAAGGTAAGCTTGATGTCTAAGGGACGGAGAGAATTGTTGAGATTAGAAAGACCGGAAATGTAGGGAAGGCAGAGGATAGAAGAGTTCCCAGGAGTAGAGAGTTTGGGAGAGAAGAAATTATGTTTAGCACGTGAGAGGGCAGAGTCTATGAAATGGGAAGGGTAGCAAAGACGGGAAAATGAATTATGAAGAGTGGAAATTTCTGCTGGAAGGAACTGAGGATCACAGATGCGGATGCTTTAAACTTAATGGAAGGGGCAAGATTATTAAGAGCTTCAAGAAAAGGTTGGAAGAGACTGGAGTCATGAGGCCACAGAGCAAAGATGTCATCCACATAGTGGAGCCAGAGTGAAGGTTGCACATCGAGAGTAGGAAGAAGAACAGTCTCGAAGTATTCCATGTAAAGATTAACAAGGACAGGAGAGAGAGGAGAGCCCATAGCGACACCGAAGGTTTGAGAATAATATTTCCCTTGGAAGGAAAAGGAGTTAGAGTCCCTCTTCACCAATGTCCCTCTTGATGATGTCCTTGATTTCCTTAGAGAGAGAAGGCCCATGAAGGGTTTCTACATCTCCCTATACCTACTGATGTCTTTCTTGATCTTATCCGCCTGTGTGTGGACTCCTTTTCCTTCCAAGGGAAATATTATTCTCAAACCTTCAGTGTCGCTATGGGCTCTCCTCTCTCTCCTGTCCTTGCTAATCTTTACATGGAATACTTCGAGACTGTTCTTCTTCCTACTCTCGATGTGCAACCTTCACTCTGGCTCCACTATGTGGATGACATCTTTGCTCTGTGGCCTCATGACTCCAGTCTCTTCCAACCTTTTCTTGAAGCTCTTAATAATCTTGCCCCTTCCATTAAGTTTAAAGCTGAATGGGAATCTAATTCCTTGCTTCCTTTCCTTGATGTCCATGTCCACCGCTCAGATACAGGTTTTTCCTTCTCCGTTTACCAAAAACCTATGCACAGTGGCATGTCCATTCACTACTTTTCCTATCGTGCTTCCCCTGTCAAGAAAAGTGTTCTTATCTCCCTCTTTCTCCATGCCCTCCGCATCTGTGATCCTCAGTTCCTTCCAGCAGAAATTTCCACTCTTCCTAATTCGTTTTCCCGTCTTGGCTACCCTTCCCATTTCATAGACTCTGCCCTCTCACGTGCTAAATGTAATTTCTTCTCTCCCAAACTCTCTACTCCTGGGAACTCTTCTATCCTCTGCCTTCCCTACATTTCCGGTCTTTCTAATCTCAACAATTCTCTCCGTCCCTTAGACATCAAGCTTACCTTCCACCAGACTAACACTCTTCGCACTAATCTCGTTCATACCTCTCCTCCCTCTACAGATGTTCCTGGTGTCTATTCTATTTCTTGCTCCTCCTGTCCTCTTCAATACTTCGGAGAAACTGGTCGATCTCTTTCTGACAGACTTAGGGAGCACAAAAATAGTGTTAGGCTTGCCGACACTAACAATGCTCTTTTCTGTCACGTCAGAAATCATAGCCATCCTATTGACTGGTCTTCTGCTAAAACTGTCTTCCCTACTTCCAACTCGAACAGTCGCCGTCTAGTTGAGTCCTCTCTAATACACAACTTTCCTTGTATGAATCTTAGCCCTGGCTTCATCTCTGTAGCTGCCTTCCTCTCCCACTACATTGTAAAATGCTCCAAACCTCAGAACACCCGTGACTTAACCTGACTCCTCATTTTTTCTTTTTCTTTTTCTTCTTCTCCCTCTTCCCCTTTTCTCTTTCCTTTTTCTCCTCTGGGTTGTCTTTCTCTCTTCTGTCTCGTGTTTCTGTTCCTTCTTTATTTCACCACTTCCCCTTTCACGCACCTCTGTGCGCTTGCTCTCCCTCTGTGGGCACCTAGCTCTCTTGCAGTGCTCCCCTTCCTTTGTATTTGACTAGCTTGTCCTCCTTATTCCCCACTTCTACCACTACCACTACTACTACCTCTACTACTACTACTACTACTACTACTGCTACTACTACTACTGATGAAATTAAGACATGTGCGGCGTCTGGGTGTCTTTGTTGTGGACGTTTCGCCATTCAGTGGCTGGCTGGATGGCGAAACGTCTACGATAGGGATGCCCGGGTGTTGCGCATGTATCTTAATTTCATCTTGTTGGTATTATATACCATTCTTGTACTACTACTACTACCACCACCACCACCACCACCTCTTCCTGCCTATAGATAGCCGTCCTGCTCCTCTTCTGGTTAGTGTGACTTTGTAAATGGTCCAAGTCGGACCGAAACGTCGTCGTAAGCTTCTCTCTTTTATGTGCGGGTTATTTGTGTATCGTTCCAGTCACGGTATTGTGCCTTTTTGTTACCTAGTTGGATGAATCTTATTGTGGCTAGCTGGCTCAGTGGCTAACGCGACGGTCTGGAGCTTTGAGACTCTCTGATCGCGGGTTCTATCCCCATCCGTGATTTGGTTTGCAATCGTGTCATTATGATTTCCTAAGTCATACCGTCCAATAAGCCTGACCTCAATTGTAGGCAAATTGCTAGAGTCAGTTACAGCTGAGATTATAAGAAGCCATCTGGATAAGCATAATCTGATTAATAATACTCAGCATGGATTCACGAGAAGCCATTCTCGCGATAAAGAACTTCATATTGTTTATTTAGATTTTAATAAGGTTTTTTATAGAGTACTGCACCAAAGACTGTTAAAGTAAGTGGCAGCTCATGGCATTTGGGGAAAAGCACTCTCATGGATCAAGTCATGGCTCACAGACAGAAAGCAGTGTGTGTGCATAAATGGGTTAAATCCGAGTCTCTGTGGTGACCTGTACTTAACTCTGTGAAGATGTGTCTTGTGTGCTCTCTGTGAATCTAAACAAGATGTCCTCTCTTGAGCAACTCTACCAGCAGCTAAAGGTAGAAATGAGGATGGCTAAGCTTGAGATACAGCAACAGACTGAGGAAAACAAGAAGATACACAGTAATCCTCTTGTTGAGAATCCAAGCCAAGAAAGGAACCTGGACAGTGGCTGGAAAGCATGGAACAAAGTTAAGGATCAAGAGGACGAATGGAGAGGTAGAATCAACGAAGATCCAGGAAACTGTCAAATAAGGAAACACTCGTAAATAATTTGGAGACCACTGAAGAGCTTGGTGCAAGTGATCACAAATCCATCACTTTTACAATAAACTGGGAATACAAGAATAATGAAAATACAGTAAAAATCCCTGATTTTCGTACTGCCAGTTACAATGGACTTAGGGAACACCTGTCTAAACTAGATTGAAGTTACCTAGCTAAGTATCTTATTGACGATGATCATACTTATGATTACGAAGGGATCTGCATTTATTATTTTTTCTTAGTGTACACCGTACTCAGAGTATATACATTCCCCAGAGAGAAAGAAAGAAAAAGAATAATGATCCCAAATGGGTTAACAGGAAGCTAAAGCATCTACTAGGGGAGAAAAGGGGAATTTATAGGTGCATCAGAAAAGGAGAGGTTAACCTTACTGACCAATATGTTCAGCTTAAAAGAAGTACAAAAGGGGATTAGAAAGGCTAAAAGTGACTGAGATTACAGTTGCTAATGAATCAAAGATCAATCCAAAGAGGCTCTTTCAAGTGTATATGACAAAGGTGAAGGAAAAAGCAGGACTTCTGAAAATAGGGAATGGACAGCTGATGGATAATGAACTGGAAATGTGTTCCTTATTTAATGACTATTTTTTGTCAGTTTTTACATAGGGAGACATAAATGAGATTCCAGAAATTAACAATTATTCAGTTTCTGATAAATTCAAATTAACTAATATTACTGTCACGAGGGACATGGTTATCAAACAGATAGACAAACTGAAGCAAAATAAGTCCCCGGGGCCCGACGAGTTGTTTTCCAGGGTGCTTAAGAAATGCAAGATGGAATTTAGTCAGCCATTAACAGCTGTGTTTAATGCATCCATCCTTACTGGTGTTGTGCCAGAGTTGTGGAAGATGGCTAATGTGGTTCCTATATTCAAATCAGGGGATAAGTCCAATCCTTCAAATTACCATCCAATAAGCCTGATATCTAAAGTGGGCAAGTTATTAGAATCAATTATAGCTGACATTATTTTACCGACGTTCTTCAATGGAACGTATGAGGCAGTAGACAGTGATAAAGAATATGATATTGTTTATATGGATTTTAGTAAAGCCTTCGACAGAGTACTTCACAAGAGACTTTTAAGTAAAGTGGCAGCTCATGGTATAGGAGGTAAAGTTCTAACATGGATAGAGGCATGGCTTACCAATAGAAAGCAGAGTTTTTCCATTAATGGGGTCAAATCTGAATGGGGATTAGTCACTAGTGGCATTCCACAAGGATCAGTTTTAGGCCCTCTCTTGTTCATAATTTACATTAATGACCTTGATGAACGGATTGGAAGTGACATGAGCAAATTTGTTTATGATACAAAGATAGGCCATATGATTCATTCCGAGAAGGATAGCAATGAACTCCAGGAGGATTTGAACAAATTAATGTCTTGGTCTCAAAAATGGCAGATGAAGTTCAATGTGGATAAGTGTAAGGTACTAGTCCTTGGTAATGAAAATAACCATCGAAGCTATAAACTAGGCGAAGTAGAGCTTGATCATACAGAATGTGAAAAATGACTCCCAAGTCATGGTAAGCAGAAATCTAAAGCCAAGACAGCAGTGCCTAAGTGTGCACAACAAGGCCAACAGATTACTAGGATTTATTTCAAGAAGTATAAGTAACAAAAGTCTAAAAGTTATTTTACAGCTCTATACATCACTGGTGAGGCCTCATTTCGATTATGCCACTCAGTTTTGGTCTCCTTACTACAGGATGGATATACACTCATTGGAGAACATACAGAGAAGAATGACTAAAACGATTTACTGTGTAACGAATCTCCCATATGAAGAAAGACTTAAAGCCTTAAATCTCCACTCTCTGGATTATTATTATTATAATCAACTCTCTGGAGAGACATAGAATGAGGGAAGATATCACTAAAGTGGATGACAGGCATAAACAAAGGAGATATTAATAAAGTACTGAGGGTTCTGAACCAGGTAAGAACCAGAAATAATGGATTTAAGTTGGATAAATTTAGATTTAGAAAGGACAGGCAAGTACTGGTTTTCTAACAGAGTTGTGGATGCGTGGAACAATCTTCCGAGTAGGGTGATCGAGGCTAGGACCTTGGGTAGCTTTAAAGAGAGACTGGACAAACATACGAGTGGGAGGGGCTGGGTTTGATTGGTGCCACTGGGTACGGGAGTAAATTCTTGTGTAGCTTTGGGTAGAGGTTGTTTTGATAAAGATCTGCCTTGTATGGGCCAATAGGCCTTCTGCAGTGTTCATCCATTCTTATGTTCTTATGTTTAACTGTTGTGGAAACATCGAACCAATTCTCTGTGTTATCTAATGAATGCGAATCAACTACTGGGAACATCACGACAAACGACACCAAGGAAGGCAAAAACGTTGTTGGGGATAGCCAGGTTAGTTACATGGATTGGGCCTTCTCCTTGAAGGATAGGAGTAGGAGACAGAGGGTGTGTTTTCCTGGGGCAGGGATGAAGGATATTGTTATCTGGATGACATCATGAGAGGTAATGGGAGCAATCCTATTATCTGTCTCGGTGCTGGAGGCAACGATGTTGGCAGAGATAGGAGTGAGGACCTGATTAGCAGGTATAGGTCAGCAACAGATAATTAGGAGGAAGGGTGGGAACCATGTTACATATGGTATTTTGCCAAGGAAAGGAGCTGGAAATGAATGGTTGTCCGGGGCAATTGGTATCAATTGCTGACTGGACAAACACTGTAAGGAAAATGCGGTAATATTCATTGACAAGCGGGACCTCTTCTATGGCAGAAATGACATGTATGCCAGGAATGGGGTTCACTTATCTAGGTCTGGGGTGGCAGCACTGGCAACTGCACTGGAGGGAGCTGTTAAGACTTTAAACTAGGAATAGTTAGTGGCATGAGTTTTGGCGGGAAAACAGTGAAGTCCCAGTGTAGTAATATTATGAATTCTAGAGGAACTAGTAATAGGCAGAATGAGGTGGATATTGGAAAGCCAGTGGCACTAAGTGACAAGGGCAGTAATAGGTTTAGTAGAAAAACAGAAATTAGCAGGAAGGGTAAAGAAAAATGAGGGTCTTTATATAAATATTATGCTAATAGCCATAGTGCTAGGAATAAGATGGACGAGTTGAGATTAGTTGCTAGTGCAGGTAACACTGATGTTTTTGCCATAACCAAGTCGTGGTTTAATTCAAAAAGTCAGAACATGCCTGCAGAATGTCACATTCAGGGTCTTAAATTGTTCAAAGTAGATAGAAGTATTGGGAAGGGGGGTGGGGTGGCACTGTATGTCAGAGATCCCTTGAAATGTGGCATAAAAACAGGTATTAAGTCTGAAGTAGCACATACAGAATGTTTAGATAGAATTTTCAGAGGTGCATGAAAAATTGATTTTAAGAGTGATATAATGTCCCCCACACATAGATAGGGACCAAGGGAGACTACTATGGGAGGAAATTGTTAAGGCCACAAGGCACGATAATGTAGCAATTCTAGGAGACTTCAACTTTAGTCATAATGATTGGAATTTCTTTACTGGGAATTTAGAATCTAACGACTTCTTAGAAGTAGTTCAGGATTGTTTTTTGAAGCAGTTTGTGACAGAGCCTACAAGGGGAAATAACCTCCTTAACTTGGTTCTGGCAAACAAGGAAACTCTCGTTAATAATTTAGAAATTACAGAGGAACTAGGCACAAGCGATCACAAATCAATTATCTTTAGCACTGAATGGAAGTATGATAGTAGGGATAATTCAGTAATGGTCCCAGGTTTTCGCTTAGCACATTACAATGGGTTTAGAGAACGCTTATCTTTGGACTGTGGTAACGAAGAGAGCTATCAGTATGACAGCTTTCTTAACACAATACATGCTGCCCAAAGGACATTTATCCCATATAAGGAAATTAGATCTTATAGAAATGACCCAAAATGGATGAATAATAGGCTCAAATATCTTTTAGGGCAGAAGAAAGGAATTTATAGGTGTATCAAAAGAGTTGAGGGTCATCTTATGAATCAGTATATTGACAATAAGAGGCACATTTAAAAGGGGATAAGAAAAGCTAAATGGGAGGACGAAATTAAAGTTGCTAGGGATTTGAAAACTAACCCAAAAAGTTTTTTCCAGGTGTATAGAACAATTATTATTATTATAATCAAAAAGAAGCGCTAAGCCACAAGGGCTATACAGCGCTGCAGGGTAGGGAAGGAAGCGAGGGTACTGGGCGGCAGAAGGGGGGAGGGATGATCAGTAGGTTACAGAAAACAGCGGGGCAGGGGATAGTGCGGGGGTAGAGGGTAGCAAGAGATTGAGGTAGAAAAGGCTGAAGGCATCAGAGTTTGTGAAGTAAGTCAGTTGTTGTCAAAAAGTCAATGAGAGAGTCCGGATGAAAGCTGGGTCCATCAGCGAGAAGGGAAGGTAAAGAGAGAGCAGCGGAGCGAAGACGGCGATGGAGGTAAATTCTGCGTGCTCGTTGATAAAGTGGGCAGTCCAACAGAATGTGGCTGACTGATAATGGAGCCTGACAATTCTCACAGAGAGGAGCAGGGTGCCTCTCCATGAGATATCCATGAGTAAGACGAGTATGGCCAATGCGAAGATGGGAGAGAGTAGTCTCCCAACCTCGACACTGGTGACAAGAAGACGGCCAGTAACCTATACTCGGTTTAATAGATTGAAGTTTGTTACCGAGCATAGTAGACCAACGCTGTTGCCAACGGGTGTGAAGGTGGGTAGCTATTGCAGCAAAATAGTCCATAAATGGAATACCTCTATATGAAACTGGTAGGTCATGTACTGCTGACCGCGCAGCAGTGTCTGCCTGTTCATTGCCCTGTATGTCAACATAACCAGGGACCCAACAAAAAACAATATCTTTATGCTTGGTAAAGATGCGGCGTAGCCAAAGTTGGATACGGAGGACTAAGAGGTGAGGTGTATCAAATTTCTGTATAGCCTGTAAAGCACTAAGGGAGTCTGATACAACCACAAATGATGACACAGGCATAGATGCAATACGGATAAGTGCTGCAAGAATGGCATACAATTCAGCAGTAAAAATACTAGCCGAAGATAGTAAATGCCCTCGTACGACGCTGTCCGGAAACACTGCTGCGAATCCTATGCAGTCAGAAGACTTAGGGCCATCTGTGTACACTGCAATGGCATGAGAATGAGAGTTGAAGTGCTTAAGAAAAAGAGAGTGGGAAGCGACCGTAGGCAGTTGGGCTTTCGAGCAAGGGAGAGAGAAAGAACAGACTCAAACAGCTGGAACTTCCCAGGGGGGTAGGGAAAAGTGAGATGCTACATGAACATAGAAAGATGGTAATTGAAGAGAAGACAAGAGCGAATGTAGGCGAAGAGAGAAGGGGCGGCAGACAAATAAAGAATGTCTACTAATATCAGTGACCATTCTATAAATGGAAGGATTGCGGAGATAATGAGAGCATACATAGTAGTGAAGGCAATGGGCATGACGGCGATCGGATAAGGATGGAACGTTCGCTTCTGCATAGAGGCTCTCAACAGGGGAAGAGCGAAAAGCACCAAGGCATAAACGTAATCCTTGGTGATGAATGGGGTTAAGGCTAGAGAGAGTAGCAGGAGAGGCCGCTGAATAGATCTGGTCACCATAATCAAGTTTCGATAAAATGAGGGTGGAATGTAGGCGAAGGAGAGTTCGACGATCAGCTCCCCATGAAAGATGAGCAAGGGTTTTAAGAAGGTTCAGCCGGCTGTGACAAGTTGCCTTCAGAGAGGTAATGTGAGGTTTCCAGGATAACCTACGGTCAAAGAGGAGGCCCAGAAACCTGACTATCACGTTCAGGGATACGGGAGCCATAGAGGTACAAAGGATGATCGGAGATGACAGAGCGTGTATTGAACAAAAGTTAAGGATAAGATAGGTCCCCTTAAAAATAACTCAGGGCATCTTACTGACAAAAAGAGAGAAATGTGCTCAATTTTATATAATTATTTTCCCTCGGTTTTTACACAAGACGACACTAACAATATCCCAGCAATTAATTTTTATAGTAGGCCTGAAGAATGTAAATTATGTAACATCACAGTCACTAGTGAAGTGGTTATGAAACAAACAGACCAACTGAAACAAAACAAATCACCGGGTCCTGATGAGCTTTTTTCACGGGTTCTTAAGAAATGCAAAATGTAACTCTGTGAACCATTAGCTAATATTTTTAATTTATCTGTTCAAACAGGTGTAGTGTCTGATATGTGGAAGATGCCTAATTTAATTCCTATTTTTCAAAGCATGGGGACAAGTAGTTACCTTCAAATTACCGCCCAATTTGCCTGACCTCAATTGTCAGCAAATTACTAGAGTCAGTTATAGCCAAGATTATAAGAAGCCATCTGGATAAGTACAGTGGAACCTCAAATTTCCAACGTATCACTTATCAAACTCTTCGAAAATCGACCTCTTTTTTCGAACCAACTTTGCCCCTATTATCGAACTCGCCCCTATTTTCGAACTGCCAGGTACCGGACCTGTCCAGCAGCCTGCTCTGTCCGCTTTCCCGCACAGGCACCGTGAGCCAGTCTGGTTTTGTTGATGCTTGAGTGAACACTAACCTGCACTCTCATTCAAACATTTTACGATTATTTAATTGTGTTTAGTGCTTGTGGGACTGTGAAATAAGCTACCATGGGCCCAAAGAAACTTACTAGTAGTACCCCTGTGGTAAAGAAAGTGATAAACACCATAGATGTGAAGAAGGAAATAATACAGAAGTACGAGAGTGGTGTGAGACTTGAGCTTGCCAGGATGTATGGGAAAAACAAGTCAACCATCGGTTCTATACTGGCAAAGAAAGAACAAATCAAGGGAGCTGATGTTGCAAAAGGTGTTAATATGCTAACCAAAAAAAGACCACAGACAATCAATCAGGTTGAGAAGTTGTTGCTGGTGTGGATCAAGGATAGAGAGATGGCAGGTGACAGTGTTTCAGAGACCATTTTTTGCAAAAAGGCAAGGAAGTTACATGCCAATCTGGTACAGAAAACTCCTGGAACCAGTGCTGATAGTGAATTTAAGGCCAGCAGAGGCTGGTTTGACAGATTTAAGAAGCATAGTGGCATACACTTTGCAACAAGTTCAGTGACAAAACCATGTCCCATTTTATGGAAATCTTAAAGAGGCACCAGAAATAGAGGACTGTGGACAGTTATTTTGTGAGACAGGGGTCCAGTGACTCTCAAGCTGGTCCTGGTGGCATTAAAAGACAGAGAAGGGAAGTAACCCCAGAGTGCGCTTTGATACCTGAAGTCCTCATGGAGGGGGATTCTCCTTCCAAACACTAACCCCAACTCCCTCTCTCCTCCCTATCTTCCAGATGCCATCACCAATCTTCAATAAAGGTAAGTAAAAATGTTATTTTATATGTTTCTTTACATTTATTAATACATAATTGAACACTATATTTGTTGTATGTAAAACTGTAATTCATCTCTATAAAATGTATTTTTTTTGTGTGAATATTTTTGGGTTTCTGGAACGGATTGATTGTATTTCCATTATTTCTTATGGGAAATATTGCTTCGCTTCTCAGACTTTTCGAATTTAGAACTAGCTCCTGAAATGGATTAAGTTCAATATTTGAGGTTCCACTGTATAATCTGACTAATGATACTCAGCATGGATTCACGAGAGGCTGTTCTTGACTAACTAATTTATTAACTTTCTTCAGTAAAGCTTTTGAGGCTATTGAGGTTATATTACAGCTTTATACATCATTAGTAAGGCCTCACCTAGATTACGCAGCTCAGTTCTGGTCTCCATATGACAGAATGGACATAAATTCTTTAGAAAACAGTCAGCATAGAATGACCAAATTAATACATAGCATTAGAAATCTTCTGTATGAAGTAAGATTGAATACCCTTAAATTACATTCACTTGTTAGACGAAGAATGAGGGGAGATGTGATCGAAGTGTGTAAGTAGAAGATGGGTATTAATAAAGGAGATATTGTAAGGTCTTGAGGATATCTCTCCAAGAGAGAACCCATAATAATGGATTCAAATTAGACAAGGTTAGATTCAGAAAGGATATAGGAAAGTACATGTATTGGTTTGGGAATAGGGTAGTTGATGAGTGGAACAGTCTGCCTAGTAGGATTGTTGAGGCTAAAACCTTGGGTAGTTTGATATTTAGGTTGGATAAATACACGAGTGAGAGGGGTTAGATATGAGTGGGACTTGCACACGAGTTAAGAGAATTATCAAAACTTATTGCTTGGGTAGAATTGAAAATTGGGTTGGGCAAATATTCTGTTAGTGGGATGGATTGTGAAGCATCTGTCTAGCATGGGCCAACAGGCCTGCTGCAGTGTTCCTCCTTTATATTCTTAAGTGAATCTGACTTGGCCTGACTAGGGACAGGAGTAAATTCTTGGGTAGCTTTGGGTAGTGGTGGTTTTGATAATGACCTGCCTTGTATGGGCCAGTAGGCTTTCTGCAGTGTTCCTCCATTCTTATGTTCTTATAATTTTATTTACTGATGTGCAAGTCCCACTCATATCCAACCCCTCTCACTCGTGTGTTTATCCAACCTTATATGTTTATCCAACCTAATACTCCCGAGTTACAGCGGCAGCAGCGACTTCCAAGCTCCGTACTTTTCTCCAACTATCAGAGCTACCAATGCTCCTATGATGACCTAGTTACAAGCAAAACTGCACTACCCAACATAGCACCCAGAATGACCAAAGATTACCAACAGTGAAACCTACAAATCGAAAATAATAGAGATCAAAGGAAGACTGCCCACAAACCGAAAGCAACACCCCGCTGCCAGCCGAACAACGTAACCCTAAGCTTTGTATAACTACAACTTCTTTAAACAAACAAAAATTTCCCCTTTAGTAATGGGGCAAAATTTCTAAAAAAAAACACACCAAAGGGCCAAAAAAAAACACCGAAAAATAAACAATTCAAAAAATTACCCCAGGGGACCCCGGCCCAGCAACACCCCACTCACCACCGGTTTAAAGGGCAAACACCACAACAAAAACAACAAACAGGGCTGCCACCAGCCCCCTCCCCCCCTTTCCCCCCGGTTTTCAACCACCAATAGCCCTCTCGGGTATGACCAACGCCCCAGATCCCCAAAAAGGACATGCATCTAAAAACCCTTTGGGTTTTTTTTTAAAAAATATGAATCTTCGAAAGACCTAACAAAACAAGACACCGGGAGACCCCAACTCGAGAAACAAAATCCTCACCCTTAAACCCAAAATTTATCAACACCAGGAATGACAAAACGTGAAAAGGGCCCAAATCCAAACTTTCCCATAGATGGGCCCATACCCAAAAAATAAAACCCTTAATACAAAGGTTAAGAACCGTAAAAAAAATGGAAAACAACTTAGATAACCGGGTTCATGACTACTTTGCTCCCCCAAGAAGAAAAAACTAAACAAGATAAACATCGGATAAAGTAATATTTTAACAGTCCACTTTTTCCCAGTGATATGAACCAAAAAAAACGAAAAAATTTAAATCTGCAGATCATAAAAGGCCCCAAACCCAAATTGGTTATGTCCAGAGTCTGAAATAAAAAACCGGGTTTACTAGGACCCCAATGGTAAAAAAGTGTTAGTTTTAAATTTCCCAACTCACAGACAGGAAAAAAGATTTAAATTTAAATTGCATCTTTTAAAGTAAAGAAAGAGGAAATACAAAACGAGGGGCCCTTAAACCAAAAAAACGTCAAAACCTCCTTATAACCCAGAAAATTTAAAAGGGGGAGAAAAACCGACACAATAACACCAATGCTTAAACACGGGATGGGAAAATTCTTGTTAGGAAAACAAAGTGGGTCAACTTTTAACACAATCACGAACGAAATGATCTATAAACGTTTTTCTCAGGGATACTAATTTTACAGAGAATAACAAAACAATGTCCAATTTAAAAAGCCCGTAGTTTTAGTGTATGTTTTGCCCCCATTATTGTTAAAATTTTCATTTTACAATCTCTTATAATTAAATAAAAAAACTCCCCTCTTTTTGTGTTTTTAAACTAAAAAACATAATCCCCTTTTAAAGTAATTTTTTTTTTTTAACTATTGTTTTGTTTAAAACATTTGTTTGAATTAAATATTTTCCCTCTGCCCCATATTACACCTCATTTTTTTTTTAAATCCCTATCAACTGATATTACATAAAAAATTTAATAATTATCTTTTTTTACTAAAATTTTTAAATTTTACCCCTTAACTTTTTTGACATTTAAAATAACCATTACTTGCCCTGATTCCCTTTTACCTTTTTTAAAAATACCACATTTACTATCTTAGAGTACCTTAATTACCTTGTACTGCCATAAAAGCCAAACCAAACTACCAGTGCAATTTTAAAATGAAAAAAACCCATTACTTTTTCACTTTTTTTGTAAAATTTTTCCCACAAAAATTTTTAAATTAAACACCAAAATTTACTACCATTAAATTTTTACTTTTGGGGTTACATTAAACATTATTTTATACTTCCCAAAACATTTTTTTCCCAAATTTTAAATTTTTGTATATTCAACCCCAAACCCTTTTTTACCCTTTTGTATCTGTCAAACCATTTTCTACATATTATAACCAAACTTTTAACCTTTGGGTTATTTTTTACTATTATTTTTTTTGGTACTTTAATTTTAAATTTTTTTTGGTTTTTTTAAAATCAAGTTTTACTCTTGATCTTGCCAACAACCTATCCCAAACCCTCTAGGGGAAATTTGGGCAAGTACCTTTTCAATTTGAAAATTTTTTACATTAAAAATTTTTATATTATAATTCCTTCCTGTTTAAAAATTCAAGTCTCTTTTTCAAAGATCACTACTCCCCCCAAAAACCAAATAAAACGAATAACTGAACCTTAATAAATTGTAAAATTCTTAAATTTTTTCTCAAAATTTATATCACATAAATTTTAAACCAAAAACCCGAATCTAATTTTATTTTTTTTTAAATACACTACCTAACAAATCACTCCCTAACTGAAAGCAACCATATGACCTGTTTTTGAAATTACTCATTTGTGTTTTAAATAGAAAATCTTTTTTTAAAATTAAAATTTTTTTATCACTAAATTTCATCATTGCTTAGTTAATTTTTTAATTTTAATTTTTAAGCCACCCCGTAATGCATGCATAGTAAAAGGGGTTTTGGCATGCTGCTCTTTTTTGAATTTTTTTGACCCTTTATGTTGCTCAAATTGGAAAAAAATAAAAAATAAATAAAAAAAAAAATATCTTAGTGACTAATTGTTTTGTGAAATTTAGTTATTTTTTAAATTTAAATATTATTTTCAAGGAAATTAACCATCTTTTCAACTAGTCCCAAACCCCCCCTATATTTTTTTTTTTTTTTTTCTATTTTTTTATTCTTTTGCTCCCTTTAAACCTTGTATATTTTATTTTGTAAATTTTAAATCTATTATACTCAAATTCTTGTAAACAAACTTATATAACACCTTAGTGCAATTACAATTTAGAGCTTGTGCCTTTTTTAAAATTTTAGATTTAAAATCATTTTTACTAATAGTCAATACCAAACTCATTATATTAGACCCCTATTGCAATTTCTAGTGAAGACGGTGCTATTTTTAATTTGTTTTTTTTTATATTATTAGAATTTAAAACTGGTTTTTACTATAGCTCAAAACTAGGGTTTAATAGACTCCCCAAAAGCATTTTATTAGACCTTAAATGCAAATTTCAAATGAGAAATCTTGTTTTTTTTTTAAAATTTTTATTTTTTTATTACAGTTTATACCTATTTTTAATTTAGTTTTTTTCCAGCACAACACATATACAACATCAACCATTATGTGTAAATATTTACTATACTCCCATAAAGACCCCAAAAACTCTACTATATACTTATCCAAGTTTCCCCCCCACTACAAAATTTTCCCAAATAAACTCAAAAACCCTAACTCAGGATATAAATAACCCTAATTTTTTAAAACCCAGATATGATTGATCAAATTGGGCCCTGATCTAAACGGGGCTCTGGTGGCCTGGGGGTTAAAAGCTCTCGGGTTCACACGTGAGGGCCTGGGGTTCAAAATTTCCCAGCCAGATGAAACTTGGGCGTTTTCTTTTCCCCCTGTTTTCTATTTCCCCAACATAAAAAAAGGGGTTTTTTTCCCGGGTTTTTATCCACTGTTTTGGGTCGCCCTCCTGGGACACTGACCAAAGGGGGCCCCGGTCACAGACCGGGCCGCTGGGCGTTGACCCCCGGGCTCTCCCCCAGAAAACTCCCGACCCAGAAAAAACCTCCCCTAATCTTTACACCCAAACAAAACCTAAATTGGGAAAATAAATGCCTTTATTACACCGCATCACAAGCCACCACTATCCCCAAAAATGCTAAAAGCCCAACTTAACTACAACATCAGGTCCCCCAAACAAACACTAGATAACCCCCTGGCAATCCTTTTAAACACTAAAGACACCCTTCCCCTGCAATTTTCTTACTGAACCCCGGGTTAAACGGGCACAAAAATATAACAAACCCCCTACCAGGATACACAGCAAAATTTACAACTTTCAGACCAAACCAAGTTGGGGGTGGTAAATTTCAAATCAAATTTCTTTAACCAATTTTCTTTATTAGCACCACTTGCTTTTAATGATGAATATGGGGGGTCATTTTTGCCCAATTTTACTGAAAAAAAAAAACCCTTAAAGACACCAAAAAAAATCGGGGCCATTTACCGGGTACCTCCCCACAAACATCTCAAATTTTAGTAAGAAATTAAAAGTCACTAAACAAAACAAACAAATGAATAAGCACCACCTTCTCTTAGCTTTTAGAAATTTTAACACAACCTTTGGGTTTTCTAAAATGACAGCCTTAACTGATTTCAACAACAAAATGAAAAACACACTTCTCATACCAAAAATAACTAAAACCAACCAGGCTCACTGAGACAAGTGCAACCCCTAATAGACCACATATGGGCCAATATACAAACCCCCCCTTTAAACGGGATAATCACAGATAGCCAAAGGACCACTACCCCACCTTCCTCCCGACAAACATTAATAAACCACCACTTGAATACAACAAAGTCTCATTTTGACCCCCATACGAGGCCTCAAAAAGGGAAATCCCCAAATGACCCCATAGATTGTTGAAATGGCCACAGAAATTTTTCCAAGGCCAATGGTTTGATGACGGGCAAACATTTTTTTTTAACAAATTTCTTAGACTACACAACAAACATTTCCTATAAAAACGAAACAGATCCCCAAAACCCTGGCTTGGGTTTTCCCCCTGGGGTAAAACCCGCACCAATTTTGAAAAACCATTTTACAAAAACCCCCAATATGAAAAGCAAAATAAAACAGGGGTTAATACACAAAAAATACATTATTCTTAAACAGTATTTATCAATTTTCCCCCAAAAATAAAAAAAGAAAACCAAAAAACTATACTAAATCCATTTGATTCACAAAAACACTAGAAAATATAAAAAAAACCTGGGAAAAAAAACTCTCTCAGATTCTAGGGACCCACAAACTGAAAAAAAAAAAAGAAAATTTCCCCAAAAATAAAAACCCAATGAAACAAACCCCTACATCCCACTGACACAGCTAAAAAGAAAAAACGACTTCTTCTCAACCATAATCTAAACCGCCCAAAAAAATCCCACATACCAAAGCCCATGCCGGGGGCAAACCAAATGGGGAAATTTTCCCCAAATTCCTTCTATCTTTTCACCAACTGAAGGGCCCCCGGAAATCACCGAATTAAAAAAAGTCACTTAAAAACAACCAGGGGAAACTGTCTAAGCCCCCCCCATTACTGTTTAAGCAGCAGCCCCCTATCCTTTTAAGGGATGCAATTTCATTACTTTTTAACAAGTCACTAAAACCCACACCCTTCCCCAAACTACTCAAAAGGCAAGGGGTTTCACCAATTTCATAAAAAGGGGTGACCCCACAGACAAACAACTATAGGGCCCCCTATCAAACTTACCATTGCTATCCAAAAAAAATTTTTAAAACTTGTGCCAAAATGGGGGGACTATATTTATTTATAACAGCACAAAGCATACTCAAACCCCCGCCAATTTTGGGGGTTTTGGAAAAATAAAAGCACTAAGATGCAATCATAAAAAAACTAGATCCCCTTTAAAAACAGCAAATGGAAAAAAAAGGGAAAATCCAATAAGAATTTTTTATTTTACCTTTGGAAAAAACTTTTTACACAGTAAAAACCACGACAACCAAATCAACAAACTTGACCATTACGGTTTTAAAAAGGGCCCGCGCTTGCTTATTTTCCAATTTCTTAAACCCAAATAATAGGTTTTCAGTATGTTACCATTAAAGAAACAGCAATCAAAAACACCCCACTTTAAAACTGGGGGTTTCCCCCAGGGGAAATGTCCCTTTGGGCCCTGCTCTCCTCATTTACATCAATGAAAAATTTCCCAAAATTCCCAACACCTGAAAAACCCCTTTTCTTTGCTGACACATGACTTATGTCATCTCTCACCCTAATTTTTGCCAAACCCCCAACACCATTTTTTTTAAAGAGGGGCCCGATCAAAAAATCGACTTGGGCACAGCCAATAAACTTACGCTTTAAAACTGCCCCCAAACCCACTAAAATTAAAGTTTTTTAGCAAAAGCAGGAGAAGCACAAATTTCCCTTAAATCCGGGCAACAAACCCAATTACCAGACATAAAGAGGGGAAAATTTTCCCAAGGGGCCTTTACAACAACCTGAATTTTTCCAACACCCATATCCAACACATAACCAAAAAAGTATCCCCAAAAAGTTTTGGGAAAACCTCTCCAAGATAAAGATACTACGTTCCCCAAAAAGCCCTTTTCACAAAAACCCCTCCTTATTTAAACCATACCTCACCTAACATTTGGGCTTGGGGGGTCCAAATGCAGCAAAAACCCCTAAAGTCAATAATTAAACCCCAAAAAAAAGCTGCAGTAAGAAAAATCCCCTAAATCCCCCTCCCTGGCAACACAAAAACCCCCCCCCTCTTTACAGATCTAAACTTAAAACCCCTTTTTTAGTACATCCACACTTACACGTGCAATCCCACATCTACAGGGCCTTAAACTCCAATATCACCTTTACCAAAAAAGCTTTCCTTTATAGTTGTGACAGAACCCACAGGCATAACACCAGACACAAACATCTCTACGACATTCCCCATGTCCGACTAAACCTTTACAAAATTTCAATGTATGTCAAAGGCCCTAAAATCTGGAACACCCTACCTGAGAACTCTAGAACTGCAGACACATTCACCACCTTCAAAACTACCATTAGAAAACATCTTATCTCCCTGATAAACCCCATCAACTAACTACACGAATACCAGCTGGTGGTTCACACTTACACTCACTCACCCATTTGACCATAAACAGAAATATTAATCTCAATCTTAAAATAATGAATCCTATGATACTCCAATACTGAAACTATGTACTGTGCCAAAACAAAAGCATTCACATTGCTAAACTCACAAACTAGTATTTAGTCACTTAGCCATAATACCAACTTACCTCATAATTTGTAATATTTTAAAATAATGAATTAAATTAAGTCTGCCCGAAATGCCTAGCCATGCTAGGCGTTCTAGTGGTACTCTGTAATCATTATTTAACTACATGTAAACCACACAACCAAATTCTGTAAATTCAACATTGTAATCTTTATAGAGAATAAACTTTGAAAAAACCATTCATCTTCATTCACTCCTATCTAACATGCTCACGCACGCTTACTGGAAGTCCAAGCCCCTCGCCCATAAAACCTCCTTTACCCCTCCCTCCAACCTTTTCGAGGACGACTCCTACCCCGCCTTCCTTCCCTTACAGATTTATACACTCTCCATGTCATTCTACTTTGATCCATTCTCTCTAAATGACCAAACCACCTCAACAACCCCTCTTCAGCCCTCTGACTAATACTTTATTAACTCCACACTTTCTAATTTCCACATTCAGAATATTCTGCATAATATTTACACCACACATTGCCCTTAGATAGGACATCTCCACTGCCTCCAACCATCTCCTCGCTGCAGCATTTACAACCCAAGCTTCACACCCATATAAGAGAGCTGGTACCACAATACTTTCATACATTCCCTTTGTCTCCACATATACATATATTATTAAACAAGGCAGACATTCCTGGCACTAAAATAACATTTTCTCTTTTCATTAGTCACATCTCCAGGCCCCTCTTATATTACTCTTGCTGCATCATTATAATAATTGTATAAATAATATCAACCCATTCGTGACTGTTTATTAGACCAGCCAGTTGGACACATATTGGTCAGTGACATTATTTGTTTACTCTTGAACATTGGCAAAAATCAAACATTTCTGCTACTTTGAGCTCAATTTCAAGGTACTTTTCATCGTGAAACCAATCAAAATCATCTCCATTTCTGTAATATATCTTACATTCTATCAAATGAGATCAAGATAACAAGAATACAATCATAAATACCATATGAAAATACACCATAAAGTCGCTGTTTTAAACCAAAAACACAGTCGAGTTTTTTTTCTCTCATTATGCACTGTGTGCATAATGCAGACCCATTCTTTCATATGAAGGCCTACCAGCTTTCTTTCACCAGATTTGAAGGAGCTAGAATTTTGGCATAGTATTACGGGACCGAAATCAGCTCTCAAGCCATATTATGGGACTGACACTGAAAGGGTTAATGCATCAGGGACTCTTAGCTAAGAGTGGGCATTGATCTTTACATAAAATGATGTACTAGCTTGAAACACTTACCATTCACTAATTCTTTAAAAAAAATCATATGACTTGTAAAGATACCAGAGTAATTGTAAAAAATATGCAAATCTACAAGTGAGTAATTACAAGCCTATTTCAAACTTGCCTTCACTGCCTAAAATTTATATGAAAAAATATATAAACATACAACTTCATAACCAAACATAATAGCCTTAACCCAAGTCAGTTTAGCTCCAAGCCAGGACGAAGTACCAATGATGCAATTATAAAAATGCTCGGCTCAATCTACTACTATGCATTTTGAAAATAGTAAATATCTAATGAGTATCTTCATCAATCTATAAAAAAAGCCTTCAAGCTTAAATTAAAACATTATGGAATAAGAGGACATACTCTCTCATACAAATCTTACCTGAGTGACAGATAAAGGCTGGCTCTGCTTACACAGCAGGTTAGGTTCTAGGATACTGGTGTAAAGTGAAAATCACGATAAAGTGAAAGTTTTTTTTTTTTTTTTTTTTTTTAATTTCAAATGCTGATAACATATTTACACTCTTCCCACTCTGCCTGGGTGGGAAACGGCCAACCTAGGAAAGGTTGGAGGGAGGGGGTAAAGGAGGTTTTGTGTGCGAGGGGCTTGGACTTCCAGCAGGCATGCGTGAGCTTGTTTGATAGGAGTGAATGGAGACAAATGGTTTTTAATACTTGACGTGCTGTTGGAGTGTGAGCAAAGTAACATTTATGAAGGGGTTCAGGGAAACCGGCAGGCCGGACTTGAGTCCTGGAGATGGGAAGTACAGTGGCTGCACTCTGAAGGAGGGGTGTTAATGTTGCAGTTCAAAAACTGTAGTGTAAGGCACCCTTCTGGCAAGACAGTGATGGAGTGAATGATGGTGAAAGTTTTTCTTTTTCGGGCCACCCTGCCTTGGTGGGAATCGGCCAGTGTGATAATAAATACAGTGGACCCCCGCATACCGATTAATCTGCATACCGCTTGCTTTAATCGCAAAAATTTTGCCTCGCATACCGCTTAAAAACCCGCTCACCGATTTTCGTCCAAGACGCGTCCAATGTGCGCCCTCAGCCAGCCTCACATGTGCAGCCCGTGCCATTGTTTACCAGCCAGCCTCCGCGGTAACATCCAAGCATACAATCGGAATATTTCGTATTATTACAGTGTTTTCGGTGCTGTTTCTGGAAAATAAGTGACCATGGGCCCCAAGAAAGCTTCTAGTGCCAACCCTACACCAATAAGGGTGAGAATTCCAATAGAAATGAAGAAAGAGATCATTGATAAGTATGAAAGTGGAGTGCGTATCGCCGACCTGGTCAGGTTGTATAAGAAACCCCAATCAACCATCGCTACTATTGTGGGCACCAGAAAGGCAATCAAGGAAGCTGTTCTTGCCAAAGGTTTAACTGTGTTTTCGAAACAAAGATCGCAAGTGATGGAAGATGTTGAGAGACTCTTATTGGTGTGGATAAATGAAAAACAGCTAGCAGGAGATAGCATCTCTCAAGCGATCATAAGCGAAAAGGCTAGGAAGTTGCATGAGGATTTAATTAAAAAAATGCCTGCAACTAGTGCTGATGTGAGTGAATTTAAGGCCAGCAAAGGTTGGTTTGAGAGATTTAAGAAGCGTAGTGGCATACATAGTGTGATAAGGCATGGTGAGGCTGCCAGTTCGGACCACAAAGCGGCTGAAAAATATGTGCATGAATTCAAGGAGTACATAGAGACTGAAGGACTGAAACCTGAACAAGTGTTTAATTGTGATGAAACAGGCCTGTTTTGGAAGAAAATGCCAAGCAGGACCTACATTACTCAGGAGGAAAAGGCACTCCCAGGACATAAGCCTATGAAAGACAGGCTTACTTTGTTGATGTGTTCCAATGCTACTGGTGATTGCAAAGTTAAGCCTTTATTAGTGTATCACTCTGAAACTCCCAGACCGTTCAGGCAAAAGAATGTCCTCAAGGAGAATTTGTGTGTGCTGTGGAGGGCAAACAGTAAGGCATGGGTCACTAGAGACTTTTTCTAAGACTGGTTACACCATGCATTTGCCCCCAATGTGAAAGATTACCTAACTGAAAAGAAATTAGAACTTAAGTGCCTCCTGGTGTTAGACAATGCCCCTGGTCATCCTACAGACGTGGCAGAGCGACTTTATGGGGACATGAAATTCATTAAGGAGAAGTTTTTGCCTCCTAATACCACTCCTCTCCTGCAGCCCATGGACCAGCAGGTTATTGCAAACTTCAAAAAACTGTACACAAAAGCTCTGTTTGAAAGGTGCTTTGTAGTGACCTCAGAAACTCAACTGACTCTAAGAGAGTTTTGGAGAGAGCACTTTAATATCCTCAATTGTGTAAACCTTATAGGTAAGGCTTGGGAGGGAGTGACTAAGAAGACCTTGAACTCTGCTTGGAAGAAACTGTGGCCAGAATGTGTAGACAAAAGGGATTTTGAAGGGTTTGAGGCTAACCCTGAGAGGATTATGCCAGTTGAGGAATCCATTGTGGCATTGGGAAAGTCCTTGGGGTTGGAGGTTAGTGGGGAGGATGTGGAAGAGTTGGTGGAGGACAACGAAGAACTAACCACTGATGAGCTGATAGATCAACTTCAAGAGCAAGAGGCCAGACCTGAGAAAACTGGTTCAGAGGAGGGGAGAGAGAAATTGAAGAAGTTGCCTACTACAAAGATTAAGGAAATGTGTGCAAAGTGGCTTGAAGTGCAAACCTTTTTTGATGAAAATCACCCTCACACAGCTATTGCAAGCCGTGTTGGCAACCTGTACACTGACAATGTTGTGAAACACTTTAGGGAAGTCATAAAGGAACGAGAGGTACAGGCCACTATGGACAGATGTGTTGTGCGAAAGAAGTCCAGTGACTCTGAAGCTGGTCCTAGTGGCATTAAAAGAAGAAGGGAAGTAACCCCAGAAAAGGACTCGACACCTCAAGTCTTAATGGAAGGGGATTCCCCTTCTAAACACTAACACTCTCTCTCCCCTCCTCCCATCCCATCAATCATCACCAGATCTTCAATAAAAGTAAGTGTCATGTAAGTGTGCATGCCTTTTTCAGTTTGTGTGTATTAAAATTAACATTTCATGTGGTAAAAAATTTTTTTTTTTCATACTTTTGGGTGTCTTGCACGGATTAATTTGATTTCCATTATTTCTTATGGGGAAAATTCATTCGCATACCGATTATTTCGCATAACAATGACCCCTCTTGCACGGATTAAAATCGGTATGCGGGGGTCCACTGTAAATAAAAAAATAAATAAATAAAAAAAAACTAAGTGAACAAGTGAGCTAGGCCTAGAAAATGCATATACAATACACACATTACATACCTTAAAATATTTCCATTCTGAGCTTACAGCGAGTGGCAAATATATTTCTTGTAGGAAGTCTGAATAAACGAAGAATGGGTATAACAAAACCACTGCAACAGCGAAATGCCATAAAGTGAAGCACTGTAAAGCAGTGCCCGCCTGTACTAACAAGTGAACATCAATTTAGGGATTCCACAAGGTAGTATCCTGGGCCCTCTGCTATTCCTATGCTTCACAGGAACTTGAACCAATTCTGCTTGCTGTTAACAGTGTCATTTCAAATCTTGATCTGGCTGCACTCAGCACAGTGAAATTGACCATAATAAAATATCTAAAATAGCTATCCTAATTATAACTAACAAACTTGCACTCAATACTGACAAGACCTTCCATACAATGTTTGGGAATAAAGCAAAAGACATTAATTTGAACAAAGATAAACAAGGCACCAATTGTTAGGCAGGATGGAGGTAAATATTTGGAATACACCCTGGTAACAAATTCAACACATACATCCAGAACATTTTTCAAAAATATGCTATTATGTCCCCCAAACATCTCTGCAACTTTACTATACTCTCTAATTTAACCATGTCTCACCTATGGTATTTATAGATCCGGATCAATAATGGCAAATCACCTTACCCCTGTTGTTACTCGGCAAAAATTAGCTCTCAGAATAATTATTCACTCAGGCTCCAAACAACACACAAGTTTAAATTTGCTTATAGCACAAAACATTCACACTTTTTACTGTGCAGACTGAGTCTACATGGGTCAACTCAAACAATAACCCAAAGCTTATATTCTATCTGGAGAGCTAAAACAGAACACATGGACACAATACAGTGAACAAGTATCTTTGACATTCCATGTGTTTACCTGGAGAGAGTTTCGGGGGTCAACGCCCCCGTGGCCCGGTCTGTGACCAGGCCTCCTGGTGGATCAGCGCCTGATCAACCACAAAGTACATTTCAACTTTGTCAAAAATCCATGCAAAGACCCAAAAATTTGGAAGTCACTGCCTGAAAATGCCAAAAGTTCCCCATTTTACAGCATCTTCATTAATACTGTTAAAAAGCACCTATTAAATCTCACAAATATTACATCCATTACTGTATAAATTCTTATGCTTTGATTTCACCATCTCAATTCAACTATTCTATACAATGCAGGTCACTGAACCAATGTAATTTATTTTTAATTGACCAATTCTTCATTTTCAACAATTCATATTGTATTTACGATTGTAATGAATTACCCAATTTGCAATGACTTAAATTATATACTAGGTCTAAATTTAAGTAGTATACAAGATTTAAGACTGGTTTGCCTGAATGCATAGCATAATTAGTGGCTTTCTTCTAAGCCTTGCATTTTATCACATTATGTCTATTGTCTCTAGGTAGTAGGTTGGTAGACAGCAACTGCCCAGGGAGGTACTACCTTCCTGCCAAGCGAGTGTAAAACGGAAGCCTGTTTTACACGATGGTAGGATTGCTGGTGTCTTTTTATTCTGTCTCATACACATGCAAGATTTCAGGTACGTCTTGCTACTTCTGATGAACTGTTTGCAAGGGTGTTAAAGGAATATAAAGAGGAACTTAGCATATCTTTGGCTAATCTTTTTAACATATCACTACAAACTGGCATAGTGCTTGATATGTGGAAAATGTCAAATGTAATACCTATTTATAAGGCAGGTGACAGGTCCTTGGCTTTGAACTATAGACCAATAAGCCTTACCACCATAGTGGGAAAATTTATGGAATCAATAATTGCCAAAGCAATTCGTAGCCATCTTGACAGGCACAGTTTGATTAATGAATCTCAACACGGTTTTACAAAGGGGCGTTCCTGTCTTACGAATTTACTAACTTTTTTCACTAAGGTGTTTGAGGAGGTAGATCATGGTAATGAATATGATATTGTGTATACGGACTTCAGTAAGGCTTTTAATAGAGTTCCACACCAGAGGCTATTGAGGAAACTTAAGGCACACGGAATAGGAGAAATTTTTTCCTGGGTAGAGGCATGGCTGACAAATAGACAGCAGAGAGTTTGCATAAATGGGTAGAAATCAGAATGAGGGCACGTCACAAGCGGTGTTCCTCAGGGGTCAGTGATGGGCCCGTTGTTGTTCACAATTTACATAAACGACAGATGAGGGAATAAATAGCGACATAAGCAAATTTGCTGATGACAATAAAATAGGCCGTCCAATTCATTCTAATGAGGACACTAGAGCACTCCAGTATGATTTGAATAGACTGTTGCAATGGTCGGAGAAATGGCAGATGCAGTTTAATATTGACAAATGCAAAGTTCTAAATGTTGGACAGGTAAATAACCATGCCACATGTAAACTAAATGATGTAGATCTTAATACTACGGATTGCGAAAAGGATTTAGGAGTTCCGGTTAGCAGTAATTTAAAACCAAGACAACAGTGCATTAGTGTTCGCAATAAAGCTAACAGAATTCTTGGCTTCATATCTAGAAGTATAAATAATAGAAGTCCTCAGGTTGTTCAACTCTATATATCCTTGGTTAGGCCTCATTTAGACTATGCTGCTCAGTTCTGGTCACCGTATTACAGAATGGACATAAATGCTCTGGAAAAAGTACAGAGGAGGATGACAAAGATGATCCCATGTATCAGAAATCTTCCCTATGAGGATAGACTGAGGGCCCTGAATCTGCATTCTCTCGAAAGGTGTAGAATTAGGGGGGATATGACCGAGGTGTATAAATGGAAAACAGGAATAAATAAAGGGGATGTAAATAGCGTGCTGAAAATTTCCAGCCAAGACAGGACTTGCAGCAATGGTTTCAAGTTGGAAAAATTCCGATTCAGAAAGGATATAGGAAAGCACTGGTTTGGTAATAGAGTTGTGGATGAGTGGAACAAACTCCCGAGTACAGTTATTCAGGCTAAAATGTTGTGTAGTTTTAAAAATAGGTTAGATAAATACATGAGTGGGTGTGAGTTGGACCTGACTAGCATGTGCTGCTGGGTCTGGTGCAGTGCTCCATCCTTGAGTGGAGATGATCAGACTGGGTGGGTCATTTGGCTAATCCGGGAGGGAGGGGGGTCATTGGTATAATCTGGGGGGGGGGGGACCTGCTCCACATGGGCCAGTAGGCCTGTTGCAGTGTTCCTTCATGTTTTTATGTTCTACTTACACTTACGTCACACTTCACATACATGTACAGTGGACCCCCACCTTACGATGGCATCACCTTACGTTAAATCCACCATACGATACATTTTAAGGCAAAAATTTTGCCCCGCCTCACACTAAAAAACTCACCTCACGCGATTCCTCCAAGACGTGTCCCACGCGTGGCCTGAGCGTGCCTCAGCTGCCCCGTGGGTGCCAGTGTTTACAAGCCAGCCAGTGCAGTTGCATCTACACATACAATCGGAACATTTCATATTATCACAGCGTTTTTAGCGATTGTACCTGCAAAATAAGTCACCATGGGCCCCAAGAAAGCTTCTAGTGCCAACCGTGCAGTAAAAATTAATATGGAAATGAAGAAAGAGATAACTGCTAAGTACGAAAGTGGAGTGCGTGTCTTCGAGCTGGCCAGGTTGTATACCAAACCCCAATCAACCATTGCTACTATTGTGGCCAACAAAACGGCAATCAAGGAAGCTGTTCTTGCAAAAGGTGCAAGTTTGTTTTCGAAACAGAGATCGCAAGTACTTGAAGATGTTGAGAGACTGTTACTGGTGTGGATAAACAAAAAACAGATAGCAGGAGATACCATCTCTCAAGCGATCATATGTAAAAAGGGTGGGAAATACATACTATCATACCACGGTCAGCTGCTGCTGCACCACGGTCAGCTGCTGCTGCACCACAGTCTGCTGCTGCTGCTGCACCACGGTCTGCTGCTGCTGCTGCACCACGGTCAGCTGCTGCTGCTGCACCACGGTCAGCTGCTGCTGCTGCACCACGGTCAGCTGCTGCTGCACCACGGTCAGCTGCTGCTGCACCACGGTCTGCTGCTGCTGCTGCACCACGGTCAGCTGCTGCTGCTGCACCACGGTCAGCTGCTGCACCACGGTCAGCTGCTGCACCACGGTCAGCTGCTGCACCACGGCCAGCTGCTGCTGCTGCACCACGGCCAGCTGCTGCTGCTGCACCACGGCCAGCTGCTGCTGCTGCTGCACCACGGCCAGCTGCTGCTGCTGCTGCACCACGGCCAGCTGCTGCTGCTGCTGCACCACGGCCAGCTGCTGCTGCTGCTGCACCACGGCCAGCTGCTGCTGCTGCTGCACCACGGCCAGCTGCTGCTGCTGCTGCACCACGGCCAGCTGCTGCTGCTGCTGCACCACGGCCAGCTGCTGCTGCTGCACCACGGCCAGCTGCTGCTGCTGCTGCTGCTGCTGCACCACGGCCAGCTGCTGCTGCTGCTGCACCACGGCCAGCTGCTGCTGCTGCTGCTGCACCACGGCCAGCTGCTGCTGCTGCACCACGGCCAGCTGCTGCTGCTGCACCACGGCCAGCTGCTGCTGCTGCTGCTGCACCACGGTCAGCTGCTGCTGCTGCTGCACCACGGTCAGCTGCTGCTGCTGCTGCACCACGGTCAGCTGCTGCTGCTGCTGCACCACCACGGTCAGCTGCTGCTGCTGCTGCACCACGGTCAGCTGCTGCTGCTGCTGCACCACGGTCAGCTGCTGCTGCTGCTGCACCACGGTCAGCTGCTGCTGCTGCTGCACCACGGTCAGCTGCTGCTGCTGCACCACGGTCAGCTGCTGCTGCTGCACCACGGTCAGCTGCTGCTGCTGCACCACGGTCAGCTGCTGCTGCTGCACCACGGTCAGCTGCTGCACCACGGTCAGCTGCTGCTGCTGCACCACGGTCAGCTGCTGCTGCTGCACCACGGTCAGCTGCTGCTGCTGCACCACGGTCAGCTGCTGCACCACGGTCAGCTGGTCCTAGCGGCATTAAAAGAAGAACGAAAGTAACCCCAGAAAAGGACATGCTACCTAAAGTCCTAATGGAAGGGGATTCCCCTTCTAAACATTAACAACTTCCACACTCTCCCCTCCTCCCATCAATCATCACCAGATCTTCAATTAAGGTAAGTGTCAGTTTGTGTGCATTAAAATTAATATTTCATGTGGTAAAATTATTTTTTGTCATACTTTGTGGCGTCTTGCACGGATTTTTTTTTATTTTATTTAGTAATTTGAGCATACATACAGAGGTACAAAAAAATACAGGTAAGAGCAGCATGCCAAAGCCACTTATATGCATAGCATTATGGGCTGGCTTAAAATTAACTTAAGGTTAACTAAGCAATGATGAAATCAGTGATAAGACATTATTGTAAACAGATAACTATAAAGCACAAATGAGTATTACAAAGACAGGTCATATGGTTGCATGCATTGCTGTACATTCAGTCGAATGGAGTACAGCAGGGCCCCACTTTACGGCATTTCACTTTACGGCGTTCCGCTAATACGGTCATTTCAAATTATGATCAAAACTCGCTATACGGCTCCCCCCACCTGACTTTCTAATACGGTCACCGCGACCCACCCTGTTTGTTTACATTCTTCGTGAGCTCAGTAAGCACTAAGTCTCTCCATTTTGTCTGGAAACTCCAAAATTTCAAATGTTTTTAAAAGTTATTTCATATTTTATATATACTCTGATAATTATACTTATGTATACCTGTACTTAAATAAACTTACATACTGTGCTGGCATGCAGGTACACATTAAAATCATTAAGTGTCTTATGTCTCCAGACGTCATATTAGTAATGATAATAATAATCATCGAGTCTCATTTAAATGTCGTATATTACGTTAAATACACATTTTCATTAATCCATCTATGATATTTTTTCAAAATTATATAATAAACACGATACATAACATAAAAAGATGATAAATACACCCCACAATAGAATAAATAAACATAAATATGAGATGTGGTAGCAGACGACTTGCACAAGTGACGCCATATTAGAAATGATAATAATAATAATAATCACCGAGTCTCATTAAATGTTGTATATTACGTTAATATACACATTTTCATTAATCCATCCATGATATTTTTTTCAAAATTATATAATAAACACGATACATAACATAAAAAGATGATAAATACACCCCACAATAGAATAAATATACAAATATGAGATGTGGTAGCCAGATAACTTGTACAAGTGATGCCAAGAATAACATTTTCTCTAATCTAACATAAGAGAAAATGTGTTACTGGGGGTAACTGTAGAAAATTATTCCTTTCGTATGTATGTAAGTAAGTTTATTCAGGTATACACAAATACAGTTACATAGATTATAATACATAACATATGTGTAGAGAACCTAGGATAACCCAAAAAAGTCAGAGTGACTTATTTCCATTGCCTTCACTCAGAGCATCATTTCTTCTCAAAATGATGTTACATGAGAATGGGAGTGTTCTTCTTTATTTATTCTATCGTATCAATGTAGAGACAACCTGTACACAATGTAACTTGTACACAAACCAGACATGTACACTTTGTTTACAAAACTTACCTTCGCCTGGTTTGTTTACATAACTCTGCGCCTGTACTCTCTCATGCACTCATTCTTTCTCTCTCTCATTTATTCGTTTTATCTCATTTACTTACTCCTGACCCTACATTAAGACGACAAATATTTTAAGGTAAGTAATGAGTGAACTGTATATACATTTTATCGCTCTGGGATGCTTAAATATCATAGAATTGTATGTGTGGGTGGGGTGGCCTGGTATGGTAGCCTGGCTGACTACCATACATACCACACTTGATTTCTTACAATAAATACTACTTGTCTCACCCTAGATTAAGACTATAAATATTTTAAGGTAAATAATGAGTGCACTATGTGTGTATTGTACTTTTTTATTGTTTTTTTTTGATGACTGGTTCTATTGCTAACTTAATATATGTTAGTGTAAACTTTATTATTATTATTATTATTATTATTATTATTATTTTTTAAATACACTACCTAACAGAATACTCCATTCTACTGAATGTACAACAATGCATACAACCATATGACCTGTCTTTGTAATACTCACTTGTGCTTTATAGTAACCTGTTTACATTAATGTTTTATCACTGATTTCATCATTGCTTAGTTAATCTTAAGTTAATTTTAAGCCAGCCCGTAATGCTATGCATAGTATAAGTGGCTTTGGCATACTGCTCTTACCTGTATTTGTTGTACCTCTGTATGTGTGCTCAAATTTTTAAATAAATAAATAAATAAATAAATAAATAAATAAATAAGTGTTTGTATGCATTTGTAAGTGGAAAAAAAGGGTGTTCCACTTTACGGCGGTAGCCTGGAACCTAACCAGCCGTATAAGTGGGGCCCTACTGTATTCTGTTAGATTGGGTTTTAGGTTTAACATTTATGTGATATAATTGTGAGAAACATTTAAGATATACAATTTATAAGGTTCAGTTATTCAGTATTTATTTGGTTTTGGGTAAGTGATCTTTGAGAAGAAACTTGAATTTATAAACAGGTAGTGTTTCTTTTATATTTACAGGTAATGAATTCCAGATTTTAGGGCCTTTTATGTGCATTGAGTTTTTGCATAGCGTGAGATGGACACGAGGAACATCAAAGAGTGATCTGTGCCTTGTGTTATGGTCATGTGTTCTGTTGAGGTTGGCAAGGAGATGTTTGAGGGGAGGGTTAATATCAGTTAAGTGTTCTATGTATGTAATAGGTGCAATAATAAGTATGGATGTTTTGTATGGTGAGTAGGTTGAGTGTTTTGAATATTGGTGGAGTGTGCTGCCTGTAGTGAGAATTTATTATCATTCTAACTGATTAATTTGATTTCTATTATTTCTTATGGGGAAAATTAATTCACCTTACGATAATTTCAGCATACGATGAGCTCTCATGAACGGATTAATATCATAGGTGGGGGTCCACTGTACAAGCATATATACACACACCCCTCTGGGTTTTCATCTATTTTCTTTCTAGTTCTTGTTCTTGTTTATTTCCTCTTACTTCCAAGGGGGAAGTGGAACAGAATTCTTCCTCCGTAAGCCATGCGTGTTGTAAGAGGCGACTAAAATGCCAGGAGCAAGGGGCTAGTAACCTCTTCTCCTGTATATATTACTAAATGTAAAAGGAGAAACTTTCATTTTTTCTTTTGGGCCACCCTGCCTTGGTAGGATACGGCTGGTGTGTTGAAAGAAAGAAAAAAGTCTATTGTCTATTACAATAAAATCAAATTTAAAATACAGTGGTACCCTGAGTTTCAAACTTATTTAATTCCAGATTGCTGTTCGAGTGCCAATACTGAACGAATTTGTTCCCATAAGGAATAATGTAAATTAGACAAGTCCGTTTCAGACCCCCAAAAATACACTTACAACACTCACACAAATTCACTTACATAACTGTTCGAGTTGGGAGCAGTTCGAAACTTGGGGTACCACTGTATAATCAATTTGAATGTATAGCTGCTATAACTAATTTCTATGGCTCATGAGAATTGAAATTTTTTTATTTTTTTACTCTTGTCAGTCAGAATTATCCCTGGATATAAAGACTAAGAAGGTTCAGAATAATTTGTTTTATTCATACAATGTAATTACTGGTGTTCTATTTAAATTACTGTAGTGAATGCAGTACACAAAGTGCAAATATTCCAACTCAACAATTCCTTCATGTTTAATAAAGATTTCATTGGTAAACGAGATAGCAACAATATTTGGATAAAAAAAAAGGGGGGGGCGGGGCTGGTCAAAACATTTGAAATATTTCTTGATACTGCAATGTGAGGAAATGAAAGTAATTGTAAGTAAAGAAAAATGCAGTACAGCATGTCTACAAAGTCAACTACTAAAAAAAACACACAAAAACAATCACCTTTACAGTCCTCGCCCTAGACATGGTCTTGACTGGTAGTGGTGCTCCATGCCGAGTCTTAATTTGCTGCTGAAATTCCTGCAACCATTTTAGATCTTCATCCTCTAAATTTTCTTCAGAATGATCTTTGACGAGTCCACCGCTGGTGTTTTCAGCACGATTAGACAAAGCCATACTTCCATAAACCAAATTCATAGTTTGTGGCAAAGGCTGTGAATTACCTACTTGAGGAAGGGGGTTTCTATTCCATGGAGGACTATAATTCTTAGCTGTAGATTTATCAGAACTTTGTGGTTTCTGGGGAAAAGTTTGGGTTTCAAATGTCTGTGGAATATTCTTCTCATCATAAGTAACAGAGGGCGGAGGCTTGGAAAAATCAGGTGCTGTAGTCAAGGAGGGCAGAGGTTCAGAAAATCTGGCAGGAGATGGTGCACAACCTTGGTAAATATTTGTTGGATAATGAGCATGGTGGGATAAATGAGGAAATGGAAATAACTGACTTCTGGAATCATGTGAAATAGGAGGTGGAGGATAATTGGGCACTAAGTGACTAACACCTTCAGAATTATCAGAAGAAAGAAAACGGTGTGAATGCACTGCAGAGGAATGTAGAGGAGGATATCTCATATCTTGTGGAATGTATGATCTATGGTCATGTCCAATATCTGGTCCAATTAAAGGTGGAACTTGTTGGGGAGGAGATGACCTCCAGGATCCAAATGGAGGCCCTGAACTTAGACCCTCCGACATTCTGAAGAATGCTTTGTACTAAAATACAAATCTGATCTATCAACAAGTTATTCAAATGCATAAAATTTAAATTTTGCTGTAATACACAACAGTTTTGAAGTCACATCACTTGCATTATTTTTGTGTCTTCTTATTTCCCAATCTTAATAAGTCACCAATTGTATAAACTGCACCATTTTCAACCTTTCCTCATAAAAAAATTATTAATAATCTTCTAGAAATTAAAAATTATTCAGCTGTATAGCCTTCCCCTGAAATGCAGAACGATTCATTCTTATGTGACAGATTAATTATTTGCTTTTATTAGCTTCAATAATAATAAATCCAAGCTATCACAAAATCTAATCATAAGTTTTTTTTTCCTTTAAATCATCTCATGATCACTTGTGTATCTGCTTACTTTGATATCAGTTGCCATTTACAAACTTAAAAATTGGCAGAGTTTATCCACAAACTTAAACATTTGTAAAATTTTGTTTCCAATTATCAGAAAATCCAAAGACTTCTTGAAACTATCCCCCAAAATAAATTTCTTTCACTTCACAGGCACATTATAGATAGGTAAGCAAAATGTTAAATATTGCAGTACACGTGTAGTATCATGCATATAAAATGGAGATGGAGTGAAGACACTGTCAGACACCACAATTATGCTGTGATGTGAGCACTGGTTTCCTCAATAACAGTCTTGGCTGCTACATATTCCTCGGCTTCTTCTAACTCACTCTGGAAGAATTGAGAATTAACATTAGCATAAAAAATTTAAAATTTTATTTACAAATTTATTTATGACTAATAAAGTGTATCTTTCTGAATGTGTATTTATTTAAAACATCTATATGAAAAACATTACAGAATGGGTCTAATAACAAAGGGTCTCGCAAAACGCTACTCGTCAGTACTAACCAATCTAATAAGGAGGTCCAAAAAACTGTATTATGAAAACAGATTTCATGACATAAAAGGTGATATGAAAAAGACCTGGAAAACCTTATCTGAAATTCTAAGATCAAACAAGCTGTCACAAAACAGAATGATTACCTTAACTAAACCAGATGAACCTCTCCTTCAGCCAACCGATACTGCCAACAAACTTGACGTCTTTCTCTCTACCATAGGAACAAAACTAGCAAGTAAAATCCCAAGCACAAACATTCAACCAAAAGACTACCTCACTGGCAACTACCCAAATACATACTCTATTTTTATCCCCAACAATCCCTACTGAAATCTTATCATCAAAACACTAAAGAACAAGACAGGAGACCTAAATAACTTACCACCACTCGTGTATAAAAAAGCTTCATGTGTTGTCACCAATTATTGCAACTCTTTTTAACAAGTCCATTGAATCTTCCACCTTCCCATCCATACTCAAGACAGCAAGAGTCACCCCGACCCTCAAAGGAGGTGATCCAATTAAACTTAACAATTACAGGCCTATATCAAACCTGCGCATACTATCTAAAATCATCAAGAAATTAATTCACAAACAAGTCTACTCCTACTTCGTATCCCACAACATACTCAACCCTTGTCAGTTTGGGTTCAGACCGAAAAAAAGTACTAATGATGCTATTAGCATATGCTTGAACTAATATATTCTGCACTTGAAAAAAATGAATTTTCCCTGGGACTTTTCGTAGACTTAAGAAAAGCTTTTCATACAGTTGACCATGACCTTTTGCACCAAAAACTTGAACATTACGGGGTCAGAGGACTCACTCTCATTTACCTAAAATCTTATCTTAACAGCAGAACTCAGTATGTATACACAAATGGAGCCAGCTCCACTACACAACCTGTTCTTGTTGGAGTCCCACAGGGGAGCGTTCTTGGCCCACTTCTCTCATTTACATCAATGACTTACTAAATGCATCTAATCTCCTTCAATCCATTTTATTTGCAGATGACACAACTAATGTCTTTTCTTACCCAAACCCAACCATATTAACAGACATAGTAAATGCTGAATGATTACCAACAAACTTACTCTCAATATAGACAAAACCTACTTCATTCTTTTTGGAAACGGAGCTTCAAATGTACAGCTAAACATATTGATAAATGGTTCACCTATTTCGAGAGAGGCAGAGGGCAAATTTCTAGGTCTCCACCTTGACTGCAGTCTCAAATTTTAGACACACATACAGCAAATTTCCAAGAAAGTCTCTAAAACAGTAGGCATCCTTTCAAAGATATGGTATTATGTAGCCTAATCAGCTCTTCTAGCTTTGTACCACACTCATTTACCCTTACCTCACCTATGGTATTTGTGTATGGGGCTCAACCACAGCCAATCACCTTAAGCCTTTAATAACCCAGCAAAAAGCTGCAGTGTGACTGATTACTATCTCCTGCATTAGACAACATACTCCACTTCTTTTCAAATGTCTTAACTTGCTAAATATGCATACAAAACATCCACACTTATTATTGTGCCTACTACATACACAGAACACTATAATGTAAACCCTCCTCTCAAACTTCTCCTTGACAACTATAACAGAACACAACCATAATACGAGACACAGATCACTCTTCGATATCCCTCATCTTCATCTCTCACCATGCAAAAATGCTATGCACGTAAAAGACCCGAAGATCTGGAATTCATTGCCAAAACACACTAATGGACCCCTGTCTGCAAATCAGTTCAAGGCCCTAATAAGAAATCTCATCACCTAAAATTAACCAAACAAACCGTACCTAATCACTATCAGTTTCTCAAAAGCTACTCATATTGTGCTGATGAATGCTCAACCACTTACCACTTCGAAATTAGGATGTCTATTTTTCCATTGTTTTAAACAGTAGTAGATTGTAATACAGACATCACATTGTAAATTGTTCCATTGTAATACCAAATTTCATTGTTTTAAATAATACTAAACTGTAATACACTGTAATACTGTAATCTTTATTAACTAATTCAATAGTGTAATAAGTCTCTACTAGACTTATCAAAACCAAGTAGGATTACCTGATAGAATATACAATTCTATTGTACTCACTTTAACTCATCTAATGACTATATGAACTATGTATTATTGGCTTACTGTTATGCCGATATGCAGTTGTGATATACGTATATGTCTTTCATATTTGTTCATCTTTCTAACATTACATTGTGATGACCATCGTTAAATGCTAAAATGAGAGTAATCAGGTTTATAATATTATTCATTTTCATCTTCCCCATTTTCATTATATGCATATATTTATTCTGGTTCTCCATGGGGAAGTGGAACAGAATTCTTCCTCCGTAAGCCATGCGTGTCGTAAGAGGCAACTAAAATGCCAGGAACAAGGGGCTAGTAACCCCTTCTCCTGTATAAATTACTAAATTTAAAAACAGAAACTTTCGTTTTTCTTTTTGGGCCACCCTGGCTTGGTGGGATACAGCCGGTGAGTTGAAAGAAAGATTTATTCTGGTGAGGAAATGGATTGCCCGCCATGGGTAACGACCAATTTGTTTGTGTGGCCTCACCTCTGCACTACTCGCCTGACGTGAGCTGACGTCAGGGGCGAGTGGTGTGGATTAACCCTTTCAGGTTCGACAGGCCCTCTCCGAAACTTGTTCTCAGGGTTGACAAAAAAAAAAAAAAAAAAAAAAAAAAAAAAAAAAAAAAAAAAATTGTGAAAAGATGGAGAATCTTTTCCCGATCATAATGACACCAAAAGTATGAAATTTGATGGAAAACTTACGGAATTATGCTCTTGCAAAGTCAGCAGTCTCAAATGAATACAAGAAACCACCCATTTACCGATTTCAACTATCCAATAAAGCCTACCAGCTTTCTCTCACTAAATTTGAGGGCGCTAGAATTTAGGCATACTAGTACGTCAAAGACCCTGGTGCATAAGCCGTACCAGTACGTCAGAAACCCTGAAAGGGTTAAGCAGCACAACACCTCTCTCAGTCTTCAGAAGGTCTTCTCTACTTACTCGTTTACTTTGACTGAGAAGTTATTCAGTAGTATAGTATTATTCTCTCAACCTCTTGAAAGTAGATTATTTGTAAGACTCACCAAGTAAAATCTCTTCAGTGTTTAACCCTTTGAGGGTCGACAGGCCCTCTCCGAAACTCGTTCTCAGGGTCGGCCAAATTTAAAAAAAAAAAATTATTTTCTCTTATGAAAAGATAGAGAATCTTTTCCCGATCATAAAGACACCAAAAGTTTGAAATTTGATAGAAAACTTACGGAATTATGCTCTCGCAAAGTTAGCGGTCTCGGCGATGTTTACGGATCGGCGATTTTGCCCACTTTGAGCCCCATTTTCGCCCAATTTCACTGTACTAGTCGACAAAAAACATGAATATTTCGCTAGAACTCCATTTTTTCTATCGAATGGATGCAAGAAACCACTCATTTATGAAATTCAACTATCCAGTACAGTGGTCAGAATTTAGCAATTTTGCCAATTTCACACAAATTTCAAAAGATGCCAATTTCGGAATAGGGTCCAGAATAAACAAGAAAGACATTCCTGGCACTAAAATGATATTTCCTCTAGTCATTAGTCATGTCTCAAGTCCCCTCTTATATTCTTTTGCTTTCCACTTTGAATTTTTATTTTCACAAAAAATATAAGATTTACTGTTATGCAGACTACTGCATTAGTGTAAAAAATGGTATAAATATTATTGGTGCACTTGTGAAAGAATATTAGACTCACCAGTTGACGTGTATTGCACGCTTGGCACGATTTGTTTACTTTTGAAGTTTGGTAAAAATCGAACATTTCTGCTACTTTGAGCTCAATTTCAAGGCACCTTTCTTTGTAAAACCAGTCAAAATCATCTCAATTTCTGTAATATGTCTTCCATTCTATAAAATGAGACCAAGAAAACTAGAATACAACAATAAATACCATACGAAAATACACTGCAAAGTTGCTGTTTTATTCCAAAAACACGGTCAAAGTTCTTTTTTTCTCATTACGCACTGTGTGCTGCAGGATTTTTTTTATACTGCACACACTGACCACATAGACCCATTCTTTCATATGTAGGCCTACCAGCTTTCTCTTGCTAGATTTGAAGGCGCTAGAATTTAGGCGTACTAGTACGTCAAAAACCCTGGTGCGTAAGCCGTACTAGTACAGCCAAAACCCTGAAAGAGTTAAAGGAGGGGTTTGGGATATTGGCAATTTGAAGGGGTATGTTATAGATGCTTCTAAACTGTTGTACCTGGGTGCCTCTGCAAAGACTGATTATGTGTGAGTGAGCTGAAAGTGTTGAATGATGAAAGTATTTTTTTTTTTTTTTTTGAGGGATTTTTTCTTTTTGGGTCACCCTGCCTTAGTGGGAGACGGCCGACTTGTTGAAATAAAACAAAATTGCAGCATATTTCAAAAAAATCTCCAAAACAGTAAGCATCCTCTATAAGATACAGTACTATGTACCCCAAATGGTACTTCTTGCTCTTTACCACTCTCTCATCTACCCTTACCTCACCTATGGTATTTGTGCATGGGGTTCAGCCACAGTAGTACATCACCTTAAACCTTTAATTATACAACAGAAAGCTGCTGTGAAAATGATTACAAACTCCTGCAACAGGCAACACACCCCACTGATATTTAAGAGCTCGAACCTGCTTAACATACAAAATATCCACTTATATTATTGTGCCTACTACATACAGAGAACATTATTCTCTAATATAAACCCTCCTCTCAAAATCCTTCTTGAGAACTGCATAGAAAGCACTTGCATAACACAATACACAAAACACTCTTTGATATCCCTCGTGTCCATCTCTCCCTATGCAAAAATGCAATGCATATAAAGGGCCCTAAGATCTGGAATTCCTTGCCTGAAAATACAAAAGGGCCCCTGCCTGCACACCAATTCAAGGCGCTACTCAGAACTTCATCTCACCTCCCAAAACTAACACAAACACTATATACTATCGCCACCGTCGACCCAAAAATTGCCAAATTTTAAAAGATTATTTCAAAACTAAAATGGTCTAAATCTCATTATGTATAATGTGGTAAAATATAATACTGTAACTTGTTATTCAACTGCATACTTATTAATTTAATTACTATGAAACTGCTACTACCTCTGATATATGAAAAATAATGTTCAATTTGAATCAACTATGATATATATGGCTAGTATTAACCTTTGACTGTCGCAACCCTATATCCTGAAGCGTTTCCTGCCGTCGAAAACTTTTTTGGGGGAAAAAAAAAAATTATTTTTTCTTATGAAATGATAGAGAATATTTTTCCGATGATAATGACACCAAAAATACGAAATTTGATCGAAAATTTATGGAATTACGCTCCCACAAAGTCAGTGATCTCGGCGATATATACGCATCGCTGATTTCACCGACTGAGCCCTATTTTCGGCCAATTCCATTGTTCCAGTCGACCAAATTCATAGCTATTTCTTTAGAACACCGTCTTTTCTATCAACTGAGTACAAGAAACTGCCCATTTACTGATTTCAACTATCCAATAAAGCGATCAGAAATTGGCAATTTGGCCAATTTCACGCAAATTAAAAAAGATGCCAACTTCAAAATAGGGCCCAGAATAAACAATGCAGGCATTCTTGACACTAAAATAACATATCCTCTGTTCATTAGTCACATCTCCAGGCCCCTCTTATATTACTCTTACTTTCTATTTTGATTTTTTATTCACAAAAAAAATAGTAGATTTATTGTTATGCAGACTAATGCATTATTGTAAAAATGGTATAAATAATATCGGTGCACTAGTGAAAGAATATTAGACTTCCCAGTTGATATATATTGGACATGTGGTGCAATCTGCTTACTCTAGAACATTGGTAAAAATCAAATATTTCCGCTACTTTCATCTCAATTTCAAGGTCGTTTTCATCGTGAAACTAATCAAAATGATCTCTATTTCTGTAATGTGTTTCCCGTTCTATGATACGAGACCAAGAAAACGAATGTACAACCATAAATACTATAGGAAAATACACCCCAAAGTCGGCGTTTTAATCCAAAAACACAGTTTTTTTCTCTCTCATTATGCACTGTGTGCTGCAGGATTTTTTTATACAGTGCACACTGACCACACAGACCCATTCTCTCACATATGGGCCTACCAGCTTTCTCCTGCTTGATTTGAATCTGCTAGAATTATTGAGTATATTATACGTCCGAAACACTGGCTCGTAAGACGTATATATACGGTCGAAACGGTCAAAGGGTTAAGCAGTCTATAAGCATTAAATGCCTCGGCATGATAGTGGCTTTCTTTGCACTTAGCAAACCAATATTGTAATTACACACTGTAAACTATGCATGGAAAAAGACTCCTTATAACATGTCAGTCACACATTGTAAACTATGCCAAGAAATAAAAATTTGAATTTGAATTTGTCCTCACGCAGTAGCTTGCATGCTCTCACCCACTAGCCAGTAAGATAATGGACTTGCCCTGAGGCTCACTGTGAGGGGGAGGGAAAAAAGTGGCAAGATAAATAAGCTGTAGAGCTGATATTAGTGCCATATTGAAGGACTATCTTGTCCTGTCTCCCAACACAATTCCTAATATATGCCAGAAACATACCTCTCTGGAACACTTTTTTGAGTGACGGGTCCAGTGACTCAAGCTGGTCCTAGTGGCATTAAAAAACAAAGAAGAGAAGTAACCTAAGATAAGGACTTGGTACCTGAAGCCTTTATGGAAGAGGATTTCCCATCAAAACAATTGTAAACTCCTCCATCCTCTCCCCTCCTCCCATCTTCCATACATCACCATGTCTTCAATACGGGCAAGTGTGATGTTATTATTGTTTTATTCTTCATGTATCATTGTTTTCTGTGCAAGTAAATGTATATTTCATGTAGAAAACATTTTTTAATACTTTTGGGTGTCAAACTGAATACTTGGATTTCCATTATTTCTTATGGAGAAAATTAATTCGGAATTCATCAGATTCGGGTTTAGTCACTCTCTCTGGAATGGATTAATTACGAAAACCAGGGGTCCACTGTATTTGGTAGGTGTGCACCATATAAAAAATCCTGCAGCATGCAGTGCATAAGAAAAAAAAAAACTGACCATGTTTTGGATTAAAACAGCAACTTTGAGGTGTATTTTTGTATGGTTTTTACTGGTGTATTCATGGGTTCTTGTTTCCATTTAATAAAAAGGAAAATATATGACAGAAATAGACATGAATTTGATTGGTTTTAGTATTGAAAATAGCTTGAAATTGAGCTCAAAGTAGCAAAAATGTTCAATTTTTGCCGATATTCAAGAGCAAACAAATCACATAAAGTGTCCAATACACATCAACTGGTGGGTCTAATACATGTTCACGAATATGCTGATATTATTTATACAGTGGACCCGTGAGTTTTGGCGGCCGCGACTTTTGTGAAATCCGAATTTCGGCAACTTTTTTCGTCAAAATATAGCCTCGCGGTTCGTGATTCGCCTCTCGATTCGTCCGTCTTATGGGATGCATCCATGCAGCCAGGTGTACACAAAGGCTCCCACACAACATTCAGAGAGTCAATGAGGCATGATTTGTGGGCGAGTGACCATCACCCCATAGGTTCATACAATATATTTCATAATAATCCATTGTTTTTTGTGCTTGCAACTGCTAAATAAGCCACCATGGGCCCAAAGAAAGCTCCTAGTGCCAGGCCTTTGGTAAAGAAGGAAAGAAACACAATAGAATTCAAGAAAAAACTCAAAGCAAAGTACAGTAGGGCCCCGCTTTATGGTGTTCCGCTTTACGGCGTTCCGCTAATACGGTCATTTCAAATTATGACCAAAACTCGCTATACGGCTCCCCCACCTGACTTTCTAATGCGGTCACCGTGCCCCACCCTGTTTGTTTACATTCTCTGTGAGATCCAAGCACTAAGTCTCTCCATTATGTCTGGAAACTCCAAAATTTCAAGTGTTTTTAAAAGTTATTTCATATTTTATATATACTCTGATAATTATACTTATGTATACCAGTACCTAAATAAACTTACATACTGGGCTGGTGTGCAGGTACACATTAAAATCAGTAAGAGTGTCTTATGTCTCCAGACGTCATATTAGTAATGACAATAATAATCACCGAGTCTCATTTAAATGTCGTATATTACGTTAATATACACATTTTCATTAATCCATCTATGATATTTTTTTCAAAATTATATAATAAACATGATGCATAACATAAATATGATAAATACACCCCCACAGTAGAATAAATAAACATAAATATGAGATGTGGTAGCAGACGACTTGCACAAGTGACGCCATATTAGAAATAATAATAATCACCAAGTCTCATTAAATGTCGTATATTACATTAATATACACAATTTCATTAATCCATCCATAATATTTTTTTCAAAATTATATGATAAACATGATGCATAACATAAATATGATAAATACACCCCACAATAGAATAAATAAACATAAATATGAGATGTGGAACCCAGATAACTTGCACAAGTGATGCCAAGAATAACAATTTTCTCTAATCTAACATAAGAGAACATGTGTTACCGGGGGTAACTGAAGAAAATTATTCCTTTCGTATGTAAGTTTATTCAGGTACACACAAATACAGTTACATAGATTATCATACATAACAGCATATGTGTAGAGAACCTAGGATAACCCAAAAAAGTCAGACAGTGACTTATTTCCATTGCCTTCACTCAGTGTCATTTCTTCTCAAAATGATGTTACATGAGAATGGGAGTGTTCTTTATTTATTCTACCATGTCAGTGTAGAGACAACCTGTACACAAAGTAACTTGTACACAAACCAGACGTGTACACTGCAAAACTTACCTTTGCCTGATTTGTTTACATAACTCTGCACCTGTCTTCTCTCATGCACTCATTCTTTCTCTCTCTCATTTATTCGTTTTATCTCATTTACTTACTCCTGACCCTACATTAAGACTACAAATATTTTAAGGTAAGTAATGAGTGAACTGTATATACATTTTATCGCTCTGGGATGCTTAAATATCATAGAAGAGTATGTGTGGGTGGGTTGGCTTGGTATGGTAGCCTGGCTGGCTACCATACATACCACACTTGATTTTTTACAATAAATACTACTCATCTCACCCTAGATTAAGACTACAAATATTTTAAGGTAAGTAATGAGTGCACTATGTGTGTATTGCACTTGTTTTTTGATGCCTAGTACTATTGCTAACTTAATGTATGTTAGTGTAAACTTGTTATCTAGTATTTGTATGCATTTATAAGTGGAAAAAAAGGGTGTTCCACTTTACGGCGATTTCCGCTTTACAGCGGTAGCCTGGAACCTAACCTGCCGTGTAAGTGGGGCCCTACTGTACCAACGTGGAGGAGGAAGAGAGGGGGAAGAATGTGCCTTTTACAGTGATGTAGCTCCTAGACTGTTAAACAGGTTGCCAGGAATCTGTTCATGCTTTCAAGTCTCAGATGATAACATTTCTGCTAGAGCTGTTGATTCTGTTGATCACACTGTCACTCTAGAATATAAACTTAGTTTCTTCATAATTATTGTTGCATTTATGGATTGGCATGCAAGTGCTTGTGAATTTCTTGACAGAACAGACACTCAACAATAACAAAATCCCTCAGTTACTGTCATTAAATAAATTTGAAAATACTTTTATGAGCATTTACAAGGATGCCAGCAAGTGATATTCTTCCTTCAACTTCAATACTATAAAATCAATTTTTCTTTGATTTTAGTTTTCCTTTTGAAGTTTCATTTATAAACACAGGCTTTTTCAATATTTAGATAAATGAATTTTCAAAATTTTTGCATGCACAGGAATTTTTATTTTCAGATCTTACACAGTTTGATCTGAATAGGAGGAGAATTTTTTTCCATGGCTGACAGACAGCAGAGAGTTTGCATAAATGGGGAGAAATCAGAATGGGGGCACGTCACAAGCGGTGTTCCTCAGGGGTCAGTGATGGGCCCGTTGTTGTTCACAATTTACATAAACGATATAGATGAGGGGATAAATAGCGACATAAGCAAATTTGCTGATGACACCAAAATAGGCCGTCCAATTCATTCTAATGAGGACATTAGAGCACTCCAGGATGATTTGAATAGACTGATGCAATGGTCGGAGAAGTGGCAGATGCAGTTTAATATTGACAAATGCAAAGTTCAAATGTTGGACAGTTAAATAACCAAAGCCACATATAAACTAAATAATGTAGATCTTAATACTACCGATTGAGAAAAAGGGTTTAGGAGTTCTGGTTAGCAGTAACCTAAAACGAAGACAAACAGTTCTTTGTGTTCGCAATAAAGCTAACAGAATTTTTGGCTTCATATCTAGAAGTATAAATAAAAAGAAGTATTCAGGTTGTTCAACTCTATTATCCTTGGTTAGGCCTCATTTAGACTATGCTGCTCAGTTCTGGTCACCGTATTACAGAATGGACATAAATGCTCTGGAAAAAGTACAAAGGAGGATGACAAAGATGATCCCCTGTACGAAATCTTCCTTATGAGGATAGAATGAAGGCCCTGAATCTGCACTCTCTCGAAAGGCGTAGAATTAGGGGAGATATGTCGAGGTGTATAAAGGAAAAGGAATAAATAAAGGGAATGTAATAGTTGCTGAAAATTTCCAGCCAAGACAGGACTCGCAGCAATGGTTTCAAGTTTTTTATTTATTTATTTATTTATTATAAATTTGTGCACACATACAGAGGTTCAAAAAATACAGTTTAAAAGCGATGCCAAGCCACTTATACTAGCATAGCATTACGGGCTGGCTTTAAATTAATTAAGATTAATTAACATGAGAAGTCAGTGATAAACATTAATGTAAACAGATTACTATAAGCACAAGTGGTATTACAAAGACAGGTCATATGAAGGATTCTGTTAGGTAGTGTATTTAAAAAAATAATACAAGTTAGATTGGGTTTAGTTTAACATTTATTGATATATTTGTGAGAAAACATTTAAGAATTACAATTATAAGGTTCAGTTATTCAGTATTATTGGTTTGGGTGAGGTAAAGTGATCTTTGAGTAGAGACTTGAATTTATAAACCTGGAAGTGTTTCTTATTATATTTACAGGTAATGAATTCCAGATTTTAGGGCCTTTTTATGCTGCATTGAGTTTTTAGCATAGTGTGAGATGAACACGGAGGAACATCACAAAGAGATGATCTTGTGGCCTTGTGTTCATGGTCAGGTGTTATGTTGAGGGTTGGCAAGGGCTGTTTGAGGTGGAGGGTTAATATCAGAAGTTAGTGTTCTATGTTGTAATAGTGCAGTAATAAAGTAGGAAGTTTTGTATGGTGAGTAGGTTTAGTGTATTGTATATTGGTGGAGTGTGTGCCTGTAGTGAGAATTGTTATCATTCTAACTGCAGCCTTTTGTTGGGTAATGTGAGTCTGAGATGGTTAAAATGTTGTTGAGCCCCATGCACAATTTCCATAGGTGATATTGGGGTAATTAAGAGAGTGAATTAGGGCCAGGAGGGCTGATGTGGAAATAGTACAGTATCTTCGATAGTATGCCTACAGTCTTGGAAATTTTCTTAGAAATTTGTTGTATATGTGTATTGAAATTGAGTCTATTATCAAGGTGGATTCCTAGAATTTCCCCTGTTAGCTCTTGTGATAGGTGATACGTTTATCATTATGTAGAGGGACATCTGTAGTCTCTGTTACCAAACTGAATGGAGTAGGGTTTTGGGTCAATGTTTAGTGTAAGTTTGCTTAGTCCTCCATCCAGGTAGATATTTTTGTAATTCGGTATTTACAGTATTGGCTAGTGGTCTTGGCATGGGTGAGGAAGACGTATGTTGTGTCATCTGCAATAGTGTGGGTTTGAGTAAATGCGAAGCATTTGGAGGTCAATCTATGTATAGGAGAAAGAGAAGAGGGCCAAGGGACACTTCCTGTGGGACCACCAACTGTAATTGGTTGCGCAGAAGTAGTTTGCCCATTTGCAGTACACAATATTGGCTTCTGGTTGCTGAGGTATGACTTGAGGTAATTGAGGGAGGGCACCTCTTACTACATAGTGTGACATTTTACGTGGAGCAAGTCTTGGTCAACAGTATCAAAAGCTTTAACAGTAGTCAATGAAGATACCCCAGTGGGACTTCTTTTTTCTCTATTGCAGTGTATATATGTTCTAGCATGTTGTATAATAGCATCATTAGTATTTTTATAGGCCTGAATCCAATTGGCAGGGTTGAGTATGGTTCTGGGAGATAAGGTTGGAGTAGATAGTTTATGAATTAGTTTTTAAAAGATTTTTGGTGAGGGTGTAAGTTGGATATTGGGCCTACTAGTTATTCAACTCTGTTTGGGTCTCCTCCTTTGTGGAATCGGGTGACCCTTGCTATTTTGGAGTACTGTAGGGAAGGTGGAGGATTCAATGGATTTGTTAAAGAGTGTTGCAATGTTGGAGATAGCACTTGTGACACTTTTTTATATATAAAGGGTGGTAACGGTACTTAAATCTCTGCCTTGTTTTTTAGTGCAATGGATATTAAGGGAGACTTCGTATGGGTTAGTCGGGCTAGAACAGTGTGTTGGGTTTCTTGGGGTAGTTGCGGTGATGGTAGTTATTTGGTTGGGGTATCTGAGCTTGGGATTTATGGGCAAGGTTTTGTCCTATAGGGAGGAAGAAATCAGTGAGTCTGTTGTGTTTCTGTTGGTGGGAGTTGGGGTTCATCTGATTTTGCTAATTCTATTTTTTTTTTTTTCTTTCGTTTTTTTATTTAGCTATTTCGTGATAATCTTTTTTGTTCCCAGAATTTAAGATTGTGTTTTTCAAGGTCTTTTTTTTATCACCTCGTAAGTTGGATAATCTGTTCTCATAATACAATTTTTTTGCCCTTCTTATCAGGCTGGTTAGGATTGACGAGTAACGTTTTGTTTGGTCTCTGGTTATGTGACCCATTCTGTACTGTTTTTCATATTGGTGTTTTGTATTTATGGATTTGAGAATGCTGGGTGTTAGCCAGGGACTGTTCAGTCTCTTTGCTGTCATCTGTTTAGTTTTTTTAGGGCAGTGCTTGTTATAGAGGTATTGGGTCTTTTTTAGAAAATTATTAATACAATTCGTCAATATCTGTATAGATTTCTAGCTCAGTGTGCCAATCAATGTTTGCTAATGCTGTTGCGAAGTTATTAATGGCTGCCTCATTGTGAAGTCTGAAGGTGACTTTAGTAGTGTCTTGGGGTAGTTTACCAAGAGTTGTTATGAGGAAAGTAGGGTAGTGGTCTGTGGTATTATCTGTAATTATGCCTGATTTTAAAGGGGATATGGTGTTGGTCCAGATGTGGTCAAGTAGGGAAACACTAGTCTCTGTAACTCTTGTAGGTTTTGTTACTGTTGGTAGTAACATACAGTTACTCATTGTGTTTGTGAATTCAGTAACGTGTGGGTCCTGGTCTTGCAGGAGATTTATATTGAAGTCACCTGAGAGTAGTAAGTGATCTTTGTTCATGCGTGCATCAGTTATCATACTTCCTAGATTTTGACTAAATTGGCTAATGTTTGACTGTGGAACTCTGTAGATGTTTATCAATGTGAGAGTTTTTGTAGGTATTTGGATTTGAATTTAGCTATTATATATTCCCCATGTTCATCCCTTGTGCAAGTATTAGTGATACATTCTAGTTGGTCTGAGTAGTATATGGCTGTGCCACCCCCTTGTTGGTCTGGCCTACAGTTGTGTATGGCTGTGTAACCAGGAATGGCATAGACATCTGTACTATCAGGCTTTAGCCAGGTTTCAGTTAGTGTAATGATGGACATATTGGCATGTAAGGAATTTAGTAATGCTATGAGGTCATCGTAATGCTTGCTTAATGATCTGATATTGTAGTTAAAGATAGTTATGTTGTTGTGGCACTGAGAAGTGCCTTTGATTGTTCTGCAGTGTAGTAATTACAGTAACTGTTTGATTCATTTAAGTCATTAAATAAGAGGTTGGTATCAGGATCAATGCTTGTAATCATAAGATTTGTAGTGAATCTATAGTTAGAATTAAGTATAAAACAAAGTAAATAGTCTTAAGCTAAAAAATAGCACCTGAATTATTTAACAAATGTAAAATAATGAGCTAAGGGACTAATACAAAAAAAAGTGATGATCATATAATAGTGCTTGGGAATATGATAGTAGGTAGTACTATAAAGGTAATTTTTTAAAGTTATAATTATAGTTTAAAATTATAATAAAAAGGGACTAATATAGGTTTGGAATAAATGAGCTTTGGAATATAATGGCAAGATTGTGAGCTTATTCTACTTTAGCACCTGAGAATAGCACCTTGATTATTTTAACAGTTGTGGATATATAAACTAGGATAGTTATATAAAGCTAAAATAAAGGAGAAAATATAAAAGGGACTAAAATTAAGTAATGGTAAGCAAAGTTTAAATGGACAGATGGTAGGAATTATAATATAAACTTATAATATAAAAATACAATTTGAAATGGTACTTGCAATTGCACTAGAGTCTGGTATGGGTTGTTGACAAGATCAAGGTTATAACTATAGATTTAAATTGACAAAATAAAATTCACAATTAAAGTACAAAAGAATAATAGTAAAAAATCACAATGGTAATGTCTTGGTTATAATAGATAGTAGAGTGGTAGACAGGTACCCAGTAACCAGGTACAAAGGAAATACAAGGTTGGGGTTGAATATAAAAACTTGAAAATTTGGCACTTAAA